>JARHVA010003465.1:1000000-1267500 GCA_037957365.1 Torreya grandis | reverse complement strand
ACATAGGCTCAATTTTCTTTACTCTACCTATATTCATCTAAAAACATATATTATTCACCCATGGAGAAATGTATCATACCATTAATCTATATCCATATGTATCAATCTTTGATCTCAAATCAGCACCATTCACAATGGCTAAAAGGCCTTCCAAAATAGGTGAAGATGTTACGACTGTGATAAATATCATATACAAATTATGTTTATTCAATATATATTATCACACATACCCATTTATCTCATCCCTAACCTAATGAAGTTTCAAAAATGGAAGAGCTTTGGTCTTTATATACTCTAATACCATCTTGATCTACCTTCCTATAGTTACACCCCATTCACCATGGCCAAAGGCCTTATACAATTAGTGAACTTTCCTTCATTTGAGACCTATGTGTAAATATCCTATAACATATCATTCTCCTTTGGTGCTTTTACTAAATAGGCATAATGGAAAAATAAACCTCAAACTTCATTCTCCTCTTTTGACATTTAAGATTTTGTGCTTATTAATACATAATCATCCCTCACATGAATCTCAATGTAAACACCTACTAATAGAAATGGATCCACATAGAATCCTTTTCCCATGGCTTAAAAAACATTCTAAATAGGTGAATTTCATCTCCTCTCAAGACTATGTATTTAAAAACATGTCACCTAGTGTCCATGCCCAAATGGCCTTCCAACATAGATGCCCCAATACCTTCTTGGCTCAACTCTACTAAAATATAAAGTCACCCATCCATTTTGAAAATATGGATGGCCTAGCCTAATGGCTAGGATTTACCTTCTAAAATGAGGTCATGGGTTTGACTATCAATATTAGCATGTATTTACCTATATGGAATTTAATCACATATTCATTGAGGTAGAGTGTAAAAAAGGCTTTAAATAGTTTAAACACAACATGTAACTCATGGCTTGGGCCACATCTACCTCACCATTTTGTTTGACTTAGTTTAGGATATTTGAGTTGACTATGAGTTGGTTTTTGACAAAAGCTGGTCATGACAAGTTGACACTTAGACTCAGTCTTGAGCTTACCATAGTTCAAACTCAACACATTTCTAACTCACTTGTTTAATATGAACTTGTTCTTGAGTGAAACAATGTGACCTAGAATTAATTGGTTGATGTCTAATATTAGGGTTATTAATCCCACATGTAATGTGTAACCAACACATAGGCATATAAGAATAAAAACATTATAATGGTAATGTGAAGATTTAGAGGCAAAGACACCCCTCCACAAAAAGAGTGTGTCAACCCTGGTAGAGTGTCCCCAGCTAGAAAATAGTGTCTACACATGAGTGTTAAAGACCAGAGGTAAAAGCAAACACCCTTTTCCCATTGCACTACCACATGTCACATGATGATTGGTCCACTTGGAAACCATACACACATTTATGTCACATGTTTGATGGTTGACCATTTCTACTCCAAACTTTGACCAGTGATCTCTAGAGCATACAATGTCTACTTTATGCATTCCAATAGGTATTGGAAATCTATTGGAATGCTTTTCAGCATTGCACTAATTTTGGGAGACCTTAGGAACATATGAATGATGGAAAATCCTCTAGATTAGGGAAGATCATATTTTTAAAGAATTTTGGGCATACCTAATTACAACAAAGACCAAAACTTAACTCAATCCATATAAATTGGTATATATAAATAATCATGTCCTCCCAATTAAATTTAAGCATTAAACTCTGAGGATAAAATTAAACCTTAGCTTAAATTTATCATAAGCACAAATAGAAATAATCATATAGTATAATGCTTTGGATGAACTATAAAGAGAGACATTACATCATACTGAAATAGTGAAACAACAAAGGATAAGATGGCATGACAAGTACATCAATAAAAGAGAATTTTAGCCAAGAGATTTGGCCCTAATTTTTTATTCCATATCACAAGGGAAAGATGATAACTAGACAGATTGAGATTTATGTAATAGAGGAATCATTTGAGAACTTAGTTGTAAATATGCACACTATTGACCATGTATGCTTTTGATTAATAGTTAATGATAATAGGATAAAACTATATAGGAAGCCTCTTTCCAAAGAGAGTTTCAAATGAAAACTTATATATGGACACACCTTGTCTTCCTCTTATCACTTTTAATATATTTCTTCTACATCAGTAGGATATTTAGTATATCCTTTCTCTCCATAGACAAAGGCTAAGCACCTTGTTGGATTTTATCCACATATAAATTTGTTTGGCTAGTTATAATTTAAATGCACACTGTGATTGATCATGTTTTTTAGTTGATCATTCATTGACATAAATGGAGTAAAAAATTAAAAATTTGGCAATGAAAACATTCAATAATTATTGATAAATGTTGGTTAGAAAACTAGTTCCTAGTTGGACAATATCTATATTTAAAAATTATTGATGGAAAATTAAATTATTAACCATATAAGGATAAAAATGAGAGAGAAAATCAAATCAAAGAAATAAAAAAAGTCCTTTATAAAATACTTATTGATCGTCATCCCTTACTACCACCTAAACAAATATTTTAGCCCTTTCCAGATAAGCTTAATTATATATTATTTTCTAAGGGATACAAATTCAATTTGCTACATGATGACAATTTAGTTTTTATAAGATGACCAAAATTTTTTGTAGGACACATTGTGGATACTGTAACACTAGTATTAGGCTCTCAAGGATGATCGAATCATGAGGAAACTAGATGGAAAATATCATTGCCTATCTCATCACTCTCAAATGATGGAAAGTAAATTCAATAACATAAGTATAAGTCACTATTGAAAATGAAGCCCCTGCTACTAGATGATAGATTTAATGACTTCTCTATCCATGTCACCACCTTTTTATACCTTAAAAAACATCAAGACTTCAACACACTCATCATCAAATGGTTCAATAATCACTTAAATGTGGTTATTGGATGTTAAGATTATTGCTTTAATTAACCCATCCTTAGGCTATCCATAGACCAATCCTTGAGCATTAGACTTACTTTTCTTATCATTCAGTAGACCATAATTACCTACGTCAAGTCATAACATAGTCCCAAAACTATCTCCTTAGATTGCAACCCAACTTACTTAGTAGTTTTCAAAGAGGACATTAGTGCCACATTTGGGACACTATAGCCACATGACACTAGTGTCCTCAACTAGGAGCTATTGTCCTTAGCCCTAGCTCTTCCCAAAAAATATTTTTTCAAACATGTACCCTCCTAAGGTCAACCTAATCTCTTTTTCTCATGTGCACAAACAATAAAACCCTATAAATATAAGTCTAATATAACTTTATTTACTAGATGGAAAATACATCCAAAATCTATTCAAAACAAAGAAAAAGTTGTGCAAAATCAAGGTATTTAATCCTTATTCTTCCCTACTTTCTACATATTACCATCTATATCAACCCTAAGCCTAATTGTCAAGCATTTAAAATCTCAATCACACCCAAATAATGTAATGCCACTCTCATTCTAGAATTCATTTCCACATACATCATGTACTAGGTAGGAGAACTACATTTGATCCCTATTTGGAGTATTGGTATGTAGGAAACTCTCTATATAGTGGGGTGTTGAGGATGTCTAGTCCATCTTACTAACACATATAATCATGACATGCTTGTAAGGAGACTAGGTTTTGCACATTAAATCAAGTTTTCTAGGTACAACATAGAGCTATAAGTTTAGGTCATGCAAGAATAAGACATACAGACACAAGCACAGGTGCTCCTAAAAAATAGGAATAGTCATGTAAATGGGTTATTAGCATCATATTGAGGACACTACACATAGATGGAACTACTATCTAAATTGGTTGTTATTATCTAGTGATCAGATTAATACCAAAATATTGTTGATGACATAGACTACTACCCATATCTCAACTTTTAGAACCTAGATCATCCACAATAGTAAGTTTTTTGATAAGTCGATTTATCCCTATCTAGTTTTATATATATAAATTAAAACAAAGTCAAAGGTCATAACAAATTAGTAGTTAATTATTTCATGTTTATTTTACTAATTTAGGCATCTCAACCCCCTTAACCAAACATAGGATTTTCATAGTAACACCCAAAAAGGTTAAATCATTTGGTGATTCTGTCTTACTTTGAATATTACTTCAAACCCTCACTTGATTTAATCCCTATTTTTGTGCAGTAAATTTAGGGATGAATACTTTTTATTTTATAATTTTATTTAGATAACCTATTTAAATTGAATTAGTTTTACATTAAGGTATTAATTTATTTTACATCTAATTTAAATTATTAAAAAATAAACCCTAGATTATAAAACCCTAACCCTAGATTATCTTAGGGTTTATATCATTTTTTATCCTATTATCATTAACTATTATTAATTTTTCAAAATTCATATTTTTTATTATAGTATCTCTATTTTAATTTATTTTCTATATGCCATCTAAAATAGTTATCTCTCTTCCCCTAAGCAGTGTTAAACTCAGTGGTAATCTTGTAGAGCATATTCAAATTCTAGCTATCCAAACCTATAACAAGGATAAGTAACCTATTGCAACTCTAGATAGGAATCCTTCATGCCTTGATTATGTGGAATTCAATGATAATTAATTGGAGGATGAAAAATATGTTGATGTGTTTTTTATGCATATCAATTCATAATGAGGTAGCTTCTAACATTATAGGATCTCAATGGAGGTAAACTTCACTCCATGGCACCAGTTTCTGGTATGTGGTTTTAACAACTAGGTGATGGAATAATAGGTAAGGCATGTAGGTTTGTTAATAATGATGGTAAAATAATGAATGGTCTCTAAAACAAAGTTAAATCTAGATTAGTTAGTGGTTGGATGGTTACTAATCTAGAGTGGGTATATCTCAGAAATAAACTCAACAATAAGGGAAGGGTGGAGCAAGAAAAAAATATTCTATGGCTTGAAGAATCACCTCTCAAGATAGACTCTAAGTGAACAAGTTATTTTAAAACCAATTTCTATTACTAGTAGATATTGCACACACACAGACATACATGATCAAGTAGTCTAGGATAATTTGATATAAGAAAATTAAAGGTCTTGGTCAAAGGCTGATCCTATTAGAGAAACTATTACACACCCTTACTCAAGAGATTATGACTTAGACCAAGGAGGTATCTGAGATAGATATTATATGTGCACATAAAACTATATCATAGAAATCATTTCCACACACTCAAAAATATGAAACAATCAACATTCTTACCAATAATCAATATAATATGCTAATCATTCAATAGCTTTTGCACATCTTAAACTAGCATATTAATCATAACAAGAAATAATTCTTCACATCTAATGCACACTAAAAATTATTGAATCACACAACCAAAAACATTAATCCTAATTACATAGATCTTGGAGAGGAAATACACAAACACATTCACTGATAATAAAATTGATTCTACTTCTATATTGAAATTTTTTGAACCTTTACAAATGTGGGTTAAATATGTTTAAATAGACTTGGGTAGAGGTTGCCTCATCCTCCAAATATATTTAAAATTTTATGACATGGTGTATTTATAACATTAGTTCTAACTATAATGTCAAAACCATATGTAATGTATACATAGAGTTGATTTACATTCATCAAGAATCAAATTCAGTATTTTCAATATCATGCAACATGTGCATGTTTACAAAACAAACTAACTTTTACATTGATTTTAAATCAAAATAAAACTACAAGTATAAAAATTGCATCATTATATTGAATTTATATGCACAAAATTATCCCTTAAGGCTGAGTAGATGTTTGCATGGATAAATTAACCTTAGTATGAGTCATAATTGTTTATGTAAGCACTATACTAAATGTATCAACCTCAGTCTTCTTCTTCTTCACCTCCAACTCAAGATAGTACTTATGACTAACATCATGCTTCTATCTTATAAAATCTAAGTTTAATAGAGATGGTATATTTACCCTATTAACTTTATTTAATACTTTTTCATGTTTTACCTTCATATTTTTGAAGTTTATCTTAAAAATATTATCTTTTGTTGCCTTATTTACCTCAAAACTTAGCTCAGCTTCAATATCCTCTAGTACTAATGCTTGTATAATTTGCTTAAATTTGTCAAAATCTTCTTAAATAAGCTAATCAAAATCATATCTACTTATTAGCTTACCTATAGCATCCCTTGCCTTTGAAAACTTAAAATCATCTAGAATATGAAATATGAGTGCCTCATACTCTTGATACTTGGGAATCAATGCCCCAGCTACTATCACCCAATCTCTAGCATCTTGTATTCTAATGACCACCAAATTGAGGACATTAGATGCTTCCAATGGTGTCATTAGGTCTAGATGGTTGTATACTTTATTATTTGTGTACAAAATCAATAACTTCAATTTATTTTCATCTTCCTTTAAAGAATTAAATAATTTATCCATTTTAGCCATATTGGGGGTAATTCAACCATCATTGATTCTGATGCCTCTAGATCATTATAACATTTTAAAGCAACTTCTTGTACTTTAGCTTTAATTCCTACTAGAATATGAATTATATATTAATGTTCATTGATTTATTCTAATTCTTGTTCCATCTCTTTACTTTCCATCTCTACCCCCTTTGTGTAGTGCTACCATAACATCTTTATGAGCTTCAACTAGGGACCTAAAATATTCAATGTAGGGAACTACCCCAACTATTTGCCCTACCTTTTAAACAAGGCATAAACCACCTACCATTCCTCTAAAATTATATCCTTTTTAGCTTCATCCATAGACTTCCTCTTTCTAACCCTTTGAATTCTCCCTTAGGGCTTATCAAATAGGGTTGTTATTTATGGGAACTCTATAATTTTAAAAATTGGAATTTGGTGAGACTTTTCTCTAAGATCAATTTCCCATGGGGGTGTCACTAATTGGGTAGGATCCATTTGTTATGCATCTTTAGCTATAGCATCCACCTTAAGATTTTTTGCTAGTTATTTCCATTTAGATCCTTTTATTACTATGTCAAGATGGGAGGGCCAAATGAAATTGAATGAATCCATGCCTCCATATTGGGGGAGTGGATGGATTGTAATGACTTGCTTAACCCTTTTGCCCTTTCCTAAAGATGTAATAGTAGTCTCTTGGGAAAAAATTATTAAAGGTATTGTAAAACTAATATGTGTGGAAGAAATATGAAGTTGTGAAGTAGCCAATACTATTTAAATTTTCTTAGTGGCCCTTTTCCTCTTCATGGTTTAGACTATGTCAGGCTCAAAGGGAACATCAGTAGCAGTAAGAATAATGGATGTGAGTGGCACTATGGGGGAAGATGAAAAAAAGATGTTAGTAAAATTATCCTCTATATTGGGAGTGAGGAAAGGGATTTTTAATATAGAAGAGGAAAATGAAACATTAGGGGTGGAGTTGACATCCTCTACCTTGGGAGTTCTCAAAATAGTACTTATTGGAACTAGACCAAAAGTAGGAACATATGAGGAAACTAGGGAAGTAGGGTTTAATGGCTAAGACTTATTACCTATTAATTCATCTGTGCTTGGTTCCTTACATTTGTCAACCATAAGGATTAGTTCCTTGGATCTTTCCATCTCTTCTTCTTCATAAAGTTCTTACTCTACCTCCACTTGTTTTTGGGTAACTAAAGACATACCCTATGGTTGATCCACTATTGGATTATTTATTAAGGAAGCCCTTAGTTTCCTCCTACAACAAATAGTATTCTTTATCTATGAGAAGTAAGCTTGTTAAATTGAGGTAGTAGCTTCCTTTATAGCTACACATGGAATTGTAGATTCCTACAATTAGCGTATAACTGTAGGTGTTTATAATGGCAAGGCAGATGGGTGTTATTTTTATTATACATCAAAGGAATCCAAATCAATGAGATCTCCTGGATTTCCCTTGGGATTAGGATTTCTCAACCTAGGTTATTTCTTAATATCCTTTAATATAAAGGGATGTTATTTGGAAGGCTCCCTTTATACCTCTATTTTATATTGGGGTTGGCTCTTTCATAAATATGAAGTAGTCCATCCTTTAGGAGGGGGTAACCTGGTATGCATTTATTGTACTCAAATTGAAGGGTCTTGTTGAATTATCCTTAAATGATATTATTTTAGGCCTATAAGTCTTGCCCTTTCAAGAACCTGAGCATCATCCTTTGCATTCATAAATAGAAAATAATAGTTGTAGTGGACATGTTAATATGGGATATCAAAGCTTTGAATATGATTTTTTATATGAGCATGGGGATCCCAATCGCTATGCAGTAAGGTAATAAATTGATAATGTTTTATTTATTGCCTACATTCCCAAAATGATTCCTCTATGTGTAACACATTTTTCCAATGATCATGTGTGATCCATAGAATGTGCCTTTCTTATATTTTATCAAATTTTCCTCGACACTCCACCAAAGATGATATACAATTTATTACTTTACTTGCTTGTCTGGTACATGATTATGGAGGTGAAAGTGGTGTAATTTATGACTAATTACCATGATCATTGTATAATATGGATACAACCAATATTCACCCATATAAAATAGTGTATCTACTATGATTTTTGAAATTTGGGGTAGTGGGGCCCCATGAATTGCCTACCATACTTAAGGATATGCATCCTCAATAATTTAGACCATGTGCTTTGTGTATATAGATATGTGCATAAATTAATGGTAATTACAAATTTAATTCTTAAGACAATCTATGGCCATGATCCAAAGCTTGCTAAGTTCCCTATATGTCAGGCCCATTACTACAACTAGAAGATAAGATATCGTATAGAAGTGTCTAGTTAAACTTGGCCTCTTGGATTTGTGTAAAACCTATTCCCTTAACTTAAAACTAATGATTTCACTTAGCTCAAAATTTGCATCATTAGTCATTATAATATGCACTAATGGCACCCAATCGAGGTTGAGAAAATGTATACTGGGCATACCATACAATATATTTAATAAAGCCATCCCAATATGCATCGCCATCTTGAATTTGTTAATGAGGGTGGGATAGGTTCCTTTTAATACCATTGTCTCCCTAGGGATAATCCATGATCTTAGCACTTTATCAATTGAATTCTATTTATTTCATGAAACCATCTTGTGTTTATAAAAAATTGCATCCAAAATTGGTAGAGATAGGTACCGTTGGATGTTGTCACCATTGATGTAAGCCATGACTGTTTGGTGATCCATATGGTGTAAAAATACATCTTTTGTAATCTCCCCATCAAAGAACAAATCTTAGAGTAGGTCAATGTAAGGCATCACCTCGGGCTTGGTCACTATAAAGTGCAGTCTTTGTCTCTTAAGAATAAGTAAGTATTTAATAAATTGGCACTCTATGGATGATATATTTATTTCATGTGAAAATGCATCAATAACATCCATGACATCTCATAATTCTAAGTATTTACCATATCTAAAGTCAAAGATAGTTGTGTCAAATACCATATCTATAAACTTTGTTGAATCTTTGATGGAGAATGGTGATGGTGGAATTTCTCCTTTAAAGCTCTTGGATGATGATGACATTATAGTTATGTGTAGTGCTCAAATTTTGTTTATATGTATTATGGAAAACTCTTTTTTTTTGGTCATTTTATTTCAATGGATTTTCAAGTAGCTAGGGATTTCATTCATTGAATAGCAATTGAATTTGAATTCATTTTTGAGAAATGAATACATTGATAGCTACACATCATGTATATATCCTTATCATTCAATTTTAGTTCATGTGCTTTTATTGCCAATCATTTGTATGTTTGTGTTACCTACATAGTTTAAATGTCATTAGTTTTGTTGGTGGGTTATCATAAGACAATGCCAAATCAATCCCCATTTGTTCAATAAGAGAATGGGAATGTTAGGTACAACAAATGGTGACTTATAGGGGGAATAATTTTGACTAATCAAGAACTCAAATCTTTAGTTAGCAACTTTAAATAAGACATGTGTTGGATGGTGTAACTTGATATTGTTATAATGCCTAGTTCACAATAGCGGGATATGGGGGGGAGCAATTCCCCCCAATAGGGTCTCCATAGGAGTCTAGGGGGGAGGAGACCATATTAGGATCCCCAATAGCAAGGATTTATGGGTAGCTCCCCTAAATCAATTTTTTTTAAATACATTGCAAAATAATATAATTTTGTAGTAAATTTAGACTATTCACATTAGGTCACAAATCTAATGGTAGATATTATGTTTTGAATTTTTGCCCTAAAATTTAACCCTCCTTTGATACGTGAGAATTAGAATCATGATGGCATACTGTGTGTGAGTGAAGAGGATATTGCAGTGGATGTATTTTAGGTTTTTACCTTTATTTTTTGGAACTAATAATAAGGACTAGCTATTTCAATGTGGACATAGCCCATATTAGGTGAACCACATTAAATCTATCTCTTTTATGTTGTGTTTTCTAAATTTTATTTATCTTTAATTAATTAATTAATATTTCTCTATGTTCTATATTCATAAAAACATGAATATTTCCACAAAAAAATATTATAACTAGAGATATGAAAGAGAATCCCAACTATGTCACATAACATACTTGCCTCCTCATCCATGGATCTATGTGTGATAAAGTGATGTTAAATTAATCCTTATTATGAGGATATTTTTAAAGGCTTAGAGCAGTTGTATGTTTCATTCTAATTATTTTTTAAATCTTATTAAATTAGGGGAGTTCATACATTTCTCTAATACCAACAAGGCATCCATATCCCCAACAAAGATACCTTTGGTTCCTTCTCTTCCCTTCCTTCATTTTCTTATAATCATGATGTGTGGTACATTGACCTTATTTCATCATGTGATCCTTTCATCTTTTTTAGATGTTATTTTGGATTTATTGATCACTCTTTTGAACTCATTGGTACTTTTTATTTATCTTTTTTTTATTTTAATTTGAATGGGAGAAGGAGAGCCAAATCTAATATGATTTGGTGTAGTTATAAAACAAATCATTACCATAATGTCCCTGCCAACTACATCTACACCAGTGATTATCACCTCCAAGCAAGTATTATTATGATAAGTGTCCTTGGTCCAATGGAGTGAAAAAAATTATAAATACATATGAATTACTCTAGATAAATTTCACATACCTGGTAGAAATATCCAATTGTGACACAATCCTAAATGACTATGATTACATACCTGATCTTGAAGACCTTAAACACAAAAAGTATAACCAATTTGTGAATATGCCCCAATTTGTGAATCCCTTTGTAATTTTCCCTTTCCCTTATATGTATATCTAAGCATAAAATAGGGGCTTAAATGGTTGTATATTATCTTGGTCATGTTAGATTGAAAAAATAGATTATCATAAGAAACAACAAAATGCCTAACCTAAAAAGATAGAAAACTAAACTATGAAAGTAATAAACTAAAGTAGAAAGCTAGAAACTTTACTAGAAAGTAGTAAAATACACTATAAATTAATAAAATAACCTAATCCTACATGTACCATGTTTCTTTATTATTCATGGGCATATTTATATGGTACAACCATGAATAATGCTTCAAAAGCTATCCATTGACTAGATATGTGTTCATTGCCTTGTAGGTCCCTTAGATGAAATGCATTGTTTCCCAAGATCTTAAGAATATTATATGGTCCAATCCACAGTGGGTAAAAATTTTCATGCTATCCTTTCATTTCATGGGCTTTATCCCATAGAAGCACTAGATCAGATATCTTAAATACCTTGACTTTTACTCTTTTATCAAACCATCTCTTGACTACATCCTGATGTTTATTGAAAGTTTGTAGGGATTTAGTCCTCTAGTCTTCCATTTCTATTATATCTATTAGTCAATATTATGCTTTGTCATTTAGTTCCATGTATTACTGAATGAATTTATAAGATGGTAATTTTAGGATGATTGGGAATACATGCCTTCATCCATATACCAATAGATAGGGTGAGGCCTTGAGGGCCTACTTATATCTCATTTGGTCTACCCAAAGGGCATACTTCAGTATATTATGTTAGTCCCTAGGCTTATCCCTAGATGATTTATTAATTAAATCTATTAGGTTCTTATTTTTTGATTTAGTCAATCCATTTTTCTAAGGGTAATGGTTAGAAGATCACTTAATAGCATTTTGGTTATCATGAGCCTATTCAATGATATCAGTTGATATGAATACTAGCCCATTATCACAAAACCAAAAAATGAGAGTGCCAAATCTAGTTGTGATGTGTTCCTACATGAATAAAATCAAATATTTTTCTTTAGAATTCTTTATGGCCACTACCTTAGTCCATCAAGTAAAATAATTTTTAGTAGTGAGTACAAACTTATAATCTACTAAGGATTTTGGGTTATTGACACTAATTAAGTCTAAACCCCATTGGGAAAATGGACTTCCTTCAAAAATAGGTTCCAAACTCATTGATTCAATTACTTCTCTTTCTTATAATGATTGTCATTTATGGTATGTATTTACATGGGCATGAACATCCTTGAAAACTATTGGTCAATAATAACCCATTCTTAGGATTTTGTGAGTTATGGTGTTCCCTGATGGGTAACCATTACCTATGTGCTGCTATAGGTTTTTCATAATATCTTGATCATATTTAATAGATACGTATCTAATATATATGCATTCATAATTTATCTTATATATAACTCCTTTATTGATCATGTAGTGATCAACTTGGAGCCTCAAATATATCCATTCTCTTTTGAGTTCTTGGGAGTAATTACTTGAAAACATGTACTAGATTATGTCACTATACCATTCCCCTTTGGATACATGGGATTCACATAACTACTTAATATTAATACATGGATCAAGTTCAAATATGAGTTGATCTATCCCTTGACCCTGAATGATTTTAGTAGGATTGATTTTTGTGTCAAACTCCTATAGTTTTTCTATGTATTTTCCTTTATGTTCTCCCAATTCATTCTATGACAATGTGAGATTGATAACATGATTAGGCATGATACAAATATTTTTATTCATCAATATTTAGCATCAAAATTTATTCACCACTTTGATAAGAGAGAAGATTTGTTTATAAATAATGGATTACCTACGTTTTGCATCCTTCAGATTAGTGATCATGAAAGAAATAGGATGCTCTATTTCCTATTTATTTTGCATTATGATAGTAGCAATTATGTGTTCTGAAGAAAATGATTACAAATAAAAATCCATTGTCAAATAGAGACTAATCATTACTAAGGCCTAAGATATAGCATCTTTGATGTCTTGAAAAGACTTCTAAGCATCAATTTTACATTCTATTTTAGCATCTTGTTTAGCCATTACATTCAGGGGTCTTACAATTCTACAAATCTTGAAATAAATTTTCTTACAAAATTGATCTTCCCAAAGAATGAATTGATCTCCTTATTATTTAATGGTGTGATATTTGAAATACCATGGATTCTATCTAGATTGATAATGATTCCTTATTTGGTAATGATGTATCACGAGATCTTTCCCTTAGTAACTCCAAATATGCTCTTCTTTAGGTTTAGTGAGATGCCAAATTTTTGCATCTATCGAAGATTGACTGTAGATGGCCTATATGATCATTCTTGTTCTTGGAAAACATATTGAGATCATCCATATAGATGATTATGAATTTTCCTATTAATCCTTTAAATTCATGATCCATGGCTCATTTAAAGGTGGCTCCTACATTTATTAGGCCAAAAGACATCCTATTATATGCATAAGTACCCCACTTCATAGTAAATGTAGTCTTCATTCTATCATTTTATTGTACCAACACCTAGTTATAGCTTGAAAATCCATCTAAGAAGGACATCATTTCAGAGCCACTAACTATATATATATATCACCTCATCCAGGGAAGGTAGTGGACAATTATCCTTCTCAGAAGTTTTATTCAATTTTCTAAAATCAACACATAACCTAATCTTCCACTCTTCTTTTTGACTGGGACTAAATTGGCCAACTACGTAGAATTTTTGATTGGGAAGACTATTCTTGTACTTAAAAACTTTTCCACTTCTATTTGAATGATAAGCTTCAAGATGGGATTCAGTGGTTTCTATATCTACATAAATGGCTTATGATCTAGTTTTAATGGAACTATATGAGTGATGACCTTTAGGTCATAGGCCTTCAAGTCCTCATATGTCCATACAATCACATATTTTTATTATGTGATTAAATCCTTCACCCATTATATTTTGTATTAAGTGAAACCGAGGCCAGTGTTGATATAACATGGACTATGCTCATTTCCCAAATTCTCCCTTTTAAAATTAGACTCATTAATTTTGGGTAATTTTTGTTGTTGATCTTGGAGATATATATCAAATGGTATTTTTAAGGAGACAAAACCAATTGGAAGATGATTCTCTTTGAGCTAGAGGACACCTTCCCCATCTGATTCCTCTTAGCAAAGATGACTCACTTCTTAATCATCAATGATTTGGGATTTAAATTGTCCTAAGTTAGTTAAAAATTGAATGATCTACTGGTCATCATCAAAGACTTGGAAATTTTATATGTTGTTAAGAAAAAAATGATAAGGTACCATCTTAATGGAGAATCTTTTACCTTATATTCTTAGAGAGGGTCCAAACTGGCAATAAAAGCAGCTAGTAAATGGATATCTTGATTTTACTTTCATTGAACTGCTACTATATTGAAATCCTTAAATATCAAAATCAAATAACATGATATATGTTTATATCTTTTTAAAATAAGATATATTGCATTGGTATTTATTTCTAGCCTAATTGACTACTAGTTATTAATCCTCAAATACTAATAACTTCTTGATAATATTCTTGATTATAAACTAAAACCCCAAAATTGATGCTTCATATTCAACCTTGTTGTTAGTGAAATGGAATTTTAACCTATATAATGAAAGGAACTTCTTCCCTTTTGGATAAATTAATTCAATTCCTATGCTAGATTCTTATTTTGATCTAGCACCATCAAATTGGAGAGTCCATAGCTAGTTGAGGTCATTAAATTATGGCTATTGTATTTGATTTCAAGTAGTGACTGCATAAATAAAATTTTTATGGGATTAATAACTTACCTCTTCATTCTTAAGATTATACTGTATAATAGGATACTTCATCCTTGGTTCCCTATCAATCAAAATTTGATTTACAATGCCTTTCCATGTTAGCCAAATATGAGATAAATCTATTGAGACATATCCATTGAGTATTTTAGACTAGTCCCTACTCAACAAAAATACATATCCTTTAGTTATGTCTACTACAAGGATGTCAATAGTCACCTAGACTCATGGATCATATGTTACTTGAATATGCACATTAGTTAGTTCTCCAATTACTGGTACCACTATTTTATCCAACTATGAAACTATTCTCTTTCAAGGGCTTGGAGTTACGACAAGATTTTGACATATATAAGTAGGTATCATAGTTGTTAAAGATTTAAAATCAAATAATTAATTATAAATATTCTTACCAAATGCCTTGATAGTTAGCAAAAAGGATGGTACATCTAGCTTACTCTTATATATGACATTAGTGTCAGAAGCTTTTATGTTCTTTGTACAATTTGTTATCTTTTTCAAAACGGAATTCCTTGTGATATACTTTCATAGTAGCTCCTTTTGTTTAGTGATTTGAGCTAATTCATGAAGGGTTATGTTTGCTTTGATTTTCTTCATGTCCTCAACAATTTTTTATCCTCTTTTTCTTTGTTCCTCCTTATTCTGATGCTAATCATTCTCTTTGAGGGGAGGTGGATTGTTGTTAGATTTTCAATTTGATGGAATGGTTGTGTTATCTATAGGAATAGACATTGTGAACGGATACATGTTCCTAAAATTGTAACCACCTTTATATAATTTCTAGAAAGCATGAATCTCATCAATGTTGTCCTTTGATATGTTGTCATCTTCACTTGGTAAAAGAAACTCATGAGTCTCAAAGAACATGGAAGTGATTGAAGGGATAGGGTCTTGATGGGATTCTAGTGGATTATGGATATGATCTTGCCTTACTAATTATCTTTGAAAGATATCAAATGTTTCATAAAACTAAACATAATCAAGCTCATCAAGCTATGTATTATGGATTCTACACTAATTAGGTAGAGTTATCTCCATTATATTGATTTATAAAGGATTTTTGAGTTACTCTATTTTAGTTTTAGGATTTCTAAATGGTTTATTATACCTTTGGAACCCATAATTTTTATTACCACTTGGGCCATTATTGTTTCCTATCTTCCTTTGCATGTCAAGGAAGTCATTACTTAACTTCTAGACCATCTTTTATATAACATCCAACTCTACTTTTGTAGAGTCTATATCATGGAAAATAATATTAGAGGATGTATCAAAATTTTGATTCTAATAGTAACCATTGCCTTATGTATGGTTGTTTAAAAAAATATAATCTAGATGTGTTGTTTATGTTAGAGGAGGTATCATGTATAACTAATTCTCATTGAATGCAAAGACATTCTACTTCACATGTGGAACTAGATTTAGCTTTGGGAGACCATTATTGACACCAGGTGTGATAGGTACCTAAGGAATAAGTTTCCTATAAAATTTGATGGACTTTTCATAGGCCAATGCCATAGTGTTTATAGTGGCATCCCTTAGCAAGAAGACTGTAGTAATTAGATCTAGGGCATTCTTATACATTTCTAATCTTAATACTTCATCTAGTTTATAGATCAGGATCAACCAAGTGTACATATTATATAATATTTCATTGAAAACATAGATTATCTCATTAGCATCCCTCTTCATGATAGTAAAGTGATGGTATATCAAACTAAGAATGGTGACCTATCCAACTTATGCAAGAAAATTAGCTTGACATGCATTCAAATAAGTGATGGAATTTTATGTTAGATTAAGATACCAATCATAAGTAGCATCATTAGTGTAAAATAAAAAATATTACATGCAACATATTAATAAATAGCATTCATTAGCATTAGAAAAAATTTGAAAGACTTAATGTGTTCTTTTTCCATTCTTCCTCCTAAAGGAGAGAAGGATAGTAGATACTTTTTAGGATTATTGGGTAAGTCATGCACATCCCCTAGGATGGAAATATTAGGTCCAACCAACCAAGATGGTTGAGACATGGGATGATTAATTGGAGGAATGTTGCTTACTAGGGAAGATATTCTAGATCTATTATGGCTAGGGGTAGTTAGTACAAATATAGGCTTGTTATTATTGAAAAGGGTGAGACAATAATACTACATTGAGAACTAGATCGAGTCACTTTCCTAGGTAAATCAAGTCCAACTCAATGTATAAACTAACTTATTTTATCAGAGGAGATCAAATACCTCTTTCTAGTTCAAGAAAGAGTGTTGGTGCAATTTTTATGCACACTAATTTGTAATGAGGTAGCCTCTAATATTTCAAGATATCAAATGTGGTAAAATCCACTCTAGTGCATGAGTTCAAGGTATGTAGTTCTAACAACTAGGTGATGGAATAGTAGTTAGGGCATGCAAGTTTTTAATAAGGATGGTAAATGGATGAATGGTCTCTAAAATAAAGTCAAATCTAAATGAGTTGGTAGATGGATGGTTACTAATCTAGAGTGGGTAGATCTAAAAAATAAACTCAAAATAGAGGGAAGGGTAGAGTATTAAATAAATATTATATGGCTTTGATAATCACCTCTCAGGCTAGTCTTTAAGTGGATAAGTAATTTCAAAACCAATGTCTATTACAAGTAGTTATTGCACACACATAAACATACATGGTCAAATAGTCTAGGATTATTTGATATAGTAAACTTAAAGGTCTATGTCAAAGGTTTCTCCTTTTAGACTATCTATTATACACCCTTAATCGGGAGATTATGACTCAGACAAGGGAGGTATCTGAGATAGCTATTTCACATGCACATAAAACTATATCATAGAAAGATCTTTTACACACTCATAAATATGAAATAATCAAATTTATTTCCAATAATCAATATAATCTACTACTCATTCAGTAGCTTTTGCACATCTAAAACTAGAATACTAATCATAACAAGAAATAATTACTCATAGCTACTTCACACTAGGAATTATTGAATCAAAAAACCAAAAAGATTAATCCTAATTACATAGAGTTTGGATAAAAAATACACAAATTCAAATCTAAATGAGTTGGTGGATGGATGGTTACTAATCTAGAGTGGGTAGATCTAAAAAATAAACCCCAAAAAGAGGGAACGGTAGAGTAGTAAACAAAGATTATATGGCTTAAATAATCACCTCTAAGGCTAGTCTCTAAGTGGATAAGTGATTTCAAAACCAATGTCTATTACAAGTATTTGTTACACACACATAAACATACATGGTCAAATTGTCTAGGATAATTTGATATAGTAAACTTACAGGTCTATGTCAAAGGTTTCTCCTTTTAGAGTATCTATTATACACCCTTAATTAGGAGATTATGACTCAGACAAGGGAGGTATCTGAGATAGCTATTGCACATGCACATAAAACTATATCATAGAAAGCTCTTCTACACACTCATAAATATGAAATAATCAACATTATCTCCAATAATCAATTTAATCTACTAATCATTTAGTAGCTTTTGCACATCTAAAACTAGAATACTAATCATAAAAATAAATAATTACTCATAGATAATTCACATTAAGACTTATTGAATAAAAAAACTAAAATATATTAATCCTAATTACAGAGAGTTTAGATAAAAAATACATAAAAATAAGTCTAAATGAGTTGGTGGATGGATGGTTACCAATCTAGAGTGGGAAGATCTCAAAAATAAACTAAAAAAAGAGGGAAGGGTAGAGTAGTAAAGAAATATTATATGGCTTTAATAACCACCTCTCACGCTAGTCTCTAAGTGGATAAGTGATTTCGAAACCAATGTCTATTACAAGTAGTTGTTGCACATACATAGACATACTTGGTCAAATAGTCTAGGATAATTTGATATAGTAAACTTAAAGGTCTATGTCAAAAGTTTCTCCTTTTAGAGCATCTATTGTACACCCTTAATCGAGAGATTGTGACTCAAACCAGAGAGGTATCTGAGATAGCTATTGCACATGCACATAAAACCATATCATAGAAATCTCTTCTACACACTCACAAATATGAAATAATCAACTTTCTTTCCAATAATCAATATAATATACTAATCATTCAATAGCTTTTGCACATCTAAAACTAGAATACTAATCATAACAAGAAATAATTACTCATAGCTACTTCACACTAAGAATTATTGAATAAAAAAAACAAAAAGATTAATCCTAATTACACAGATTTTGGATAAAAATACACAAAGTCAAATCTAAATGAGTTGGTGGATGGATGGTTACTGATCTAGAGTGGGTAGATCTCAAAATAAACTCAAAAAAGAGGGAAGGGTAGAGTGGTAAAGAAAGATTATATGGCTTCAATAATCACCTCTTAGGCTAGTCTCTAAGTGGATAAGTGATTCCAAAACCAATGTCTATTACAAGTAGTTGTTGCACACACATAAACATACATGGTCAAATAGTCTAGGATAATTTGATAAAGTGAACTTAAAGGTCTATGTCAAAGGTTTCTCCTTTTATAGTATCTATTGTACACCATTAATTGGGAGATTATGACTCAGACAAGGGAGGTATTTGAGATAGCTATTACACATGCACATAAAACTATATAATAGAAAGCTCTTCTAGACACTCATAAATATGAAATAATCAACTTTCTTTCCAATAATCAATATAATCTGTTAATCATTCAGTGGCTTTTATACATTTAAAACTAGAATACTAATCATAACAAAAAATAATTACTCATAGCTACTTCACACTAAGAATTATTGAATCAAAAAACCAAAAAGATTAATCCTAATTACACAGAGTTTGGATAAAAAATATACAAAGTCAAATCTAAATGAGTTGTTGGATGGATGGTTACTAATCTAGAGTGGGTAGATCTAAAAAATAAACTAAAAAAAGAGGGAAGGGTAGGTTAGTAAAGAAAGATTATGTGGCTTCAATAATCACCTCTTAGGCTAGTCTCTAAGTGGATAAGTGATTTCAAAACCAATGTCTATTATAAATAGTTGTTGCACACACATAAACATACATGGTCAAATAGTCTAGGATAATTTGATAAATTGAACTTAAAGGTCTATGTCAAAGGTTTCTCCTTTTATAGTATCTATTGTACACCCTTAACCAGGAGATTATGAATCAGACAAGGGAGATATATGAGATAGCTATTGTACATGCACATAAAACTATATCATAGAAAGCTCTTCTACACACTCATAAATATGAAATAATCAACTTTCTTTCCAATAATCAAAATAATCTACTAATCATTTAGTGGCTTTTACACATCAAAAACTAGAATACTAATCATAACAAGAAGTAATTACTCATAGCTACTTGACACTAATAATTATTGAATCAAAAAACCAAAAAGATTAATCCTAATTACATAGATTTTGGATAGAAAATACACAAACATATTTATTGACAGTCAAATTTGATTCTACTTATATATTGAAGATTTTTGACCCTTTACAAATGTGGGTTAAATATGTTTATATAAACTTGGGGAGGAGTTGCCTCATCCTCTAAGTACATGAAATTTTTTATTACATGGCATAGTTTTAACCTCAGTTCTAACTTAGTGTCAAAATTGCATGTAATGTATACTTAGAGTTATCTTACATTCATCAAGAATTAAATTCACCCTTTACGATATCATGCAATGTCTGCATGTTTAAAAAATAAATTAGGCAACTTGTAGATCTAGTTTGAATCATAAAAAAAATACAAGTACAAAATTCGTAGTGTTATATTGAATTTATATGCACAAAATTAGACCTTAGGGCTGAGTGGATGTTTTGCATGGATGCATTAACCTTAGTATGAGTCATCACTATTTGTATAGGTGTTGAAATAGATGTAGCAACCTCAGTCTTCTTATTATTCAACTCCAACTCAAGATAATAATTATGACTTGCATCATTCTACTATCTTATAATACCAAAGTTTAATAGTGAGAGTTTATGTACCCTGCTAACTTGCTCTAATGGTTTTGAATGTTCTACCTTAATATTTTGAAAGTTAATATTAAAAATATTAACTTTAGTTACTTTATTTCTCTTAAAACTTATCTTAGCTATAATATCCTCTAGTGTTAACTCTTGTAGACTCTTCTTCAAATTATCAAAAACTTATAAAATGAGCTGATCAAAATTAATTCTACTTATTAGCTTACCTATAGCATCCCTTACCTTTGACAAATTAAAATCATCTAGAATATGAAAGATGAGTGCATCATGATCTAGATACTTGGGCATCAATGCCCTAATTAATGTCACCCACTCTCTAGCCTCTTATGTTCTAATGACCACCAAATTGAGGGCAGTAGATGCCTTTAATGGTGTCATCAAGTCTAGATTGATATATGCCTTATTAGTTGTGTACAAAATAAATAACTTCAATTTATTTTCATCTCCTTTTAAAGAATTAAATAATTGACAAATTTGGGCTATTTGGGGGACTAATTTATCCCTCATTTCTTTTACTGCCTCTAGAGCATTATAACATTTTAAAGTAACTTATTACACTTCAACCTCAATTCTTGATGGAATATGAAATGACTATTATTATTCCTTGATTTTTTAAATTCTTTTTCCATCTCTTAACTTGCCATATTTTCCCCCTCATGTAGTGTTACCATATCATATTTATGGACATCAGCTACGAACCTAGAATCTTGAATGTAGGGGGACTACCCTAGCTATTTGTTTTGACTTTTAGATAAGGCATATATCTCTTCCCTTTCCTTTAGAATGATATCCCTTCTAGATTCATCCTCCAACTTCCTCTATCTAACCCTTTGAATGTTCCTTGAGGGATTATCAAACAAGGTTGTTATTGATGAGATCTCTATGATTTTGAAATTAGGAATTTTGGAAGCCTCAGCTCTAAGATCAATTGTCCATGGGGGAATCACTAGTTGTGTAGGGTTTATTTATTATGCATTGTTAGCTACATATTCCACCTCAATATTTTATATTGACTATTGCTCTTTAGCTTCTTTGAGGATTTTGGTAGGAAGGGAGGGAAAAACTATTTTGGACCAATACACACCTCCATATTAGGGGACTAGATGGACTGTAATGACTTGGTTACCCCTTTTACCCCTTTTACAATAGTCTCTTGGGAGGAACTTATGGAAGGAATTTGTAAAATAATCTGTGGAAGAAACACGAAGTTGGGAAGTTTTAATTTTCCTAGTGGATCTCTTTTCTTCATAGTTCAAACTATGGTAGTCCTAGAGGGAACATCAATATTAGTAGGAACAATAGACATGGGTGACACTATAGGGGAAGATGAAACAATGGTGGTAGTAGAATACTTGTCTATCTTTGGAGTGAGGAAAGGGATTTTAAATACATAATAAGAGGAAAATGAAACATCAAGTGTGAAGGTGACATCTTCCACCTTAGGAGTTATCAAAATATTACTAATTGGAACTAAAAAAATAGTAACATATGCAAAAACTAAGGAAGTAGGGAATGAAGGCTTAGCCTTCTTACCTATTGAGTCATTTTTGTTTGGTTTCTTCCTTTTATTAGTCATAAGGATTAATGCCTTATATTTTTCCATCTCTTCTTCTTCATCTAGTTCTTGATCTAGCTACACCTATTATTAGGGAACTAAAGGCATACCATGGAGTTGATCTATTATTAGATTATCTATGAGGGGAGCCCTTGGTTTCCTCCTATAATAAATAGTAGTGTTTATCTTCAAGGAAGAGTATTATTTAATTAAGGTAATATATTCATCTATATCTACCCCTATTACTATATATTCTTGTAAATGGGGTGAAATTGTAGGTGTTTGCAATGGTAAGGCAGTTAGGTGATCTTTTTCTTCTGCATCAGAGGAATCCAGATCAATTAGATCCCCAAGAGCTTCCTTGATATTAGGCTCTGTGAACCTAGATTCTTTCTTAACAACCTTTAATAGAAATGTAAGTTCTTTGGAAGGCTCTATTATGCCTATTTTATACACCCCCTAAATTTTTCAAAATTTTAATACTTGTTGCCATAGAGATGCCCTATCATAAAATATAAAAAAGTGTTTGGGACCTTGTTGATTGATAGTATTTTAGATGCATGTTTTCAATTATGAAATGATAATGATTAGTTGATGAATTCATAATTTTGTTCTTACTATTTTTGAAAATCATGATGGATTAATGAATCAAATATGCATATGTGTTCCTAAATATGATCAGTTATTTTTATTTTTAGTACAGTTTAGTTTTAAGATAGTTTCAGTTGGGAAATATACTTTTAGTTTTAATAGTTTAAGAATATTGATAATGATTCTTGATTTTATATAAATGATATGATTTTTGATTTAGAATAGATGATAGTATTATATGGATGATTTTTTCATTTGAAAACAATATATTTGGGAAATCAATACATCTATTATTTGACATGTTATTGTGAAGGTATAAATCACATTCATGATTCATTTTTGGTTTAATACATCTGACATATGAGACATTTGAAACATCAATGTGTTGTAGGTGATTTACTGATATTATTTAAAAAAATGTCATATTTGATTTCCTAAGTCTGAATCATTATTAATAAATATAAATAATAACAATTATTCAAAGTTTATGTTAAAAAAGGAGATTTATAAGTATAAAAGCATGGATAATATTCTTTGAATTTCATTGGATATACAAATTTATGTAATAAGGAGCTAGTTTTTGTCTTGAGAAATGTTCTTAGAATGAAATATCAAAGACATAAGGTGTCCTTTCGATAATTCTAAAAAAATACATAACTTGTCTTGGGATTTTTGAAATAGGTCAAAGGGCATTTTTCCAATGGCATAATTGAGACTTTCAGGGTCGTGATGCTAAGATATTGATATCTGTGAAGGTTAAGGGTCTATTGGGATTATGTTTGTTGTTGATAGGTATGGGTTAAAGTTTCAAACAAATTTTATAATTGAATATTTAGCGTGTTTATTGACTCTATTGAGCTAGGGATTGGTTGGCATATGTAATACATCATGGAAAGGTTAGTTGGCATTAACATTTAATACGGAACATATCTTTGATGTTTTGAGGTCATCTTAGAGATTTGGTAGTATAGGGAGTTAATGTGAAGTGATCTCACCTTGAATAGCATAAATTAGTGGATGTTTAGTATGAATAAAAAATTATATTTAAATTTGAGTTATGCTAACAAATAATCTAGTGGAAATACTAAAGTACTTGTAGTATAGTGTGAACTAATGTGGTTTGAGCACGACATGTGGATTATTATGGAGAAGAGTTGGAAAACATAATTTGTGAATTTATTGGTTTTAGTTTATTGTTAGAAAGATTCTCATGTAAGTGAATCTCTAGTTTATCAATTTCATGGAGAATTTTAGATGTTTTCAATCATGAAAATTGTAGGAAATGATACCAGGTATGATCAAACAAGTTTTGATCATATTCTTTTGAAAATATCATGGCTACTTATGAAATCTTGTGATTTATAGTGAAGAAATAAGTTATGTCAGAGTTTTGGGTTTGCATGAACATTAATAATAGTTTTAAGTATTTATTGAATGGTTTTTTTATGAATAAATATAAGCTATAATGTGTAAAGTGTGTGAGTTTGTATACTAACAAACTATTTGAGAAGTTTTAATGTTTTCTAGAAGGGTTTTCATAATATTGTATGATGTGCATAAATTGATATGAGGAAATGAATTAAAGTTGCATGTAAAAAATGATTTTTTCCATAAACTCTTCCAAACGTAAATATAAATAATTATCTTCTGTTTATGAGTCATTATAGGTT
Organism: Torreya grandis; assembly: GCA_037957365.1. Lineage (NCBI taxonomy): Eukaryota > Viridiplantae > Streptophyta > Pinopsida > Cupressales > Taxaceae > Torreya > Torreya grandis. The sequence continues at coordinate 1,242,645 of JARHVA010003465.1, read as the reverse complement.
GGTGAAAGAATTAAAGAAGCCTGACTATTGAAACACAAAAGTATGGGTTTTTGTTATTTAGATTTGTATTATTTTGAGGGATTAATTCAAGGATGATGAATAAAATCAAAGATATATGTTGTATAATATTTGAGTCATCATTTGTTAGACTCTCACTATTATAAATAGTTTCAAAGTTTTGTCATTGGTAGATCTAATGAAACCATAGAAATATTATGTTTTTTTTTTTTTTTTGTGAATACTTTTAATTTTGAAGAGGAATGATGAATTATTGGGTTTATCTTGAGGAATTTTAGTTTTTTGAAGTTTCATAAGTTAATCCATTAAGAGAAGCTTAAAAAAACCCAATCGGCTATTTTATGAGAAATATATTATCTATGCAATTGGAGATGTGTCATTCATGCATAAGTCTAGAATTAAATTGCAAAGAATGAAAATTGATGTTCTATTCATTATAGTTGGGGTTTTTTTGATATTTATGAAAGGTTATACATGTTGTTGTTGTGATCAATTTTATAAGTTTTTTATTCTTGCAAGTTGATATTCTGGTTTTAGGTTGGTTGTTTTGATGGTTGATAAATAAAAAGGGTTTTATTGGTATCCTCTTTGTTTTTGTCTAAATTTGAAATTAGGGACATTTCCTCTCAAAATCTAATCATTTACACATTTTTTGAATATTTTGAGAAATTGGGTATTTTGGAAGCATCTTCAACTAAAAATTTTGAAATGTGAAGTTTTACATTATGTTTTTAAAATTTCATAGTATAGTCAATATACTTGAGGAATTATGATGCATATGTATATCAAAGTTTCGATCTCTAGCAATGTATTCAAGTTATCATAGAACTATAAGGTTTTAATTCCAAAATAAGTGATCTTGGGTTAATAGTTTTTTACTATATAAAATGGGTTTTTCATAGAGGAAATATGAATGAATTTTCCAACCATTTTGTAAACTATATGATAAAATTTATCATACATATAGCATATATTCTTGAGTTTGTAAGATTATCTAGTAAGCTTACAATTACAAGGGTGATTTAAGGATTAAACTAAGCTGAGATTTTTGTGTGAAAATAAATCTCAATATTGAAGTCTTAGGGTTTATTTTAAAACTGGACATAGAAGTTAGAGCTCCTTGATACTTATCATTTGGAATTTATATGAAGGAAATACATTAGGATAAGAAAATAGAATTTAGATATTATTTGATATTTTTACTTGGAAAATATTTACTAGGATTTTATATCCTCACTTGAAATGGCTCAGTTCTAGAAAACTTTGAAAGGTGATCAAGCAAGTTAGATTGTATTAGTATAAACCACAGTCATTATCAAAAGAATAGTGAGTTATTTTTGATAAATTCATGATTGCATTTAGAAATATTTTGAAAAAAAATTATGAAATTATGATGATAGCTAAGGATTAAATGCATATTTTGATATAGATAGTTGGTTTTTAGTTTATGATATGATTGAATTTTAGTTTGTTGAGATATGTTTCCATTTTTTTTCCTTTGAACATTTGTTATTTCTAAAATCTTAAATTTGATTTTTATATTTTAGATTGGTCATAATGATGGGGTGGGATCAACTTGGTTCAATAAGAAGTAATGATAATAGGGGATGGGGATAAAGGTACAATAGGGATACTAACCAACCTAATCCAAATAGAGGTTTCCATAGGGGTGGTTTTCATGTAAGAAACTCTGGACCTAGATTCTATAGGGGAATAAGAATGTCTATATACTTTGATGCTTTTGATCCTAAATTTTGGAACATTCTAGGTAAATTTATTACTAATTTAGTAAAAAAATGATATAAAGGTAATAGAGTTTTCTTTGGCCATATATTTGGAGCTCAAACACCTTCTCAAAATAGTTCATCTCATCATTTTAATCATGACCCTCAACACTTTCCACTTCAGCCTCATAATGTTGAAAGAATTGAACTAGTTGTTGATCTTCTACATATAAGTCAAGCCATATAGCTTGAAATAGAGATGACCTATGCTAAAAACTATAATAATTTGGCCATCCCTTTAGTTGTACCTTCTCCCTCAAATGTAGAGCCTCTTGGTAAATATAAAATATTGAGTCTAACTACTACCCATAGTGATCCTATCTTGAGATCTAAAAGAATGAATTTGTGAATTGAAGGTTATGCTAGTAAAATGAAGGTAATGGAAATTCCACCTTCCACTATAGAAAAGAAAAATGCAAAAAAAAGAGCTAATTTTCAATCTGAGCTAGAGACACCAATGGAGATTAGGATGTTTAAAAGAATCAAATTGGATATTGATGACAACACAATTGATTTAGGAACAAAACTAGTACCATTTATTATAACATAGATGGAGTATAATGTTTATCTTCATGAACAAGACAAACATACAATTGAGGTGTTGTCTGATTCAGATGATTATTGGCCATCTAAGGGATAAAATTTGGTTTATTATTGAATTTGTTCATGACAAAACTTGATATTTTAGTTTGATAATGTAGTTTTCAAACTTTGATAGATTTTTTTAAACTTTTGAAAAATATAGTAATTTTGGAGTTTTGGTATAAATATATATGCTTAATTTATTTGATATGCATTATGGATTAATATTAATATAATTTTTTAATCTTTGAGTTATTTATTTTACGATTAAAATATTCATTCTATTATATTATTAACCATAAGGGTCTCCACCCATTAAAATTAGTACCCCTAGTATATATTCAATAAACTTGATCAATTAAGACTATTAAAGTTTTAATTAAATCTATCTTTAACTAATAATTGTTATAATTATTTGACTTTTATAAAAATTCAATTAGTTAACATAAACTAATAACTAACTAAAGTTAGTTATAAATTATTTACAACTATGTTTGAAGGTATAAGAAGAGATTAAGGACTCATTTGAAGATAGAAGAACAATAAGTATTTAAGACTTAGTCATTTTTTAAAGTCAATCATTCATCTCTCTTATTTATATGAAACTTCTCTGAGATAATACAACTTTTGCAAATAGACCCTATGGTACTTTGTCTAATGGTTGAGTAATTATTTATGTAACATAGGTATATTAAGATTTATTTATCATTTAATATTGATTATATAAAAATTTATATGCTTAACATCTTTTGATGATTTCTAGTTTTAGTCATATACATAGACTCCAGCTATTTAACTTGAATAATGATGAAGATTTCACTATTTTGTGACATTTCATTGATCTATCTTAATTGTAAAGTTGTCTTTCAAGTTTTTTTAAAGGAATAATTTTAGTTTTATTAATAAATTTATATTTTTTTGCTAAGGTGAGTCTCATTTGAGACTTGTATGCTTTATTGTAAGCTATTTGACTCTAATTTGAATATAACTTAATCTTTAGTCTTCTTTAAATCTGATTTTCTATTTCTAGTTATCTTCTTACTTTTTTGGTTTTTAGTTTAGTTTAATTTCATTTTTTTTAGTTTGATTAGTTATTTAGTCTAGTTTCCATTCATTTCTTTAGTAGATAGTAATAAATCTTTCTTTAAGTCTTTCTCTAGTTTTGTTTAATTTTGTGATCTCTTAATCTAAATAGATTTCTAGATCTATTTAAGCCTTTAAATTAATAGTCTTTGTTTAGTTTAGTTTTAGTCTTAATAGTTTCTCTTTAGTTTACTATATTTATTTCTAGTTTAGCATATTTTTAATTTTATTTATTTTATCTTCCTCTTGTTAGTTTTTATCTTTCTCAAGTTTTTATTTAGATTAGATTGCTTAGCTAGACTTCAGTATTTTATTAGTTTGTTATCCTTTTCTTAGAACTTATTTATTTTATTTTCTTTAGTTTCCTTTTATTTATTAGTTTAGTGTTTGTTAGTTGTTTATTGTCTCATTCTCTTGTGGACATGTTTGAGTATCTTATATTTTCTCTTATCTTTAATCTATCTCTTCTCTTTCTAGTTATCTTTTAGAGTGAATTCAAAGAACATTACAATAAGAAACAAGATATTATTGAATATATGAATATTATATGAATCAAATTTCTACTCCTTGAGAGACTATCTAAATTTTAGGTTTTTTATCAGATATAATAGATTACAGATTCTTATCTTAACTGATTCATGATTTGAAAAAATGGGTTTCTAATTATTATAATAGAATAGGATACATTTGATATCTTATTGATTATTTCATATAATATATAAAAACCCCCCTCACATCTTTAAGATCATAAGCAAACCTTTATAACCCCATAATTAGACTGATACGATTCCAACTTGACCTTTAGATAGGTGAAAGGGTTGATTCATTGAAGGTACAATTTATATCATCAACAAATTTGGTGACTCCATTAGGGAATTTGTTTAGAAATATGATTTGTTTTTAGTTTTGTTTTCTTCTACTAATAGTACTTAGACATCAACAACCTCCTATTATTCAACCTAGAATAGATATAGAAGATGATCGAGTTGATTTTGATTTAAATTTAATATGCTATGCATGATATAATCATCCTAAAAATATTGATCAAGTTATTGAAGTCATAAATTAAGAAGATATTATTAAATTTGAAATTTATTGGTATTTAAATCTTACATGTGAGACTCAACATGATATTCTAAATTCAAATAGAAGAATTCAGAAATATAGAATAGGAGTTTTAGATGTTAATCATAAACCTGTAACTCATTTTATTTATGATTATTTTTCAGTTTATGTTTTAGTTTTACCTATTGAAAATTCTATTATGAATTTTCACTTAGATAAAGAACATTAAGTTCAAGATAATCACTCTATATAGGTATAAACTGTTGAAGCATCCAATGGGAAATCAACTAGTGCAAGAATAACGAGTAGTAGAGTGGAGACTAGAGGATTTGAATCATAATTTATAAACTAATAGAAATCAAGATGATCTTACTGAAGGTGAAGATGAAGCAGAATCTCAAGAAGATCATCAAATAGTTATTACACCATGGATTTATGGAAATCCAATTAATATCAATAATCATCTTGGTAAGTTACCTTCTCTAAAAGGACTGAATATACCAAAGTTTTCTAGTACTACTAAATAATATTGGGAAGATCACTTAGAATATCTTGGATTAGTTTGTGTTATTTTTATAATAACGAATTAAAATATTTGCTTAAGAATTTTTGCCCAAACTCTGGAAGGAAATTCTTATCACTCATTTGTTAGTCTACCTGCTAAGTTTATTGACACTTGGAGAAATGTTGAAGATTGGATAGAGTTATCATTTGAGAAAGTTATAGAATATTTTGATCTAATCATATGATCTTGTGAATTATTATATTGATCTAGGTGACACAATTTATCATTTCATTTTTAGGTTCACTAAACTATGTCAAAAGATCATGTGTGATCTTAGGCCTTCTATAAAGTTATCTAGACTTTTTTTTTGCAATGCTTAACCTTTAAAATATAAATTGGCTTTAGAATATAAAGAGATTATATAATATAGTGACACTTTAGTTTTTTGAATTGAAAATGAAAATATGATTAAACTAATTGGTTTTAAAGATAGGTCTTTTACAGGATTAAATTCAGATAATTCAAAAATATTAAACACCATACAAAGTCTAGGTAATGGGTTGGTCATTGTTAAAAGATAACTTATTGATAAGCCTTCTTCCATAAAAAAAATAGTAAAGAAGATAATAATGATTATATTTCTTATTATTGTAATGTTTGTGAGATAGATCATAATCCAAACACATGTCTAGCAGTTCTTAAATCAAAGAAGATTCTTCATGGAAAAGATGAAATAACTGAAGGTCTGGCATATAATATAAACACTTTTGATGATCCCTTGGAAAATCAGAATGTTTATGTTATAAATACTAGAAATAAATATTATAATTCCACTCAAAACAATAAAACAACAAATGATAGAACTTTTCCTAAAGATAAAAAAAATCAACTCAAAATAATGCTAATAATTCTAATAAAAATATTGAACAAAATAATCCTTTCGCAACTGGATATAATAATAGTCAATATCATCATTATAAATAAATAAAATTAGATAAACTGATGCTAAATCTTATAATATAATTGATTATTTTTCAATAATTAAGGTTAGATTTTCTTTGTTGTAAGTAGGTAGTCTTCTACAACAACTTGATAAGATTATTGAAGTAGTGAAAAATCCTAGAGATGATGTATGTTTACAAGAGGAAATTAATTATGAACATATTTATGCTTAACATATTGATCCTCTTATTGATTACATCCCTCTTTTCTATTTCATAGTCAATATTGCCAATAAAATCATTCATAATTATATTTTAGACATAGATGTCTCAAAGAATATTATGCCTAAATTTATTGTAGTGAAATTAGTCAGATATTATGAAGTAGATAGTAGGAAGTTTACTAGTTTTGAGTCTAGGCAAACTAAGAGTTGTGATAGGTTTTGTGATACAGTCATTAAAATTGTACAAGATTAATGAATTAGATATATGACTAATGTTCAAGTGTTGGATATTCCTAGTAATTATGCAATGTTGTTAGAAAGAGATTAGTCTAAATTAACTAGGACTTTTTTTGGGAAGGATATCACATGGGTTCATGTTAATAATGAAATTGATTTTATTAAAAGAGAATATTTCTATGATACCCCTATTGAGTCACCTTATTCATCTAATATTTATTACATTGAAACTGGAATTAGAATTTAAGAATTGTTGAATTTAGATAAACCAAAAAATTAGCATGAAGAAATGTTCAAAAATAACATTCTATGGTCACTTTACTTTGGTGGATATTTTTTTCAACAAAGTAATGGTGCTAGAATTTGTCTAATTTCTATTATAGGTAAAATGTTTCATTATTAATTCAAATTGTATTTCAAAATTTTAATAATACAAAAGAATTTGAAGCACTATGTTTAGAAATAGAAAAAGCCATAGAGATGAATATTAAACATTTGAAAACTTTTGGATATTCAAAGTTAGTAGTTACACAAGTTCATAAGATTTATAATACTAATCAAACTCATTTTAACCTATATACAAAAAATATTTGGTCATTACTTGAGAATTTTAGATCCTTCAATATCAAACATATTCTTAGAGAATTTAATGTAAGAAATGATAACTTTATTGTTTATGCTTCTGATCTAATTCTAAGTGAGATTGAACCCATTATAGGCTTTCTTTTTGTTTAATTTTTTCATCCTAACATTATTAATTTAAATAATATTTTTCATGTGTTTAGTTGTGATGAGAATGTATATTCATTCCTTAAAGGCAATTACTTTGATCATGATGACTATTTACTAAATTATGGAGATTATTTACTATTAAATACTAACAAATTACTTGTTGATTTGGTAAGCTTAAAATCTATGTTCATGCCTAATGACCAACATAAAATCTCTAGAATAGAAGAGTTGCCAAGGAGAATCATAGGTAAGACCATTCCTATAAATTTAGGCATTAAAGAGAATCCTAAGTATGTTTATTTAGTAATTCAAGTGACTAAAAATGAAAAGATTAAATTTATTAAATTGTTTAAAGAGTGTATTAATGTTCTTTCCTGGTCATACAACAACATTAAAGGTTATGATACTAGTATTATTAAACATGGCATTCCTATTAAGCCTAGTATTAAACCTATTAGATAGAAAATATGAAGAATAAACCCCTTATTAGAGGACACCATTAATAAATAGCTAGATAAAATGATTGACGTTGGTGTCTTTTTTCCTATAACATATTTAGAATGGGTAGTTAATCTAGTTTCAGTTAGAATGAAAAATAGTGACATTAGATTATGTTTCAATTTTAGAGGTCTACATAAAGCTAGTATAAAAGACAATTTTTCTCTACCAAAAATTGATCATATTTTATAGTAGGTTATAGGATTTGAAATGATGTCTTTATTATATGGATTTTTAGGTCATAATTAGGATTTTATGAATCTTGATGATAAACATAAAAATACTTTCACCACAGATAGAGGTGCTTTCACTTATAACATAATGTCTTTCGATTTGATGAATGTAGGAGATAATTTTTAGAGGGCTATGCATGTTGATTTTGATAATTTGATTATCATTATTATTCAAGTTTATTTAGATGCTCTCACCATTCATTTTAACAAGAGAAAAAAGCTTTTAGATCATCTTTGTGAAGTATTCACAAGATGTAGAAAATTTAGCATTTCTTTGAATCCAAAGAAGTTTATTTTTGGTGTGATTGAAAGTAAGTTATTAGAACACATAATTTCAAAAGATGGTATTTCAATTAACCCTGAACATGTTAAAATTATTAAATAATTACCTCCTCCCAAGGATCAATAAATTTTAAGGTCTTTCTTTGGTAAGATAAATTTTGTTAGAAAATTCATTTATGATTTTGTTGATAAATATAATCCATTAAAATTACTACTTAAAAAGATAAAACATATATTTGGGATGAAGGTGTTGAATTAACTTTTAATTCTATTAAAAATGCTATTGCAAGTGCTCCTATTCTTGATAATCTTGATTTGAAGAAAGTGTTTATTCTCTATGAAATGCTAATAAAAAGGCTATAGGAATTGTAATAACTTAAGAATTTGAAAATAATGAAGAAAAATCAATCAGTTACATGAGTCATGTTTTAAAAGATGCAGAAACTAAGTACCCCATTATTGAGAAATTTGTTTTCTCACTAGTTTCCTCTTTTATTAAATTTTGATGTTTATTAATGGGAAATAATGTTTTTTGTGTAATCTAATGTACCTATTTTGTCTTTTATTTTAAAATAACTGACCATTCAGGGAAGGCTTGCTAAGTGGATTTTATGCATTCAAGAGTTTGATCTTGAATTTGAAACTTTTAAAAATATTAAAGGTAATGAATTAACAAAACACTTAACTAAAAATATTGCCTTAGATATTAATGTCTTAGTTTTATTAGCTGATGGAAATATAAATGCTAAACCACATTTAAATATCATGAAGGTTGTTGAATTTTCTAAAAAATTTAAGTCTGTTTTTGAGATGAATGAATGGGATTGTTTATTAGCTGAAGATGATTGGTACCATGACTTAGTTTATTATTTTAAAAATTAGTCTTGTGCTAATAATTTAGATAAAATAAAAATATGTTTGTTAAGACTAAATGCTATTTGTTAAGACTAAAAGTGTTAAATTCCTATTTTTTATATATTTTTTTGTTTTATCATAATAGAGATGGAATTTTGTTGAGATGTCTTATGCAGAATCAAACTCAAAAGGTTCTTAGAGGCTGTCATGAAGGAATCTATGATGGACATTATACTAAAAAAACAAATTCTTATAAATTTTTGAGATCAGGTTATTATTGGCCTACTTTATTTCAAGATGCTTATAAGTTAGTTCATTCTTGTATGCCTTCTCAATTATTTCTTGGAAGAGATAAACTACTTGTAATGCCTTTGAATCTCATTATTACTAAAAAATATTTTACAAAATGGGGCATTTATTTTGATTTAGATATTCAACCATATTCAAATTTAGGTTATAGATATATTATGATAGCTATAAATTATTTCATCGAATGTCCTGAAGCTAAAGCACTTCAAAGTTCAGTAAAATGTGAAGTAATTTTTTTCTAAAAATCAATTTTTCTCTAGATTCAAAGTTATATATGAGATTTTTTTAGATAATAGGCCTCAATTTGTTTCAATTGAATTCTTAAAATTCTTAATAAATACTCTATTATTTATATTCATTCATCTAAGTATTATTCATAAGGAAATGGACAAGCTGAGTCCACAAATAAAAATCTGATTTCTATTATGAAGAAGTTAGTTTATGAAAATAAAAGGAATTGACATCTCAAAATTTTTAAAGTTTTATGAGTTGATAGAACTATTGTTAAAATAGCAACTAGTTATCCATATTTTATGTTAGCATATGGGTTTGAAACTACTTTACCAATAGAACATCAGATTTCTTCAGTTATGACTACTTTACAATATGTAAATGAGGATACAAATTTAATTGAATAAATATTGCATGATTTAGTATCCCTTGATAAATCTAAAGTGACAACATTGCATAAACTAGAAAGAACTAAGAAAAAAATTAAATATTTCTTTTGATAAAAAAGTTTATAATAAAAAGTTTAATGTTGGTGATTTAGTCTTATATTGAAATAAATCCCACAAGGATCTTGGGAAACATCATAAATTCGATTCACTATAGCTTGGACCTTATATAACTATCATAGTTCTTAGGAACAATGCTTTTCATTTGCAAGATCTTGAAGGAAATTGGTTACGTTACTTAGTTAAAAATCATCATTTGAAACCATTCCATGATTAGTTATCTTTTGGTTTATTTTATTTTCTGATATTTTTGTTTGCCATTTTCCCCTTTTAGTTCATTTTTCTGCTTTGGTTTTTTGTTTCATTTTAATTCACTTTTATTTTGAAATGATCAATGAAAATTTATGGAAGGAGAATATCACATTATGAAGGAGGGATACAAGGAAGATGTGAATATGTTGTATCTTTCATTTTTAGAAGTTACTCTAAAAAAATTAATTTTTCTAATAAATTAATAATATGGCTGAGTTGTAATTGGTTGTTAGAGTATTACTTCATTTTTAGATTTTTTGCTTAAGTAATTTGTATTAGATTTTTCATCCAGTCCAAAATTTTCTATTATTTAAATTCCTTTTCTTCATACCATGCTAGCTAAACAATTCATCCCTTGCTGAAATTTTTTATTTAAGGTGTTCATACTTATCTACTTGAGTAACGATTTTCCTGGATCACACTCTCAAGAGAATTTTGTTTTAGAAAATAGGAAATTTGTTGCTACTCAATTTTATTACCCAAAGTTTACAAGAAAGGTTACTAGTGTTATGCCTATTTTCTACACCACCTAAATTTTTCAAAAGTTTAATACTTGCTGCCAAAGAGATGACCCTATCATAAAATTTAAAATTGTGTTTGGCACCCTATTGATTGATAGTATTTTATATTCATGTTTTCAATTATGAAATGATATTTATTATTTGATGAATTCATATTTATGTTTCAATTAGTTTTGAAAATCATGATGGATTAATGAATCAAATATGCATATGTATTCCTAAATATGATCAATTATTTTGATTTTCAGTATAGTTTAGTCTTGAGATAATTTTAGTTGGGAAATTCACTTTTAGTTTTGATAGTTTAAGTAGATTGATAGTGATTCTTAATTTTTTTATAAATGATATGATTTCTATTTCAGAACAAATGATAATATTAAATGGATGATTTTTGCATTTGAAAACACTAAATTTGGGAAATCAATACATCTATTATTCAAGGTGATATTGTGAAGGTATAGATCACATTCATGGTTCATTTTTGGTTTAATACATCTAACGTATGAGACATTTGAAACATTAATGTGTTGTGGGTGATTCGATGATTAAAAATATATATAAAGTCCTATTTGATTTCCCAAGTCTGAATCATTATAAATAAATAAAAATCATATCAATTAATCAAAGTTTATATTAAAAAAGGAGAAGTATAAATTTAAAAACATGGATAATGTTCTTTGAATTTAATTGGGCATACAAACTTATGTAATAAATATCTAGTTGTTGTCTTTAGACTTGTATTGGGATTCTTGAAATAGTTCAAAGGGCCTTTTTCCTATGGCATAATTGAGACTTTTTGGGTCACAATGCTAAGACCTTGACATCTATGAAGGTATAAGGTTTTGTTAGGATTATGTTTGTTTTTTATAGGTGTGCATTAAAGTTTCAAAGGGACTTTTGAGTTTGTATTTAACATGTTTATTGACTCAGTTGAGCTGGTGATTGGTTGGCAAATGTAATCCATTATGGCAAGGTTAGTTGGCATTAACATTTAATAAGTAAGATATCTCTAATGTTTTGATATCATCATGGAGATTTGTTGGTATAGGGAGTTAATGCAAAGTGATCTCACATCGAATAGTGAAAATTAGTGGATGTTTAGTATGAATAAATAGTTATCTCTGAATTTGAATTATGCTAAAACATGACTTAGCAGAATTGCTAAAGTACTTTAGGTTTAATTTGAATCAATGAGATTTGAGAATGACATGTGGTTTGTTATGGAAAAGAGTTGGAAGATATAACTTGTGAATTTATTGGTTTTTAGTTCATTATTTTCAAGATTCTCATGGAAGTGAAGGTTTGGTTTGTCAAATTTGTGGAGACTTTTGGAAGATTTTGATCAAGAAAATTACAAGAAATGATACTAGGTATGATCGAATAAGTTTTGATCATATTATTTTGAAAATATCATGGCTACTTATGAAATCTTATGATTCATAGTGAAAAGATAAGTTATGTCTAATTTTTTGGTTTTCATGAACATTAATAATAGCTTTAAGTATTTCTCAAATGGTTTTCTATGAATATATATGAGCTATAATGTGGAAATTTTGTGAGTTCATCTACATGCAACTATTTGGGAAGTTTTAATGTTTTTTGGAAGGGTTTTATGAATAATGTTTTCTATGCATAAATTGATATGAGGAAACAAAATAAAGTTGCATGTTGAATAATGATTTTGTTCATAAAATATTCCAAACATAAATACAAATAATGAACTTTTATTTATGAGTCAATCTAGGTTGGTTAAAGAATTAAAGAAGCTTGACAGTTGAAACACAAAAGTATGAGTTTTTGTTATTTCTAAGTTGTAATATTTTGGGGAATTACTTCAATGATGATGAATAAAATTAGGGATATATATTTTAGAATATTTGACTCACAATTTGTTAGACTATCACTCTTATAATCTATTTTGAAGTGTTGTACATTGGTATATTTGATGGAACCACAACAATATTATTTTTGTTTTATTTTTGTGTGTGAATACTTAGAAATTTGAAGAGGAATGATGCATGATTGGGTTTATATTAAGGAATTTTATTTTTATAAAGTTTCATAAGTTAACCGATAAGAGAAGCTTAAAAAAAAACTTAGTCAGTGATTTTGTTAGAAATATATTATCTATGTAGTTGGAAATGTGTTAGTCGTGCATAAGTCTGGAAATAATTTACAAAGAATGAAACTTGAGGTTTTATTCATTATAGTTGAGGGCTTTATGATATTTATGAAAGGCTTTGCATGTTTTTGTTCTGATGGATTATATGATTTTTATTCTTACAAGTTGATATTATAGTTTTAGCTTAGTTATTTTGATGGTTGATAGATAAAAAGGGTTTTATTGGTATCCTCTTTGTGTTTGTCAAAATTTGAGATTAGGGATATTTCTTCTCAAAATATGAGCCTTTACTCATTTGTTAAATTTTTTGAGAAAGTGATTATTTCAAAAGCATATACAACTAAATTTTTTAAAATGTAAAGGTTTGCATTGTGTTTTTAAAATTTCTTAGTATAGTCAATATACTTGAGGAATTATGATTCATGTTTATATTAGAGTTTTGATCTATAAGAATTTATCAAAGTTATCTTATAAATATAAGGTTTTAATTCCAAAATAAGTGATCTTGGGTTAACAATTTTTCATTATACAAAATGGGTTTTTCATAGAGGAAATATGAATGAATTTGTAGGCCATTTTGCAAACTATATGCTAAAATTTGTCATAGATATATAATATATTCTTGAGTTTTTAAGATTATCTACGAAGTTTATAGTTGTAAGGGTGATTTAAGGATTCAACTAAGATGAGTTTTTTGTTGAAATTAAATCTCAATATTAAAGTCTCAGGGTTTATTTTAAAAATGGACATAGAAGTTAGAGTTCCTTGATAATTCTCTTTTGGAATTTATATGAAGAAATTATATTGGGAGAAACAAATGGATTTCACATATTATTTGATATTATTACTTAGAAAATATTTTCTAGGATTTTGTATCTTCTTTTGAAATGGCTTAGTTCTAAGTTTTTTTGAAAGGTGATTAGGCCAGTTAGATCGTATTGGTATAAAGCACAACCGTTATCAAAATTAAAATGAGTTATTTTTGATAGATTATTGGTTTCATTTGGAAATGTTTATAAACAAAATCAATAAATTATGATAATAGTAGAGGATTAAATGTATATTTTGATATAGATAGATGGTTTTAAGTTTATGATATAGTTTAATTTTAGTTTGATGAGATATGTTTCCAATTGTATTTCCTTTGGACATTATTGTTTTGCATATATTAAATTAAACTATTATATTTTAGATTGATCATAATGTCGAGGTGGGATCAACCTAGTTTGGCAAGAAGTAATGATAATAAGGGATGGGGAAAAAGTTCCAATAGTGATACTAACCAGCCTAAACCCAATAGAGGTTTCCATAGGGGTGGTTTCCATGCAAGAAACTTTGGCCCTAGATTTAATAAGGGAATAAGAACATCCATACATTTTGATGCTTTTCATCCTAAATTTTAGGATATTCTAAGTAATTTTACTTCTAATCTAGTAGACAGAGGATATAGAGGTAACATAGGTTTATTTAGCCATAAGTTTGAAGCCCAAACACCATCTCAAAGTAGTTCATCTCACCATTTGGATCATGACCCCTAACACTTGCTACTTTATCATCCTAATGTTGAAATAATTGAACTATTTGTTGATCCTTTACCTACAAATCAAAACACATAGCTTGAAATAGAGACTACCCATACTAAAAACTATAAGAATTTGGCCATCCCTTTATTTCTACCTTATCTTTTCCATGTAGAGTCTATAAGGAAATTTAAAAGGTTGAGTCTAGTTGTTTCTCATAGTGAGCCTATCTTGAGATATAAAATATTGAATTTGGGAGTTCAAGGTTATGCTGGTAGAAGGAAGACAATGGACATTCCACCTTCCACTATATAAAAGAGAACTATATAAAAAAGAGATGAAATTCAATCTGAGCTAGAGACATCAACGAAGGTCAAGATGTTGAAAAGAATCAAATTGGAGATTGATGATAACACAACTAATTTAGGAACAAGACTAGTACCATTTTTAACAATAGAAATAGAGTATAATGTTTATCTTCATGAACAAGAGAAATATATAATTGAGGTGTTTTCTAATTCAAATAGTTATTGGTCATTCAAGGGATAAACTTTGGTTTATTGCTAAACTTCTTCATGATAAAAATTGATATTTTAGTTTGATACTTTAGTTTTAAAACTTTGATATATTTTGATTCAATTTGGAAAAATGCAATAGTTTTAGAGTTTTGGTATAAATATATATGTTTAAGTTGTTTGATATACATTATGGATTAATATAAATAGGATTTATTAATCTTTGAGTTACTTATTTTATTATTAAAATATGTATTCTATTATATTATTATTAATAAGGGTCCCCACCTATTAAGATTAGTACCCCTAGTCTATATCCAATAAACTTATCCAATTAAGACTTTTAAAGTCTTAATTAAACATATCCTTAACTAATAATTGTTATAATTATTTGAATTTTTAAAAATGTTAATTAGTTAACATAAACTAATAACTAACTAAAGTTAGCTATAACTTATTTAAACTTAAGTTTGAAGGTATAAGAAGAGATCAAGGACTCATTTGAAGATGGATGAACAACAATAGGTATTGAGGACTTAGACATTTTCTGAAGTCATCCATTCATCTCTCTTATTTCTATGCAACTTCTCTTAGATAGTACAACTTTTGTAGATATACCCAATGGTACTTTATTTGATGGTTGAGTAATTTTTTATGAAACACAAGTATATCCATATTTATTTATCATTTAATACTAATTATCTAAAGATTGCTAAAATTAACATCTTTTGATTATTGCTATTTGTAGTCTTATACACATATTCCTAGTATTTGACCTAAATACTGATGAACATTTCATTAATTTATGACATTTAATTGATCTATCTTTATTGTATAGTTGTCATTCAAGTTTTATAAAGGAAGAATGCTTGTTTTCTGAATAAGTTTATATTTTTATACTAATACAACTCTCCTTTGAGACTCTCATACTTTATTTTAATCTATTTGACTCTTATTTTTAATATAACTTAACCTTTAGTATTTTTTATATCTGATTTTCTATTTATAGTTAATTTCTTACTTTTTGGTTTTTATTTTAGTTTCATTTCTATTTTTAGACTTTAATTAATTAATTAGTCTAGTTTCTTTTCATTTCTTTAGTAGATAGTAATATCTCTTTCTTTAAGTCTCTCTTTAGTTCTATTTAATTTTGAGCTTTGTTAATCAAAATAGATTTCTAGATCTAATTAAGTCTTTAAATTAATAGTCTTTTTTTAGTTTAGTTTTAATCTTGTTAATTTCTCTTTAGTTTATTACATTTATTTTTGATTTAGCTTAGTTTTAGTTCATTTGTTTGATCTTCCTCTTTTTATTTTTTATCTTTCTCAATTTTTTATTTAGATTAGATTGCTTAGTTAGACATTAGTATTTTATTAGTTCATTATCCTTTTCTTAGAACTTATTTATTTAGTTTGATTTTATTTATTAGTTTAGTGTTTGTTAGTTGTTTATTATCTCACTCTCTTGTTTACATGTTTGAATATCTTATATTTTCTCTTATATTTAATTTGTGTCTTTTCTTTCTGGTTATCTTTTGGATTTAACATGAAGAACATTATAAAAAGAAACAAGATATTATTGGATATATGAATACTTATTAAATCATGTTTATATTCTTCACAAGACTATCTAACTCATAGATTTTTATTATTGTCAGATATAATAGATTATAGATTCTTATCTTAACTAATTTATGATTTGAAAAAATGGATTTATGATTGTTATAATGGAATAAGTTGCATTTCATAGCTTATTAATTATTTCCTAGAATATATTAAAAAACCCTTACATCTTTAGGATTGTAAGTGAACCTTTAGAACCCCATTATTAGACTAGTATGATTACAACTTGACCTTCATGAAAGGTGAAAGGGTTGATTCATTGATGGTATCATTTCCATTTTCAATAGGTTCCCCTTGTACCTTTGTTTTCTATGGTGATTGGCTATTTTATAAATCTAAAGTAGTCTATACTTTATGAGGGGATAACCTGGTATGCATTTATTTCACTAAAATTTAAGGTTCATACTGAATTTTCCTTAAATGATCTTCATTCAGGCATACAAGTCTTGACCTTTCAAAAACATGGGCATCATCCTTTTCATTCATTAATAAAAAATCATGGTCATAGAGGACATGTTGGTATGCGACACCAAAGATTTGACTATACTTTTGTATATGACAATGGGGATCCCAATCCTTATGTGGTAATGTAGGCAAATGATAATGCTTTATTTTGTTACATACATCACAAAAATTCTTCCTCTATGTGTAACACATTGTAGCAATGATCATGTTCAATCTATATAATGTGCCTTTCATTATTTTATCAAATCTTCCTTGACACTCCACTAAAGCTGATATGCAATTTATTGATTTTCTAGCTTATCTGGTACATACTTGGGGAGGCACAGGTGGTGGAATTTATGATTGATGACCATGATAAACATATAATATAGATATAAATAGTAGTCACCCCTAGAATCTAGTGTATTCACTATGAATTTTCTAATTCTATGTAGTGGGGTTCGATGAATTGCCTGTCATACTCAAGGATACACATCCTTAATAATTCAAAATATGTGTTTTGTGAATACATATATGTGCATGAATTTATATTAATAGTAAATGTGATTATTAATATAATATATGGCTTGGATGTAAACCTCACCAAAGTCCCTTTATACCATGCCCATTATTGCATCCAAAAGATAAAACATCATATAGAAGTGGTCAGCTAAATTGGGCATTTTAGATTTATGTAGAACTTGTTACCTTATCTTAAAAATTGATGATTTTCCCCATGAAAAAATTTTCATCTCTGGTCATTATCATATGCAATAATGGAACCCAATCCAGGATGAGAAAATGTATAGTGAGCATGCCATACATTTTGTTTAATAAAGTCATCCCAATACGTACCCCCATCTATAATTTTTTAGTATGGGTGGGATAATTTCCTTTTAGGACTATTGTCTCCCTAGGGAGAATACATGATATAAATTATTTATCAATTAAATTATGTTTATTCCATTAAACCCTCCTATGTTTATCAAAAATTGCATTTAGAATTGGTAGAGATAGGTACCTTTAAAAGTCATCATCAGTGATGCAGGCCACAACTATCTGATGATCCATATGATGCAAGAAGACATCTTGTGTAATCTTCCTAGAAAAGAAAAAATCTTGTAGTAGGTCAATATAGGGAATTACCTTAGGCTTGGCCATTGTAAAGTGCAATCTTTGTCTCTTAAGAGTGAGCAAGTCTATAATAAATTAGGAGTCTATGGAGGATAGACTTCCTTCATGTGAAAATGCATTGGTAACATCTATGGCATCCAATAATTTAGAGTAGTTACCATATATATTGTTGAAGATAGCTGTGTAAAACACTATATTTAAAATCTATTGAATCTTTTATCGAGAAGGGTGACTGTGGATGTGTTCCTTCAAATATCTTGGATGATGATGCCATTCCAATTATGTGCAGTACTTGAAGTCTCTTTATGTGTATTGTGGAAAACTCTTTTTTGGTGGTTACTTATTTTACAATGGTTTCACAAGTAGCTAGGGATTTCAATCATTGAATAACAATAAAATTTGAATTCATTTATATGCAATGAATATGTCGATAGTTACACATCATGTATATAACATTAACATTAAATTCAAATTCATGTGCTTTTATTGTCCAACATTCATATGTTTATTTTAAATGAATAGCTTAAATATCATTAGTTTTGTTGGTGGGTTACATTTATTTCCAAGTTTTAGGTAGTAGTTTTGCTTTGTTGGATAAGTCTTGTAGGATTTTGACAATTGAGAGTCAGGAGTTAGGTTTTGTGTTGGGACTAAGACAAAAATTCTTATGAATAAAGGAATCTAAACACAAAGCTCGATCAAAATGATCAAAGACCAAAATCCCTTAGAAAAATGTTCAAAAAAAATCTCCAATCAAAATATCTAATGTGCATAAAGCCAACAATGATTGTTTTAGACAATTTGTCCAATCAAAAGTTCTGAATAAAAATCCCAATGCATAATTTTTTATAAAAGAAAAGTCCTTTAGAATAACTGTTAGAACAAAATGCCTGATGTGAAAATTTCAAACATAGTGTCTAAAACAAAAATTCTAAATAAATATATCCAAACATAAGTCATAAACAAAAACCCTAATGAATAAATACTAAACAAGTCTTTCAAATAAAAAACCTAAATGAAATGTTTGATCCAAACAAAATCTTTAATGAGTAAAACTAGAACACAATTTCTAAATAACAAAGTTCTTGAAAAGAAGGTCTAAGTAAAATGTGCAAAGACCAAGTCTTGAATAAACTCTTTTAATAAAACTAAGTCTCAACCTACATAGTATAAAACTATAAAAAGGGATTAGTAATTTAGTCCAAAAAAGTATAATACCATTGTTTTTACTTCAAAGTATACATATTTAGGATCATTCTGATAAAAATTACACAACTATGTAGAGGAAGGGTTCAAAAAATAAGGCTAAATCACAAAAAAAGTGGGTCCCCATTTCTTCAAGAAGACAAGGGGAATGTTGGTTACAACACAATATAACCAAGAACAAGATCAAGTCCATATTGAGGGTTAAGACACACTACCTCCACTTAATGATAATGATATAATCATGAACAAGGATGAGGTATTACAAGGATTCAAAGTTAAAATTAAATAACAATCCCATGACCATGTACAAATTTTATCGAACATATTTTAAATTGAGAATAATACAAACAATAGTCAATCTTCAACCCCTCTAGTTAAAAATGTTGTTACACATTCAATAGTTCCCACTCAACCAACTTGGATATCATAACCCAAGATTATTATTAGACCATTAGTGACAACCACACCACTTATGGCTAGTTCTTCTCATCAATATGTGCAATCCATTATGCAACAAGTTCTTACTCTACAATCTAAGGTGTTATATCTTGAGCAGGAAGTAGCTAAGCCATCAAATGGCCTTGGATTCCAACATTATCCTACATACACCTTTAACACATCACATTATGACAAATCCATTTCCATCAAATTTTATGGAAACTAAGTGCACATTAGATGATGGAAAGGTTGACCTAGAGCATCATCTGATAGCCTTTCATGTATCATGCTTGGAGTATGTGTTTAACAATTAGATTATTATGAATATATTTCCATATAGTCTCAAGGATTATGCCCTATAGTGCTTATATGATTTTCATAATGAATATATCATGGATATAATCCTTTAGTAGATATTTTCCTAGAAAACATCTCTATAAAAACAATGATAAGACAACATATGCACAAGTGGGACAATTAAATCAAAAGTCAAATGAGCCTATCACTAATTATGTCTTATGATACAAGACAATGCTATCAAAATTGACTATCCCCATGGTAGATAAAGAAATTCAAGGTATATTTAAATAAATTCTATTACTATCACTACACAAATCAATCTTATTCAATAAGTTTCTAACGTTCACCAATATGTGCCACACAGTCAAAGAAAAAGAGGTTAAGTTCTTAGTAATAGACAAACTCAAATGGATCAGATTCAACTATTAATAGTATAGATACATTTACATACAAGTTTAAGGACAAATAAAATAAATTTGATCAGAAGTCCATAGTCAATGCATCTTTAAAACCTTCTCCCATATTGGTTTTATTAGCTCCTTAACACAAAGTCTTTACTAATCTACTAGATTAACCAATATGAGTTATAAAACAACTACTAGAATGCAATGTCATATCTCTCCCTCCCATTAAAGATTTTGATATGACATAGACTATTTTAAAGAGTTATAATTAAAATTCATACTATGAGTATCATATGGCACCAGGTGACATGACAAACATATGTGTTAGCCTAAAGCATGAGATATAATATCTCATTGAGGCCAACATTATTAAGGTGGGAATACCTATAGAGGCACTAAAAATAGCAAATAGAGGAAAATTATCTTAATATATTTTTAGATCCTCTCCCAAATCATACAACTAATTAGGTAGGGGGCATATCAGGTGTTCATTATACATAGCATGCTCATCCACAACCAACTTCCTATCACATAATTAAAGAGGAGACACATCCACTTAATATTATTGACATTTATCACACTAAAATGACACCTAGACTACTTATCACATTTTCAAAGAAGGAGATTGTGGATGATGAAATATATTTACTTGCACTCTTCATATTAATATATATAGACCATCATCCTATTCAGTGTGGTATGGTTAATAATAGGTCAAGCATAAGCATGTACACTGTGACACTCTCATATAACTTGGGCTACATAAAATAGGATATATTACCTAAAGATATAGTAATTAGTAGATTTATTGGCCACATTCATAGCTCCATTATGGAGATTTTACTTCCATTATAGGTTGGATCGACACACATAGCCACTTGATTATTATTTGTACATAGAGTGGGTGTATTCAATATATTATTAGGTAGGTCATGGTTACAATGAATCTAAGCCATCCTATCTATCATAGACTAATTACTCAAGTATATACATGAAAATAATGTGGTTAATGTTGAGGGTATCCCATATGAGTATCCTCTTCCCATCCCACACACAGAGTCAACATAGATTTTAGTCACACATCCAACACAAACACTAGTTACAGTTTTAGGTCAACTACTAAATATTGCATGATTATTAGCTATAGTAGAGTATAAATATCCTATACATACATCATAGTGTTTATCAATGTCCTCATAGCAAGCCAATACTACTTATATGGTATCTACACACATGTATACTCTCCCACAAAAACCATTACTAGAGAGACCATTGCATTAGAGATACATCATAGATTCTAAAGGACCTTCATCTACTCAATTTATGCCAAGATCAATTGTATTAGTTTTTATGAGTTCTTAGCATAGGGAACCTACATCACCTATAACTTCAAATTCTACTATATGGGTCCTTGATACCCCTATGGTTCATAGGGTAGCACAGTTAGTGTCACAACATCATAGAATTACTATTCAGATAGTTTCATATTCAGATTATACAACATAGTAGATCATGGGATCATAGTTACCCTTTCACACCATACACATGATCATAGTTCCCATCTTTGACACAAGTCATGGTGATGGTGACTATCCCATGAGACTCATTGGTTAGTATGGTTCACACCCTTGTACATACTTATCTCTCACACTCCTTGTAAATGGGTTATTTTCATTTACTTGTACATAGCTTATACTCATAAAACATAAAAGCAATATAACATTTAAAAATTAAAAAAAAACATAAAAATATTTCAAATACACAAAAAAGTTATAGATTGTATGCATTGATATGTTTATATTTCTATTACTTGCCATATATTTTATATTTATAGCTATCCTAGTATAGTTGATTTTATCATAAAAATATGCTTCACTTGTTCTTATTGAGTGCTTATATATTATAGATACGACTCTAGTCCACTACACTGATCTAGACTAGCTAGCATCTACTGATTGGGGGTATTTACACAAATCCAATTTTATGCATTTGATCTATCTACCCACTTGGAGGCATCTCATATATAGTTTCTATAATTAGGTTTTATATTTTCATACTATACATTCTAGTTATGCATTAATTTATCTTGATATTGATCATTGCTTCTCATTTCTCAAATTTTTTTTACTATCACTAGTTAGCCTCAGTATAGATGAATCTTAGCATCTACATATATTTGTATTACATAGTTATACATGCTTTCATTTTTATTTCATAGACTAGACTTGATTTTTTCCCTATGCTTCTTCCATGTTTGAGGGTTTTTGAATAATCCATTATTATTTGGCTTCTACATGAATTATATATTTATATATCTTAGACATGTGCCCATTTCCCTTGTGTGTGCTTTCTTACTTCTATATATAGACATTCGGACATGTCATTATCTATGCCTCTATGCCAAATATCTTGTTGTTTTCATATGTGGACATTTAAACATGTCCTTGTATATTTTGATTCTCATATTTAGTGACATGTTTTCATGTCCTTTGTATTTTGTCCCCTTAGCCTACCCTTTGCATGCCTTATAGGTTTATATGTTTTCTTCCTTTTATTCTTCTACACCATGACACTTTTATTTATTTATTACTCTCTCTTTCTCTCTCTCTCTCTCTCTCTCTCTCTCTCTCTCTCTCTCTCTCTCTCTCTCTCTCTCTCTCTCTCTCTCTCTCTCTCTCTCTCTCTCTCTCTCTCTCTCTCTCTCTCTCTCTCTCTCTCTCTCTAGTTTTTTATGCCTTGAGAGACCTCATGCATCTACCCTTCCTACTTTAGAACCATGATGGACATCATGCCCCATCCCCCTATATAGTTACTCAAATTTTGATATATACATTAACTATGTCTCACTTGACACCATTTTAAAATGTTAGATTACAACATACATCTTACATTCTCTACTTGTGCTCAAATTCATTTAGATTTTAGTGTTATGTTTTTACATTATATTGGAATATCATGCACATGCTTCAAATAACACATTTTTTAGAGATAATTCATTAGAAAAAAGTTATTACATAAGTTTCAAAACTACCCTCAAAAGAGGGGTCATTCATATGAGTTTTTTCATAGAGATTAGGCTCTTATATTGTTTTTCATAGATACATTTTAGCACACTTAGACATTAGACTCAAGGTAGATATAAAATAGAACAAAGAATTAGCAGTTAGTTTAGATCACATAAAAAAAGGACTAAGAAGTCATTAGCACCCATATTGGGATACTAGTTCCATAGGGTTCTAATGTCCATTACATGACAATACTATCCATTATTTGTAGCTTCATGATATTCTAAATCATTCTCATGTGTACACCAAGAATAATATATATTTGCATAGATATAATCATAAATTTGGTAGTTATGTTCATATTTAGCTCATATTCATTCATTTAATCTTAGATTCATACTATTTACTTATATTTGGGGTCATAATGTACATCATTATTACTCATAAATTTAGATAAATTACATAATTTTAGTTATTACATACTTAATTCAGATTTGGTATACTTAGATACTAAATTAGGGGCAAGTGCATGATACTAGTTTCCATATACTCAGTTTTAGATAGGTTGATCAAATTAAATGGAAAAATTTACATCATTATTTATGATTTATACACTTTCTATCACATTATAGGTTTTCAAAAAATTCATAATTTACTTTATATAAGTTCATTGTCATTCTCTAATGACCCAGAGCATCCAATATACTCGAGTGGCTAGAAAACTGAATACATAGTTAAATTTACTCTGTCAGGTACTTTTAACACTTTTCATAGTAAGTTTATAAATGCATCTATTTCACATAGGGTGAAATGATGGATTCATATCCCATTTGATTTCTTGAGCCACCTACATATGAAGGTTAGACACACTTACAGTCTTACCCAAGCTATTCACATAGATCATGATCCAGTGAACAGGGGTGGGTAATGATGAAGTCAAAACCAAATTCATTTTTTGATCCACCCATATAATTATTAATCAAGATATCATATAAATTCAATATATTCAATGATATGATCACTATACACATTCACACATTTAGGTTGTCACTAATTTCATGCATTGTTTCATGTACCCAATGAGGTGTATCCATTCCTTTCCTCTCTCTTTACTTAGCTTTATTCAGTTATTTCATTTCAACATAGTATTTTTATTTTGATCATCTCTTAAGTAAGGACTCTTTTTTGTATATTTCATTACAATATATTTCTTTGGATCATGTTTCACATATGTAGACCAAAATTCACATATTCAAACTCATCTACACGGGATTTACTTCTAAGGTAAATCCAAGTATGGTTCATTTTCCTTTATACTAGTCATTTTACTTTGCTACATTACTATGATAAAGCGGGGGGAGGGGGGGGGAGGGGGTGTAATCACCTAAAAGTGGTAATTGGATCCTAAGAGTATCGCTTTAATTAACCTATACTTAGGTTATCCATAGAAATATCCTTGAGAATTAGACTTACTTTTTTTATTCATTCAAAAAACCATAATCACGTAAATTCAATCATAAGACAGCCCTAAAATTATCTTCCCATATTCTAACCTAATTTGATCAACAATATGTCAATAGGACATGAGCACCACATTTGGGACACTACAACCACATGTTACTAGTGTCCCCAAATGGGCACTATTATCCTTATCCTTGGTTCTTCCAAACAGATAATTTTTCAAACATGTGCCACTTCTAAGGTTGACCTAAGATCAATTTCTCATTCATAAAATAAATATAACCCTATAAATACAAGTCTAATCTACCTCTATTTACTAGATAAAAAAATAGATGCAAAATATATTCAAACCAAAGACAAAGTTTTTTAAAATAAAGGTATTTGATCCTTATTATACCCTAATTTTTTCATTATACCATATAAAATAACCCTAATACCAATTTTAAATCATTTCAAATCTCAATCACACTCAAGTAATCTAAGGTCACTCTCATTCTAGCATTCACTTGTACATGCATCAAGCACTAGGTAGGAAAACTACATCAGGATTGATCCCTCTTCATAGTGTTAGTATGTAGGAAAATCTCTAAATAATGAGGTTTTGAGAATGTCAAGTCCATATTACTAAACACACAAAATAATTTCTCATGCCATGATTTCAAGGAGACTAGTGTTTGCACATTAAATCAAGTTTTCCAAGTACAACATAGAACAACAAGTTTTGGTCATGTAAGAATAGGACATATAAACACAGGTGAAGTTGATCCAAAAAATAATAATAGTCCTATAGAGGGGATATTATAACCACATTGAGGATACTATTCATAGATGGTGTTACTATCCAAATTGGGTGCTACTATTGAGTGAGCAAATCAATATTAGAATGTTATTAATGACATAGACTAATACCCAAATCTCAATTTTTAGAACCCAAACCATCTATGGCAGTCATTTTTTAGCTAAGTCTCTATTTATCCATATTTATTTTTATTTATGTAAATTCAAACAAATTTAAAGGTCATAACAAATCAATACTTAATTATTTCATATTTATTTAACTAATTTAGGCATCTCATCCCCCTTAACCAAAGATAGCATTTTCATAGTAAAATCCAAAAAGGTAAAATGAGTTTGACATGCTTCATCATGTTTCAATCATTTCTCTTCCACATCCTCTATCTCTATCACTCCCACATGATATCCACATAACTTTACATAATGAAGTGTTCCTTCTGGTAGAGGTAATCATGCTCTTTTATCCAAAGTAATCCTAATTAAATATTTATACATGGTCATGATTATGTTATCATTTAAAATTATGTGTGAAACTATTAATATGGGAATATACCATGGAAATTAAAAACACACTTTGGCTACAAGTCCTATCAACCTTTATATCACACAAACCTTACTATCCCACTACCAATACTCTATTGCAGTTATCCATTTCCATTTTTGTTGCATGTATCTTAGATTATATCCTTCACTTAAGGGTGAGTGATATATAGTTCATGGGAGTTTCCATAAATGTATTTAAGATATTTACATGTTTCAAATCATGCAATAAAAGTTTAATTGACTTATGTAATCACAATTATCAAGATTGAGGCAAATAACAGTCAATGTGAAAAAATACAAATGGATTGTTATCCCAACATACCTTCAAAACCCTCTTAACTATGTTTTTTTGTAAAAATGCTTAATCCAAAATGGGATTTTACTATATTTTAAGGGAAACCACATATCTCACCCCATTTTTGGATCAATTAGGTGTCATTTCTATTTTTAGAGATGTACGGTGGTTGTCATACTTTGATAATTTGACTAGGTATGATTAGGAGGTTGTAGAGGAGTTTTTTAGTAAATTTGAAGAAAATAAGGTTAATTTGAAAGGAATACATAGAAGGGTTACTTAAAATTTAATAATATAATTTACTAGTCTTCCATGAATAAGGGAACTATGGGATTAAATAGCTAATACTAAAATATAGAGAGAAACCATTGTGAAGGGAATGAGTGTTTAACCTTCTCCAACTAAGAAACATTTTATCTCTCACTACCTTAGGTATGAGCACAAGTTTCCTTATTCATTATCAAATGCTTTACTTTTGATGGGAGAAACTTAATGTTATATGTTATTCACCTTAAATTTATCAACCACTCGAGGTACAATGTAAGGATAAATGTGCCCAAATTTTTGCTAAATATGTTATAGATAATGGGAAAGGAATATCAAAAAGGTAAACCAAATTAATTATCCCATCATTACCTTATTTATCTCTTTGTTCATATATGTCTAAGGAATATGATACCCAACTTGGCTTTGAATAGTTTTCCAAATACCATTGGAGGAAAATAATGATGAGGAGGGGGTAGAAGAAGAAACAAGTGAATAAGAAGTAGAGGAAAAGGAATAAGAAGTAAAGGTAGAGTAAGAGTTTTAATATAATATGAAGCATAAATATAATAATAAGAGTATTTATAATAAGCCACCAAGACAACTCAATAAGAAAAGATGGAATAATAAAAGGATCCTGCAACATAAAAAAAGTGGAATGCAAACAAAAAGAAGAAATAGGAAGTTAACCATCACATATTCCTCATTTAAATCACAAAATGAAGAAGCTCCTCCAACTCATAATCCTGCTAAGAATCCCAAGTCTAAAGATATAAAAGTTTATAAGAGGAGGTCCCATACATTGAAAGGCAATATAAAAATGACATGTACTTCAAAAACCCCAACTATAATTAATATTAGTGAGGATTAATAATAAGAGAAATGGGAAATGAAATAACATAACACCTCCACAACTAGAAACAATGGTGAATAATAATGTATATACACATAATATTTTTAAACTTTATTAATTAATGATTCTATCTCTCTTGAATGAACCCATCAAATATCAATCTCTCTAAGTGCACACCTTGAAGTGTGAATTTGGAAAGGATTTGGAAGATCATTGGTGATTCACATGATTTTTGGCCCTTATACCACCACTTAAAACTAATACAAGCTATTGCTATCCATTTCTATAGGATTTGAAACCCTGATTATACAATTTTATAAGCATCTCAATGGTTAAAATAGCCTATAACTAATAAAAAATACCCTTTTCACCATATCTCCTACTAGTTTAATTGGGATAGCCCTATTCTAGTATTTATCACATGTTATAGAACTAGGTCTATATAAGATGACATAGTTATATATCTAATTTCCCTATTTCCTACCTAATGAGGATGACCAAACTCACTCTATCAACTTAATTTATAAGAGGGTTTAGGTTCAATCCATGACTACATATACCCCCATTAATTTCATTTATAAGAGAGTATCAATCAATTACATGTCATTATTGCTCATAAATCTTCTTATACAATCAATAATAGGTTTCATTACTTATGTTTTTTCCATTGGAGAGGTAACACTTTACTTGTAGAATTCTTAGATGCATAAGAGAGGCCTTGTATCCTAGAGTTTATTTATCCTTGTGATAATTACAAGTCCACAACAACCTCTTATAGAGAACCATTGGCCCAAGTAAAGATTGAGGCAAGATGGGTTCACTACAACAAAGGTAAGTGTATTCCTAATCCCTTTATATTTTGGTAATTATATATTATAGAGTTAATATATATTGATTTATATCTATCCTTATATATATATATATATATATATATATATATATATATATATATATATATATATATATATATATATATATATATGTATGTATGTATGTATGTATGTATGTATGTATATATATATATATGTATGTATGTATGTATATATATATGTATATATATATATATATATATATATATATATATATATATATATATATATATATATATATATATGTATGTGTGTGTGTGTGTCTTTGCATGCTTATTATCTTCCCCATTTATGCCACAAGCTTTGGTGAACACTATATTAGCTTGCATATGCATCTACTAGATTAGCTAGATTAACATTATTTATAATCATAGAGACTATCTAGGTTTATCACAATATGGAATTTGTTTAGAGGACTTGGAAACGTCTCCTTTGCCATAGTGTGATAAGGAATCCCTTAATGTAGGTTTAGAATATCAATTATTGGTCATGACCTCAATCTAAACATATCCCCAATCATACTTGTTAGTTGATTACCTTCTTCAAGAGTGAATATTATTAAGATAAGTTATATAACTATCTAGATTCACTTGCATATATTATGGTGAAATTGATGGGAATTTAACTCTTGAAAATTTTTAATTTTACTTTAAAGACATTTGGATTAGACATGTCAACCTAGTTTAACAGTCTCTATGTAGGTTTTTATACCCAATCGACCCTATCAAATTCACTCATCTTTGTGTGTAGGATTATACAATTTTATCAACCTGGTCAACGTAATTAGGGAAAATTTTCATAGGTTTTATAAATAAGGTGACCCTATTTATTTATTGGCTCTTTATGCACAATATTATAGATTAAGAGAAAACTATATCAACCTTATGATATAGTTTATTTTCTTACTTTTTATCATCTAACTGATTCATTTGGATTGATTCCTTTATTTTTATATATTTTTATTTAGTCTAATAGGTTTATCTTAAAAAAATAATTTTATTTTGTTTTATCATTTATTACTTGTATTTATACTCAGTTGACCATTTTGACTATGTTTAAATATTTTGTATTTCCATCTATTGGTTTAAAAATCTATATAGACAACACAACTCAAAATAGCAACTCAACAAATTCAAATAAATTACTAGATCAACTTGGTCATATAATTTTATAGTGCCTATTTCATTATAAACATCTTTGTAATTTATCTCTATCAAAATTTAAACTAATTTTATTTCTCTCTATTTTTCAAAATTCAAATATCAGTATTGTTTTTCCTAGATTTCTAGTCCTATAAAACTATAGTTTTATAGTCAACTAAGTTAACCATCTCAAATTAGTTATATATATTCATTTTATCCAATAAACATAGTCGATAAACTTGATTTCATTCCTTTTAAACTATCTTTCAATAGACAAAGTTGACCAACTTAAATTTGTTCTATTCTTTTGCACAACTAAGCTGACCATCTCGACTTCATTCTATTAATTTTTCTCTTAGTTATAGTAAAGGGAATTAACCTAAATGGATATATATTACAATCAATATACTTTTTAGTTGGTTTATTATTTATTTACTTTCTAAAGTCTATAAAATAGTTTTCAAAACTTTGATTTTACATTTATTTTTTACTTTGTTTGGTTTTCTTGAGAAATTATGTACAGAAAATTTTCAAACTACTTAGCTACTATCATGAATGGATACTCAATACTCTATTTATATTACCTATCTATCATTTTTATAAGTCATGGTGTGAGGGGATTTCCCCAATACACATTTCCATAGTAAAGATCTAGACATAGTCTTTAGTTTCCACCTACTTCATAGTATTTTGGAAACACCTAGGATTTCCCTCTTTATTAGACCTTAGAAATCCATCCATATGTGTCTTTTTGTAGTGCATAGGTTAGTCATTAGTACTGATAAGCTACTTATAAATTACCCTTGAAACTAGGTTTTATGGGATATGGGAGTGTTAATTCCTCCATAGTCAGCACTTTAAAACATTGGTTTGATACTATCCAATGGATAAGCAAGTATCTTTGGGAGCCTACACTTTAAATCAAAACCTTTAGTACAATTTCTTGATCTTATTTTTAAAAAAATAGTTAGTTAGCTTGTAAAAATCACTATTTGTTGTTATTGTTTTTAATTACATGTTGTATCAAAAACATATATTATCTAGCATTAATACAAGATTTATGTTGTGTTGTAACTAGATCGACTAGATCAACCTAGTGTCTTATGTATTTAGTTATATTTTCTACAACTAAAGACTACATCATCTAGAATTAGACCATATACCTTTTTTATACCTACATAACTAGGTTTACCATTTCAACTCAATGTTTTATAGGATATTCTATTTTCCTTCCTACAAAACTAGCTTAACTAGTTCAACCTAGTCTTTTATAGGTTATTCTCTCCATCTCCCTATAAAACTGTGTCAACCAAATTGACCTAGTCTTTCATAATTTTTTATATTTATCTATATATAGTACTACATTTATGTGGTTGACTATGTAATTATAGGTCAATTTATCCCTATCTAAGGCTGAATTAAATAATGCTATGTTAACATTATCAAATATGTATTGCTTGATTGATCTAGTCTTTTGTTCCCCTTATTTAATTGCATAATATTTAGCTAACATAGTTTTATATCTATCCTAATTCATATTATTCCCATAATTCCCATACTTAAAATACAATTTACACTTTTTTTTATCTTTACTCTTACCTTGTTCAAACATTATAATATCACTTATACAAATATTTCTTAATAACCTCAACCCATTTAAATGATACATGCCTTGTTACTTCTTAACTAATTTTGTTTCCCAAGGGGATAACCACTCTTGGTATACTTATTCCCATCCTTCATCAATTTATTGGAATATGGTTCAAGTTATCCAACCTAATGAGTGGATGGTTCTAATCCATTTCACACTTCTCAGGATACCACCTTATCCAAATTACCTTACTACACTATTAGAGGAATTGATACAATATTGAGGAATAATCCTATAAGGAATCCACTTATAATAAATATAACTACCCCTAATAATGGTAATGTTCCTCTTACAAATAATAACATCCCTTTTCTTAACAATCCTAATATCCCACCTTTAAACACACATAAGTTGACACTACTCAAATTTTTGCATAAATTGTCCAATAAATGAATGTTATGCAAATAAATATACCTCCCAAATGATGAAAATTCAACATCATTTATTAAAAATGTCTAATTAACCTCCTATAATACTACCTCAAAATAATCCAAAATTTATTCCTCCCTCTATTAGAGATGCATATAGGAATCTTATTCCCCAACCCCTTGTGTATAATAATATGTTATAAAATATCGAATCTAAACCTTTAGATGCTTTCATTATTTCCACTGATATTGGAAAAATTTCTTGAACTATTAAATATGATGGAATTAAAACTATTGCTTCTTTCTTAAAGCATTTGGTAATCTCTATAAGGAATGGATCCAAACAAATACATTTGATACCACTAAACTATTAGTTAAAAAATCTATAGTTGATGTTTTAAAATGGTATAATCAATTACCAAAACATTCCATCACACAATTAGAAGACTTGATTAATGGTCTTTTTAAATAATTTCAATAAAATGATCTTACAAAAAAAATTATTAGCCATTTTATCAATGCTAAGCAATCAATTTAAGAATCATCCCATGATTTTATAAAATGATGGAAATCATTGGATCATAAATAAAATAATAATATTAATGATTATATTCTATTTAAATTATTCATTATTACTTTAAAACCTTCACTTCAGTATAAATTCCATTCTTTCTCCCCAAAAAATTTAAATGAAATATTTGATCAAGCTAAAAGACAAGATTTCCTTATCAAACAATTTGAGACATGTCATATAAAAATTAAGGAGTCTTTCCAAACCTCAAATAAATCAAGTAAAAGTAAAAATCCTCAAACTAAATTAGGAATAGTAAAATAATATAATCAACTCACTTCCTACCCACCATTAATAGTCCCACAAATGGCATAGTTATTATCTCCATCTAAACCCTTCACCTATAATAATGCCATACCTTCATGGTATGATCTTAAATTTTTTTTTTGGTTTCATGTTGATGTGGGTCATTATAATGAGACATGTCATGGACTTGCCAATTTTTCTATTTATTTTATGTTTGGAGACACCTTTGACCATGATGCTATGATCAAATTATTCCATCATTATTATGTCAAAGCTTCTCTAAATAAATAGGCTACCAAGCATACATATTCAAAACCTCAAAAAACTTCTTATACTTCTAACATACAACATTCCATGAGTAATATTTGTGCCATTGATGTTGATTATCATAAATATTATACCAATTCACAATATGTGAATGCAAAAAAATTAATTATAAATGAAAACCTTCTCACAAAGATCCTATAACTAAACCTAAGAAACCTTCCATCGAATAACAACTACTTAAGTATACTATAACTACTACACCCACATCCCCTGAATGAAATGAGGAAGCACATACTCAACCAAAATCTTGACTTAGTTCTCCTACTATTTTGAATAACATTGTACCTCATAAATATTGTGTTGTTTCATCATCCTCTAAATTTCATTGGATTTTTTTTCGAAGAACTTAATTAAATTATTAGTAAAATTTCCTTTATGGAGTTAGTTCGTACTTCTTCATATCACCAAAAATTCCTTATGTAAAAATTAAAAGAAATATAATAACCATCATCACATGATTTATAAATGCATTCTAGAGATCCTTCGCTTACAAAATTACATAAAATAAAAACCATTTCCACATCCTCTAAACCATCCATAGAATTCCTTGAAGAGGATATGATTAATGATGAAATTTATTTTTAAACTATTGATCCACCCATATTTATTAAAATTATGATCAATACTACCCTTATTCATAAAGTCTTAGTAAATGAAGGATCCAATATTAGTGTTACTTCTATTTGGTTATTACAAAAAATTGGATACACTAAAGATAACCTTAAACAAACACATCTAGCATGCAGAGGAAAATTATTAAAACAAATCAATATACACTTAGTTATAGTTGGCTCCCACATACTATTGGAACTAAGAAAATCCATACCAATATCATGGTTCTTGATTTACCATTATCTTACAACATAATCTTTGGTCACCCATGGACACATTGTATGGAGGCCATTGCCTCTTTAGGTATTTAATGTATTAAATTCATTGAAAATGGTAAATGCTACAAACATGACGATGATCCTAATACATGGAGTATACAACAACCAAATTATAAATCTCAATATCACATTCCAACCATTCCATACCTAAATAATGCACCTCTCTCTAGATTTTTTAACATGAATTCCAACTTACATGTTATTTTGGTTGACTCATATGATGATAAACCTAATTAATTATAGAAAACTTGTAATACCACTATAATACCTCCTTATATTAAGGAATGACTTTTTCCTTATTTACTTCCATGTGATCACATGATTCCATTAATTGATGATATTATTAAAAATCCTCCTCCATGTAATGTATATAAAGCTTCTTACATAGAAAATGACTTTACATGTGATGAACATGGAGTGGCCAAAATGTTTCAATGACCTTTAGTTATGTATCCTCAAAAATTTGTCAATTTAGGTGTTTCAAATATTTCTTCTACCATATAAACAAAATTGTGCATTATTTATCACACTTATGATGATAATTATATCATGGTTTAAACACAATAACAATATTTAGATGATGCTACTTTTGTCTGCATTTTGGGATCTTATCTCACGGATCTTAGATCCATAACCTTGATTAATGAATCCGATAGAAAATGTGTGGAGTTTGCCCTAAAAAGAAGTTTTAGGCAGATTTGATGTCGTTGTCAGTGAGTCAAAGCTGGTTGATGGTCTTGGCGAGAGATTTAAACTATATTGTGGATTTGTATTTTGAGATGTTGATTAAGGATGCCAGGGCTACAGGCAGTGTATTTTTAGGGTTTGAGGGCGTGGTGGAACATGGCCTTTTTCTCGACATGGCTACGGCCATCATTATTGCTAGATATGATGGTGTCTCCATCAAATCAAAGGGACAAAGAAACTGAAGGTATTTTGTGTACCAGTAAATGCTTGTGTGTTGTTATTGTTTATTAAAATGACAACCTACATTGTTGGCCAGGGTAGAATGCTAAAGATATATATATATATATATATATATATATATATATATATATATATATATAGCATTCTTTACCCTATGCTGTAAGATCTTTGAGGTTTTAGGTCCTTGTAAAACTTAAGTACTTTTATTGGACTATGTTTATGGTTTCAGGTCCTTGTAAAACCTAATTTTGGTGCTACTCTTCAGTAGGTTTTAGGACTAATTTTCCTGGTGGTTGTTAATGCTTTATCTTTCTTGATTTTGTTAAAGGGTTTCGGGGTCCCCTCAAAACCTGCTTTTATCGTAGTCTAAAACAATATTTAGATGAGTAATGTTACCAAAACACATTAGCATAAATGCATTCCTTAAACTTTAATGTACATGTCATTCATATATCATATGATATTGAATCATAACCTAAAGGTTATGTATCTCCCATTAATCCTCCATTAATAGATACCCCATGGGCAATTGACTAACTATTGACTCAAGAATCTTCTTAATTTTCAATACAACCTATTCTTCTTTCTTATGATCACATCAATACCACTGAAGTTATATAACTCAATATGAATTAAATATTACCCATTAAAAAATTAAAATAAACAAAAATAACTTAGTTGATTCTACTTAACCAAATATTTACAATATAAAATTTATAAACACTTTTATAACTAGAAATTACCTTAAACACTAAATCTACAAAAGTCAAACAAATAAAATTTGAATATTATCAAAATGGTGATAAAATTATTTATTTGGAAGTATATGTTAAATATTATGTACCATTTCCTATGCTTCCTAGTGATGAAGCTATACTAGAGCTACTCCATGCTAGAGAACCTCAGTTTCCATGCCATCACCATAAAATTGATAAATTTAAACAAAATGTTCCTTGTTTTAATAATTTAATTAATAATGTTGATCCTAAAACACATTATATTTATTCTCTCCCCCTTAGCCATACCATTTACAAGATGGTAATGCTATTCTCATTTAGGAAAGTGAAAAAAATAGAATATGGTAAACCAATGTGTCCCTGATCTATTACCATCTTGAAATAACTTACTCGAAAAAAGTATGATAAATTTAGTTTATTCTTTGACAAATATCATGAATTATTGATTATTCATATTAATATATTTTGGGTATTGATCCTATAATCATTGTGTATACTATCACCACTTATCTAGATGTTAAACCTATTAAATAAAAGCAACAAAAATTTTCATTTGAAATTTCTACCTTATGTCACAAAGAAATCATTAAAATTTTGGATGCTAAAGTAATCAAACCTATTAACTACTTAGTATGGGTATCAAACATCATTCATAATCATAAAAACATCACAATGGTTATTTGTATATTATTGGTTTTTGTAATCTTAACTTATCATGTCCAAAGATAAATTTCCCTTACCTTCAATAGATATTATCGTCAATTCCACTATTAGGTAAAAAATGTTATCACTTATGTAAAAAAGATTATGTTATAACCAAATTCATATATCTCTTAAAGAACAACATAAAATAACATTTACTATAGAGTGGGGCACCTAGTGCTATGTTAAAATGCCCTTTGGTCTTATAAATTTTGGGGCCACCTATCAACATGTAATGACCCATATTTTTCATGATATTATTCACAAGATAGTTAAAAATTATGGGGATGACCTCATTGTAAAATATAAAATTTTAAAAACTCATCTCAATGATCTAGCTATGATTTTTAATCGCTTAATTAAATACAAAATTAGAATTAATACATATAAATGTGTATTGGGAGTTACATTTGGTAAAATTTTATGCTTCATAGTTTTTTTGTAGGAATTGATGTTTATCCCACTAAAATTATGGCTATAATCAGCATTCCTATTCCTCAATCCATTCTTGACATATTAACATACCTTAGGAAACTTGGGGCAATTTGTCGGTTTGTCCTAGAAATGTCTTACAATCTTAAAAAGGGTAATGGTCTACAATGGATAGATTCATGACAAAAATCATGTGATAACATGAAGGAGTCTCTACGTCATCCTCATATTTTTCAACCACATTAAAATTATTATCATTTAATTCTACATACATCTTATACCCCCATATCCATTGGGGAAATGTTTTCCCAATAAAATGACATTGGTAGACAATATGCTATTTACTATATTAGTCAAGGTTTAATTGATTATGAAAAATGTTATACTAATATTGAACGTGATTGTCTTGCCATATATTTCAAAACTAAAAATATCAATCATTATATGCTCTCTCAAATTAATTATCTCATTGTCCATTTTGATCCACTTCGTTGTTTCTTCTCGAAAGCCATCTTACCTAGAGATAGAATTGGCAAATTAATGGTCTTATTAATGGAATTTTGCCTATGAATTATTACACAAAAATCTATTAAAGGACAAGTCATAACATATCAAATCATAATATATTTCCTACAGACTAAAAATCACCTTGAAAATACTCTCCCTTATGAAGATATTCTTTATATAAAGGGTCTTAACAATGTAATTTCTTTCAGATATTATTTTCACAATTTCACTGTTGATATAGAAGCAAATAATCTAGAAAGAAAAGAATTACACTCCATTTACAAATATATATATAAAGTATTTATCTATTAATTATTAAAATTTACAATTGAATTACATTAATATACTTGGACACTTCACTTTGATGGTTCAAAATGCATTTAAGGTGCTAGGGAAGGATGTATCCTAACCAACCCACATGGTAAAATTATACCTTTAAACTTTTTGATTATATTTTTATGTTACCAATAATATGGATGAATAAGAAGATATAATTATAGGCATGCTAGCCACACTTTATTTAGACACCCCAACTAATAAAACCACATTCTTTTTTATAAAACTAAAGCAATTCACTAATCTGTAAAATTGAGGTTGTTACTATTCAACAATTCCCATGGTACAAAAATATAATTCAATTTACAAAACATCAAACTTACCCTCCAAACATGGATTCTCATGAAAATACTCAAATATGTAAACAAGTTGTCAAGTAAATACTTAGATATACCACCCATTATTAACATAATGCACAAGTAACACTAATATCATGTGTAATGCAAGAAAAAGTTCCTACTCTCCTAGAGAAAGCACAAGGGGGAATTTGTCATGGTTATTATATTAGTCATGATACAAATCATAAATTATTGTATATGGATTATGTTTAGAATTTTATAAAAAAATATGCTATTATTTTTTATAAAAAATGTAATCATTATCAACTCTAAGATGATAGAATTCACTCCCACCAATTGAACTTCAAATAGTGGTCTCCTTGGCTAATCTCTATGTGGGTATTAGATCTCATTATAAAATTACCTAGATCATAACATGGAAATGTATTTATTATCAATAATATTTAATATTTTACCAAATGGGTAGAATCCATGCCTCTTATTAATGTCACCAAAACTACTATTTCAAAATTTATTCTTAAGAAAATCATCTAGTATTTTGGAGTTCCATATACCATCATCTCTGATAATGGTGACATTTAAAAAAATAAAAATATGAAATAATTATGTTTAAAATTTAAAATTTCCCACAAATTATCCATAGCTTATCATCCTCAATGTAATGAACAAGCAAAGGCCACCAAAAAAAATTGAAAAAAATCTTACAAAGAATTATTAGAAAAACTCATACTGATTAGCACCTCCATCTATATCCCACACTCTAGACTTACTACACTGGCATACAGACTATCACTAGGGAAATAATTTTCACTTATTATTATTATTATTATTATTATTATCACTAAAATTTTCACCCTAAGGAGGGATACTAAATCCTCCTCAAATTTTAAATAACATGAAAACACCTCATATGATATGGGTAACAATTATAAAAGGTGAATCTCTAGATTTTGGGTTATCTCCCATGTAAAACACCTAAAAATTGATCACTAACCTACTTTATTTGAAGGAAATGGATAGAATGAGATTAAATAGTAATATAATGGAGGTTATTCACAAAATTAAAACCCATAACTTAATTAAACTTGCACTATAGTAAATAACTAAAATTTTGATCTCAAAATCCAAGGTTCTTCTAAA
Organism: Torreya grandis; assembly: GCA_037957365.1. Taxonomy (NCBI): domain Eukaryota; kingdom Viridiplantae; phylum Streptophyta; class Pinopsida; order Cupressales; family Taxaceae; genus Torreya; species Torreya grandis. The sequence goes on along the minus strand of JARHVA010003465.1, from coordinate 1,203,722 downwards.
AATAGTGTTTTAATATGAAGATATAATGTAATGTAAAATTCAATGTGGATGAATAATATGCCTAATAATTAGCACTAATAATCCTCATTACATTGAAAATCACACAATACTTCCATCTACACATCAATGACCTACTATAAAGTAGATTACTCACACAAAGTCATGAAAGAGATAGATTAATTCAAGGAAAGAAAGTATCACTTGTCATCAAACAAAAATAATAATTCGTACACTTAATAAAATACTTAAGAATACCAAAATTAGTTATATTTATTTATCATAGAGGCAAAAAGATATACAATTCATCAAGGCTTTACCATACCAATATATGGATTCTTTACAATCCCAAAAAATGCAACATAGAGAAATGAGAAAGAGAGAAAAAAGTGGCATAGAAAAGAGTAACTAACAAGTGTCCTTAATGAAAGATCAATTTAAAAAAATAAATAGGCAGATATCAATCCTAAAAAATCCTTTAACATGTGTTTATTAATGTAGTCATGATCTTCTAGAGATTTGACATAGGAGACCTCAATGACTCATCATCCATTTAAAACTACCAATCTTGTCTTGTGAAGAATGAAAAATTGTCTTATTTATCATAAAATCACCATTATATACCTTAATACTTACTCTTTGACACTTATAATAGATTTAAATTATCCTTTATTCTCAAAATTTATTGGTAATCATCAAATAACTCTTTAGGTGTCTTGAAGCCCATTTGTGTTACTATATTTTTCATTGTTTGAGAGTCTTAAATATTAATTTGATATTTATGAATGTAATATATATTAATGTAATATATATTTATATATATATATATATATATATATACATGAATCAACTCCTTTGGAATCCTCAATCACTCTCCTAAACTTCATCTTGTATGTCGAGCTTAGATTTGCCTTTAATTCCTTGTAGCCCTAAAAACATACAAATATCCTTGTGTATAATAATTTATAAATGATCTTAGGAAAATAGGAATATTTTAAAGTACCCAATATATCCTTACATCTTTGTGAAAAATTTCATTACCATCCATTAAGTTTAAGTATACTTATTCACCCTATTTCTCTCTGAAATTAGGCCTTAATTAGGTCTCTAGACCTATAAACTGAGATTTTGCTCCATATTTCTCCCAAAAAATTAAAAATACAAATAATGTTTTGATTCACTTTTAATACCAAATTTTCATTCTCTATGTCAAATTTGGAATTATGAAATCTTGTGTATGTGGGTAAACTAATAAATGACCAAAAAGCCTAGTCCTTCACAAGCATTCTCACATTTCCTTCAATAATGATATGTATAAGAGTAATTATATGATAATATATATATATATATATATAATTTGGAATTGGAAGGTAAAATACACCTCAATCCATATTACCCAATGGTTTTTCTATATCTACGAGATCAAATACACTATTTTAATCACAAAACTTCATAAAAATACAACATTTAATGCATTTATATAGGTGAAAGTGTAAGAAAACTTCATGGTGATAACCTTCCTGGAGTTGATAATTATTTTCATGTGGTTTTGATATCAATCAAACTTATTTCAATCACTTAATAATCCAATCTCTCTCATTGGGTTCTTATTAGGGTTTTAGGAGGGTTTAGAGTGGTTCAAGTTATTAACGATTGTTCATAAACCCTAGGGACTTGACCCCTTAAATAATGAAACAAAATCCAAGTGAAAATTTTTATTAAATTATTCATAGGTTATTATGATGTCATGCAATTTTTCCATATAGTTTTGAGCTCAAGAAAGTGCTCCTCTAGTTTCTACTATGCCATTTAGGAATGCTCTACAATATTAATAATTGATCATATAGTTTATGGACCTAAACCAACTCCTAATAATATAATATTATAGTATAGATACCCCTTTACCATCCCTAAAAAACATTGGGCTCCATGCACAATCTATAAGTTACATTGAATAAAAGAACATCAATCTTGAACTACAATTTGCACCTAGAAGGGCTTGAGGTCTTATAGGAAGAATGGTCATATTCCTTGTCATTTTATAATTATAAATTCCAATATAGATTAAATTAAACTATTATGAAAATTATTATTTATTTTAGGATCCCATCTCACCTTCAACAAACTATTGTTTTCACAACCTTACACACTTGCTTGTGTCTATGGGCATAATCTTACTAAGCCTAAACAGACCTATCAACCTTGACATTGTTTTTATTGACCATAAAGATAATATGTAGGTCATAATATAATTATGTAATAATTCCCATGTTATTTTATCCTTACCACTTATTTTTTTCCTTCAAACCAAGTAGACATCTCTCTCATGACTAAGTAGGCCTGTAAAAGCTGGTTTGATTGTGTGACTATAGGATTTGAGGTAGATTTATCTTGATAAATCTCTATATTAATATTTTGGGTCCTCTTTGACCTATATTTAATCCATTATCTTACTTATTCACTTTATCCCCAACTTCAATGTACACATTGTATTCAATTCTCTCTCGTGCTCTCACACAGGGATGTAGGTGATAGGTTGAATGTCTCTTGATTATTAAGATTTAATTTGGTATTATTCAAATATATTATAAACACATTGATATTATTTTATCATAATTTAACACTCCTTCATATTCAAACTTATCCCTCTACAAACTTGTTATCACTTTACTGTACTTGACAATACATGTGTGCTTCACTTTAGTCTGCCTTTAATAAGCCTTCTTAGGTCTTCAATTGCTCAATGCATTTAGTCATCTAATGAAATAATTTTTAGGTTTATAATATAAATTTATAGTTATAATCTGACATATTCATCTCAAATTTACATTTTTATATGTTTTCCATGTCGACTTAATGCCTCAAATTTTTCCATTCTACATGTAGGTGTTAGTGGGGTATCTTGAGAATTGGGTTTTGAGGCCACACTTTCTCCACTAATATTGAATTTATCCAAGTGAAGATACACTAAATTTCAATTAAATTTAATTAATAAAACTTTAATTTATCAATACACAACTTATTTCATCTCTCATGAGAAATAGACCTATAGGTCTACATGCTTGTAGGACAACATTTTCATTTTATAAGCCTTCACATGATACATATTTTGATCTTATCAATTATAAAATAATATATCCATTTCCTCATTACATTTATTATAATTTCATTATCTTTATATTAATTTTGAAATACAATATAAGACCATTTGATACCATTTTATACAAGTAGCCTCATAACATAGTCATCAGGCTAAGAACATGAATGCTACTTGGAGAACTAGTATAAAATGACCAGTCATGTTTGAGAAATTGAAATGAGATGAGAAGATGTTGTAAAACATTTAATGATCAATTTTATGAATTGAAACATATCAAATACTCAAAAACATTAATTGAAAACCTATAACATATTCCTCATGGAGGCTCCTCTTGATTCCTGATTGCTCACACATGTGAATGTGATGGAAACAAATGTGATATGGTTGTGAAGTCCATTTATACATTATAAGATACTAATAATTTTCCAAAAAGATTTAAACTACATGAAATTTGTGTAAAACTGATCTTATGGGGTTTAATAGGGTTTTTGAAAGCCTATATTGTTAACAATGATTCATATATCTTAACCCACCAAAAATTGAACTCTTTTCATGAAACTTAATATGATGAGAGGTACCTACTATATCTAAGATAATTTAACCTAATTCTTCTATGTGTTCAATAACTAATCATAAACTTATGGCCTTTTTAAGGTTTTGAAGATATCAACTAAGTGTTTAACTTCTTTCTATATTTGTTGACCTTTATAAACTTGTGAAAGCCTATTTTACATGTGAATGAATTGATAAAATTTAAAACACACACTTGTACCTAAATTTGGACCTTCATGTCCATTCAAGTGTTTGAAAACTACCTCCTTTTGAATGATTCTCTATCTTTGCACATTGGACTACAAATTTTTCTAACTCTAACTATTCTATGACCACCTCTTGACACCATGCATGTTAGAAACTATATTGAGGTATTTATCCTTTTGAAAAGTATATACACTTCCTCAAATTTAGCTTAAGAAGTGGCTTAATATATCTTAAAGTGAATTTAAAAATATGGTGGAATACTAATTCATGGTTAAATGACCTTAGAGGAATGACTAAAACTCATATGGTGACTCATAACAATGACATGATATTGAACACACATGGACAATCAACATTTGTTCATGAATGTCCTTGAAAACTATACAAGAACATGAAGAAATCAAAACCTTAAACAATGTTAAATAAGACTTCAATTAACCACTTAAAGATCATTATAAGATTGAGGTGACCATTTACAATCTTGGTAATCCCTATAAATTTTTTTCAAATTATATGGGTTGATCCCTTTTGACCTGGGGGTAAAAAATGGTCAACAAATTAGTGATTTACCTAGGTAGCATGACTATAATGCCTATCAGACTAGTGGCCTTGTCTTTCCATTGGGGAATGGAGTCACTCTTATGATATAGTTTTAAATTGATGTATCTCTTGAAGATTCAAACTCACACCATACCACATAACAAGTAACAATACAACATGACAAAGTATTTTAGGGAAAATGACATAATAAAAAACTCACAACACACTATACGAGGCACTTATGGAAAATAAACATACTACACAACTATGTAAAAAATAAATAACTAAACTTAGTAACAAGGATTCAAGTGTATCCCATTGATTAAGATACTTATTTATTATGCATTACATCTTGATAGCTGGTAGTCATTGTGTTCTTTTCATCCAATGATCAAATAGGACCCATTCCACAATGTATCAAATTTTGTGTGTTTACCATGGTTGGCTTTGTATTTATCCCATTTTAAAATAAGATTACCTTATTGTAAATTTTTTGGTATATCTCTCTTTTGAATGGATTTATTCATTTAGTCTTGGTGGTACTCTAAATTATGCATGACTTCTTCTCTTTTCTACTCTAGTTCCATCAATTCTTACATCCTCACCTCCATAGGGTCATCATCCATTAGTTCTAGTTGATGTGATAACTCCAACGTAGATATCTCAAGACAAATATGTAATTTGGGTTCTATACCAAACATAATCATGTATGGTGAATTACCCATATATATGTTAATAGTGACTCTATTATCCCATAAGGTTGTCTTAACATTGCATGCCAAGTCCTTTGATTTTCATCATCCATCTTTTTAATGATCTGGATCAAGTTTTTACTTGTATATTTTTCAAGTACATTCCCTTGGGGGTAGTAATTATAGGTTATGTTTAGGTATATGTCATATTCATTATTTGACTCACTTTTATTTTTACCCATGAATGCTAATGAATTATTAGATATGATGGTAGATGGTGCTCCAAACCTAGTCACTATGCTCTCATATAAATCAAGGACTAATTTTTCATTAGCTTATTTAAGGGATATTTCCTCTACCCACTTTGTAAAATAATTAGTGTAAATGAGTATCCATTTGTGAAATTTAATTTAGGGAGGATTAACCATGCCTATTAAATCAAGCCCTCATTACATGAATGGTTAATTAACTTGGATGGGATTGAGAGATAATGATATTAACCTTAACTTTCCTGTAAATAAATCACACTTTACACACCCTATTACCCATGTTTAGAAGTCCTTGAATATATTGGGATAATATTAACCTATGATCATTATCTTTGCTTATTTTTGGGAGAAAAGTGTCCTCTTGTAGGCCCATCATGGAATTGCTCCAGAATTCTACCTTTTTTCTCAATCTCAACACATATAAGCAACATACCATTAAGACATTTTTTGAAAAGGACCCCATATATAAGAACATATGGTATATATTGAAGCCTAAAGTACCTCCTCTTTGACTTATCTAGGTCATTTGGGCACTCACCTATTTTTATTAACCTTATCATGTCTTGTATCTATTTTATAGCATGTGAAGTTACTAGTTCTTGAGGATCATCTTAGACTGACTCTTTATTCCCTTAAATTTCTCATGTGAAGTTCTCACATAGGCCCTTTTCTCTTACTAGTTTATTTACCTTAATATCTACATCATATTCCATCACTTTGGTAATCCAACCTACCCTCTTCTTGTTAAAATTATTACTGAGAAGGAAATCTTTGACACTTGGGTGGGATGCCATAATGTGTATTTTCTTATTTAAGGCCATATGTCTAAAAATTTGCAAGCTGCTTACGACTGCCACGATCTATTTATCTATAGAAGTAGACTTCATCTTCATAGATTTCTAGCCTTCACTAAACAATGCAATGGGATGATCAGCACCTTCATTGTTTTTTTTACATTAACATGGTAGATATGGTGTCAATATTATAAAAAAATTACAAAAATAATTCCTTTGAGAAGTTATGATTAATCAAGGTGGGTGTTTGTGTTATAGTTTGTTTTATATCCTCAAAATTGCTTCTCCCTTATTTACTCCAGTTGAATGTTTGATGCTTATTTAAAATGGCTATCAAAGGTTTTGCAAGGTTGAAAAAACTAGGTATAAATCTTCTATTGAATTTTATCTTTCCATGAAAACTTTTCATTCCCTTCTTATGCAATGGTATAAACAAGGCCAAGATAACTTTCACCCTTTTAGGATCTATGGTCAACCCTTCCTTTGAGATAATGTGTCCTAGTAACTTGCCCTCATGAATAGAAAAAACACATATTTAGGGGTAAAAAGATATCCAAAATTTCCTTCACCTCTCAAAAATTAGTCTTAGATAATCTAAATAGTCACTAACATCTTTTAAAAAAATGGTAATATCATTAAGGTACACTAACAACATCTTGTTAATCAAACCTTGGAAAGACATGTCCATGCCCCTTTAAAAAGTATCTCTTGCATTAGATATCCCAAAAGACATACTCTTATAGGCATACGTGCCCCATTCAGTTTTATATGTAGTCCTCTTATTTAACCAAAACTTGTTTATAACTAGAATTCCCATTAAAATGGGGTAATCTTCATACCTTGCAACCATTTAAAGTATTTACTCCATTTAAGGTAGAAGATGATGATCCTTCAAAGACACCCTACTTAAATACCTAAAATCTACACATAATCTGATTTCCCCACTCATCTTCCTCACAATGACTAAATTATTAACCCATGAAGAGTGAATAATAGGGAAGAATATGTTTGATTCAATCAACTTGATTAGTTTCTTCTTCATCAAAATTTCAATCTTGGGATTTATAGGTCTTTGCTTTTATCTCACTATTTTTGTACTTGGGTTCAAATTAATGGTTTGTTGAGATAAACTAGGGTCAAATCCCATAAGGTAACCATAATCCCATGCAAATACATATGAGAATTTTTGACATAATTCAAAAAAGGTAGCCTTATTAGCCTTATCACATACATTTCCTAGCTTGAGGAGATTGTCTTTGAAGATTACAACTCTTTAAAAATGATCCTCACTTGAAGACATGCCTACCTTCTCTTTTATCATTTTATCTTATTCATTTTATATACTTTCAAGGGTCATAAATCCTTTAGAGAGCTTGTTGGATTGTATTTTCAATATTTGGCCACCATATTGTTGTTAATACTTGGCCTGATTTTTTAAGGAAAACTCAACTTATTCACATAGAAAATATGCAATTTGTTTATCACTATCAAAGACTTTCCAACTTACATTTTTATTTGAGATAGATGGTCTAACCAATACTTTGACATGTTCTTGTTTTTCCCCACTTTTTACATCAATTGGGATGTCAAAATGAGCCCCTACTACTACCAATCTATCAACATATTGATTCTTTTATCTTGGGATTGATTTCAAGTTAAAGTCCTCAAAGTATTTAATGAGGTCCTAGATCCTATGCTTGTATGAATTCAATAATGCATTTTTGGTATCATTATTCCCTTTAAACTATTATACTACTAGTTTACTATCATCGTATGCTTTCAATTTCTTTATGCCTTTATTCATTTCCCATTGGAGGCCATGAACAAGTCATTTATTTTATGTTATTTTGGAGGAGTAGCCAAATTAGAACCTAATAGTAGAAAATTATTTCTCCTTGGAAGGATAAATAATAATTATACCCTCATCTACTCTATTTTTTATTTTTAAATCATAGAAGAATAATTACCACATTTTGTATGTAATGAGAAATGCAATAGATTCTACAAATCAATCTTAGCTTGGAGAAGAAAGATCTTACTTACACTTTCTATTGGGGATACATTAGATAATGAAGGTCATGACCAATATGGATTTGATAGACCTAATTAAGGTATCTCTTACCATAATAATATCACTAGTGAGGTTTTAAAGCCTCTAGCCAAGTAAAACTATGCAGTAACCCTAACTAGGTCCTATGTTTTCATATTCACTATACTAATAATAAGTAAAGAAAAATCTAATCTAGTGTTCACCAAATATTGTCACATAAAGTTGGGGTAATAAACACTAAAATTAAACATGCATATAATACATATACTCACATCAATGTATATAGAATCCTAATGCATGGAAGAGAAGTGCAAATGCATATCTATTTATTAAGGATTAGCTTTTACATTAGTTTATTACATTGTGTGAGTTTCAATATTTACTAAGAGGTAAATATATTTGGATGGTTAGTATGTTAGAATATATTTTTTTAATAATATATTGTTTTAGATTATGTTAAAATAAAGTTTTGAAGGGACCCTAAAACCCTTTAATAGAATCAAGAGAGATAAAGCATTAACAACCACCAAGAAAAGTAGTCCTAAAACCTAATGCAGAATAGCATCAAAATTAGGTTTTACAGGGACCTAAAACCACAAACATAAACCAATAATAGTACCCAGGTTTTACAAGGCCCTAAAACCTCAAAGAAATTATAGCATAGGGTAAAGAATTAAAATATATATATATCTTTAGCATTCTTCCCTGGCCAACAATGTAGGTTGCCATTGCAATAATGATACACAAGCATTTACTGGGACATTAAAATTATGCAAAATACCTTTAGTTACTCTGTCCCTTTGACTTGGTAGAAAAACCATCAGATCCAGTAATAATGATGGCCATATCCATCTCAAGTAAAAGGCCATGCTCCACCATGCCCTCAAACCCTAAAATTGCACTACCCACAGCCCTGGCATCCTTACACCAGTGGATGCCCCTTGTCGAACACCAGAACTGCATTGTTTAGCCAGTTCCATGCCCCATTTTTGAGATCCATGTTTTTCACCCCAATTACATTTTATAGCTTTAACAACCACCTCAGGAATATCCCACTGGATATGTACAGAACTGAGGCGTAAGATGTTTGATAGGTTCTGAGCGAAGGAGATTTCTGTCGGGTCCATTTTCCTGGCCATCGTCTCCCATAGCCACGCCTCTGCAGGGGTGGCCTTCAATAGGAACCCTAAATCAGGTGCTATGGCCCTCAGGTTAATAATATATTATTAGTTGTATTATTTTTTAATTTACAATAATATTATTTAAATAAGTTTGTTATTATTTAGGTATGGAAGATTGTGTATTTGGGAGAGAAATTGGTGGAGATATGATCTCCCCAATTATAGGAAAGGGTTTTCCTATTTAATTGTAACATAAAGATGGTTTTTAAATAGAGAAAATAAAGATTTTTTAATGTATTTATTATATGCTCTGAATGAATGAATTGAATATTTAATATATAAATCTAAATTAGACTTATTATCTAGTATCAGAGCCATGTTTTGTCATAGATGGGCTTGTGAGATCAGAGAACTTGTAGATAATTTGAATAAATTTATTTTTATTACGATCTATATAATGTTTTAATATAACCCCATGTTTGAATATTATGCATCATGTCAATATATGTTCTGCTTTGTCCATGTAGTCTTTTTCCTGTATGTAGATCTTGTCAGTGTATTGTCAATTTGATGTAGATCTTGTCTTTTCCCTATGTTTAATAATGTAAATTCTTGTCAAAAACATTTGAATGGGACTATTATTGCATCAATTATTTTTCATATATTTATTCATTTCAATATTGATTCCAAATCACTAATCACCCACTTAAAGAGTCTTTGACAATAAATAACACTCTATTGTAATGCATGCTAGATCACATCATGTGGTAGTCAAGTCTATCGATAGTCTAGCATTGTTAGTTTTGTTGTGTCATTGAAGTGATTTTGATATGATAAGAAGCATGGAAATATATTCTTAGAGGATTTAAATGTGTTGGTCCCAGGATCATGAATGTGCTATAGTCAAATTATATTCATTGATATTTATATATTTTCTAATCTGATAAAATACATATGGAGATAGAGGTATTTAAAATTAAATATTTAGTCTTCAAATACATTGTTATTTTTATTAGTTTCATTCAGTCTCATTCAATGTCTACAAATTCATTTGCTTTGTCAAATTAAATATAGGTTGTGTAAACAGTATGCTTTAATTACCACCAAATCTTATAATTGATGTGTTTTAATTTTATAAATGGTATGTCTTGGGATTTTTTAGATCATAACTATGATTTACAACTTTTTAGATTATAATAAGTTTTAGAGTGGTCTATTTTATAGTTTATATTAAAGTGTCATCTATATTTGTAATTAATTTTTTACAAATCTAATTTTAATTATTTAGTCTTTTCCATATTTAAAGTTCATTCTAATTCTAGTATGTCAATGAAAGTCAAAAATAGGAAATTTTAGTAAGTTTTTTAATCATCTAGGTCTATATTGACTATATACATGTAATTAGATGCATCATCACTTGTGCATGATGTTCAAATTATGGGGGGGGGGGGGGGGTCATAATGGGTAAATTGAGTTACATTGAAAAGTTTAAAGGAAAATATTTTCACACATGGAAAGTAATAACTCAGTTATTACTAATCAACAAGGATCTTTGGGATATTTTTGATGGAAAAGTAAAGAAAACAAAAGATGTAGAGGAAGCATTAAAATGGGAGAGCAAATATTAGAAATAAATAATAATTATCAGCCTAGGGTTATCTGATGCTTACTTACATATAATTGACCTATCAAAAAATTCAAATACCATATGGACTACATTGAACAAGCTATTAGGATCTCAAATAGGAAGAGAAATAGTGACTATCAAATAAAAGTTATTTGGAATCAATATGGAGGAAAGTGACAAAATGGTATAACACATAAGTAAGTTTCACTTCATTATAAATCAACTAGTAGGAATAAAGGTAGATGTACCTAATGATGATGTAAAAGTTGTTTTAATAAATATATGACATATAGATATTCCAATATGGTTTTTATACTAAGTAAAATAAATAATGTCTTATAAGATCTAATTTAATCATTCATAGATGAAGAAAATAAGAATATTGATCTAGTTGAAAGTGTATTTTATGGTAAAAATAAAGAGAATAAGTCATATGCTAAAAGAGGATCTAAATCTTCTTCCAAACAAGGATCAAATTCTAAGGATACAAATAAATGGTTTACTTTATTATATTGTAAACAACTTGGTCATTTTATTCTAAACTACATAAAGAGATCCAAGGACTTGGTAGATGGAAAATTACAAGAGAATTTCATGAATGCTAATAAAGAGAAGAAAAATGATGATGAAGAACCAATAAATGAGGACATTAGTTATAATTTTAAAGATTATTTACAATGAGTAGATCTACTAAACGAAGGAGGAAATGGAGGATGGAGGTTTCAAAGCCTCTCATCAGTCACTAATGATGGGGTCCAGAATGTTTTGGTGACATTTTGTGTGGTGTGTTTTTATAGTTTCCATTGTGTGTTTTCAAAATAATAATAGAAGAATATGTTTATTAAAGATATGTAATTTGTTTTTAATTCCAAACATAATTCCCTAATGTGAGAACATAGTGAAAGGACAAAAAGTACCAATGTAATTCAATTCATGGATCTTGAAAGGGTTTGTGGTAGAGATCCAAAAAACCACATGAGGTGAATAGTTGATGTGTTCTTATTCATCTCAAGGTTTGTGGTAAACCTATAAAACCATGGAAGGAGTGAGCATTTCTTTGTATTAAGTTTATGATCCAAATAAGGCATGCCATAAGGGGTGATCATAATATAGGTGAGAGTGTGAATGCTTTTACACCATGTAAAAACTAAGAGGGGGAATGTTAAGGATTAGCTTTTAAATTAGTCTGTTACATTGTGAGAGATTAAATATTTATCGATAGGTAAATATAATTGGATATTTAGTTTGTTATAATATATTTGGTTAAGAATATATTTTTATTTCTATTATTAATATAAGTTACAATAATGGTATGTAATTTTTTTATTATTATTTACGTATGGAAGATTGTGTATCCAAGTGAAAATTTAGTGTAGGTATGATCTCCACAATTATAGGAAAGAGTTTTCCTATTTAATTGTAACACCTATATGGTTTTGCAATAGAGTGAATAAAGTATTCTTAATGTATTTCTTGTATTCTCTGAATGAATGAATTATATATTTAATATATAAATCTAAACCAAACGTATTACTATCTACTCTTACAAACAATGAACAAAGTTAGGAATACTTACCTTTGAAGATGAAACAATCGATCCTCAATCTCTCCCATGGCTAAGGTGATTCATAATAGGTTATTTTGGTATGTAAGGATGACAATGATAAATTATATATAGGATACACAACGTATCAATTCATCTAAAAGACTTCTCCATAAGACAAGATTCATATCTCAAAAGAAAGTATGAAACTATAAGATTACTCCTTAAGTAGAATGGTAGATAATTAGATGCACAATATATCTTACTTCTTCTCTTTTAATAGAAATGGTGAAATTATTGTGCTTATATAAGTAGATCTAACCCTAAACCCTTTTGAAAGTTTTAGCTAACAAGGTCAACCTAGTTGACCTAGTATCGTAATTGACAAATCTTATTAGGTGATAGGCTAGGTCAAACAGGGGCTGACCTAGACCCTTAATAAGTTTTGTGAATAATAGTACAAGGTCGACATAGAAAACATAGTCATGTAAACTATCCCAAAAAAACATTTAGGGTAGGAAAAGGGCTACTAAATGTGGTAAAAGACTAGAGGAGTGTGTAAAAGAGGAGGAAAATCTTAGGGTAATGGTTTTAAGGAGACATGTGAGTAGATAACAAGTAGAAAAGGAGACACAAATCTTATGAAGCACTAATGGTCTACCCACCCCTTTCCTAGTGCACCACTTAGGGCATGAATTTATAGATATTGAGACTCGATGAGTTCCTTCAAGATAGAAAGAACCAGTAATTGATAGAAGTTTGAAAATATTATGTGTAAATATGCCCTACTCAAAGATCATCATGTGTCATGTAAGTGTAACATGGGTTGGTGTTTCAAGAAAAGAACATGACAACACATAACTATGATGCTTAATAAAGTGCAATAAGGAGAAAATAAGACAAATAAAAGGAAATATGTTAGAAACACGTACCTTTATGTACCTTAGTACTATAGATAAAGAAGGATATCTAAGAAATGTAAAGGAATCTAATATTACGAAGATTAGGTGAACTTGTAGAGATTAGCACAAAAGAGTGAAAAATCAAAAAAATTACAACCTATGCATGTAATATCTAGAAATATTCTCTACAATGCTAGGATTCCATAACTTTTTATAGTGTATAGAATGAGTTAGTAGAAATAAAGATATAATCAATGGGTAATCTAACATTAAATATTTGAAGGGTAAATAATTTTTAATATTAAATATAAATTGGGTGAAAAATAATTCATTTGCTATTACTTGCTATTATGAGAAAAAGAGAGCTCTAAGAGACTTAGAGAGATAAGATGGTGAGGAGATGAAAATTGAGCTGGGAAGTATGCACAGTGGCCACAACAAGTGTAACACAAGTAAGCAATTCAATTTTTTCAAATTTTTGATTATTTTTATTTGAAATTAAGTGTTTAATATAAATTTGTTAGCTAGGTCAAATCTAGATACTATAATTAACCCTAAGAAATTTTTAGGGACACTAGGGGTCAAACGGGGTATTGGGTAGGAAGGGGTAAGAAGATGTCCATGCATTTCTTGGACTTTTGATAGGGGGACACAGGTGATCACAAGGATATCAGATGACTAAGAGGTGAGATGATCACTATCTTGATGGGTGACATGATTAGATATGATTTATCAGATACTAAAGCTGAGCTTATTTGATGTGTATATTATATAGATTCAATATATCTAGAAGGTTATGATAGGACTTGTGATAACATGAGTGTTATGTCATAATTAAGACAATAAGGTACCATTATATGTGATAGGATTATGTCGATCCATATTATATTAGGGGGAACTCTATGAATTTGGTTATATCGTATGGGTTTAACTTATGTGTGACATGTATGGGATGCTATCTAGAGCATAAAATACCATGGTACCAATGGTATTGTTGAGTACCTAGATATATCAGAGGTTTTTAATGTATTAGATAGGTGGGTTTCCCCATGTGATTAATGATTGATTGACTCAAGTTTTTATATAGAGATAGGATCAAGTGTAATAGGCCTTACCCCATGTGCTAATGATATAGATATTCACATAAGGAGAGACCATATGGTAGCCTTATGCACACATTATGACTGTTTGGCCAAGATGGGTGACTGTAGTGCTAGGATTAACATGAGTGTGGATCATGGGCCAGTACACCTAGTGGGTAGAGTTGTATATGATGGCATGCATGATAGGATAATTTAGACTCCCTCACCTATTGGATCCTATATTAGTGCTTACATTTTGGTTTCAGCATGTGAGAAAGCTAAGGGGAAGAGCAGCAAGAGGAACACTAGTCAAGAGACTAGAGATTAAACCATAGCATGTGAGACAATGGATTGGTCAAACATGATATTTGGTAGTTGAAGAGGGTATGAATGTGGATATAAGGGTGTTATAAGTACCATATTTTACACCAAAATAAGAGGAATAGTGAGCACCTTCATCGTAGCACTGATGGAGATGACATTAGTGAGAAACATAAAGGGTGGTCATCCAGGATGAATAATTAGTTGATCCATGATAGAGATGGTCTATAGAGGCACTAATAAGGAGAGGCTTAAGACATACATGAGTGGTGACACTAGGTTTTTATTTGATTATGAGGCATCCCATTTATTAGGTGTTTAAAGGATGAGATGAAGGAGAGATCATGATCAATGGATGAGTAGATAAAGAGATAGTGATTGGTAATACTAGGATAGGTAATATATGGTTGAAATTTTTAGTTTTTGATATAGAATACTAGTTATGTAGATATATTTTTAGATGTATATGTGATATAATATCTATTTGGTTTGAATTTTATAGATCTTAAGGACAAAGAGAAATTTAGATAGGGATCCCTGGTGATGGGAACACACTGTGATATTTTTCTAGATGGGGTGTTAACACCATACAACCCTACCACATTAGATGATCCTTTGGTACCATCTATCCTAGCTCAAGTGGGCTAGTTTAGACTATTAGGCGAGGCCACAAGGTAGTTATAGACACTTAGGGATGGGCTACAACCACCAAAATGGGTGGGAGCAAGAGAGGCATAGGCATGGTAGGCTTTGGCTTAGGAGAGAGTTATGCATATGGATACCAATATCCAATTAGGATAGGTACAAGCCCAAGCTACCAACTTATAGGGATAGATAATAGACTTGAGATTGTGGATAGTCTCTTTACAACATACTATTCATAAGGTATACTTTGAGGCAACTATGGGGAACATGGCTAGGCCATGAGATAGATATTATGGAGCCCAACCTTAGAGCTAGAGTGATGTATTTATGTACTTTATATTAAAACACATGATATATATCGAGATATTCTATTTTTATATTTGGATGTTGATCTTGTGTGTTATATTTTGGTTGTGATTCTGTATGGATAGATATATTTCTTTATAACACAAGTGTTTTTTTTGTTATATACTCTATAGGAAATATATTTGTGTTGTTGTCTTTTCTAACATTATGTAGTACACATGCTTGGTTAAAAATAAATAAACAAAAAGAGTTGGAAAAGTATAACTAATAAAAAAATGCACTAAACACTATATCATGATCAAAAATGTGTAATAACAAAAGATTAAGAAGTATAATAAACCAAAAATGTGGTAAACAAGAGGGAATTTTTTTTTTAAATCATGAAAAATATTGGCACCAAAGTAAAACAAGTAAAATCACACACAATCATGTTGGGAAGTATGAAAATAATATAATAAAATGGAAAGAATGCGAAAGAATAATTGTATACAATGAATCAATTAATTCAATCAATCATAGTAAATCACATTGGGAAGTATAAAATAAAAAAAATTAGAAAAAATGGTCTTAAATTAATCACACTAATTCAAGTTGGGAAGTATAAAAAACATAAGAAAAAGTGGTTGGATTATTACATACAATCAAAAATAAGAATATAAAGGTGAAATATTAAGGAATTAAGAATTAAAAAAATCAATATGGGAAGTATTTCAATGATGTGCAACTCATAATAAATCACATCTTATCTCATATTTTACACATGTATTTTTTGTCTTTTGGATATTGGAGAATTTTGTGAGGAAGGTTAGGTCCTATCCATGGTCTTACACTACAACTCATAAAGTGAACACAAATTAGGTGGAAAAAAAATGAAAATATGGTAAAATGAGATGTTTGGAATGGTAGTGTGAAAATTTGGTAATTTGTGAGGATGTTTAGGTCCTACCCATGGTATTACAATGTAACTCACAAATGGGATCCCTAAGGGAGTGATCAGTAAACAAAACAATATTTATCAAGCCAAAATATTAGGGTTGTAGGGAGTGAAAAAGATAATTTAAGAATCATAACATAGGCATATTATGAGAATACCTTAGGATCCATGATGCACGCTAAGGACATGAGAAGACACTAAGTGACTAGTGACCATCAATATACAAAGGATAGTTATTCACTGTAGACACAAAGTTGTGTAGGCATATAAGTGTGTTACTAAGATCAACTCATATTGGAGGTTTTTAAAATGAAAATTAAAATAGAAATACCTTCCTAAATTTTTTTTCATGTTCCTTAAGACCCCTTATAGAGTCATCAGCCTACTGAAAAGATTGGGTACTTGCATGAGAAAGTAGGCAACACTAAAAGTTGTTTTTTAAATTATCCTTTTATAATATACTAGCCTACCACACCCCAATGGACCTCATCTCTATTGTGAGGCCAAATATGGATTTTGAACTTTAATTAGAGAGAGGATATGTAATTAGAATTATGTATTTTAGGGTGATTTTGACTTTTGAAAATTTTAAATGTTACCTTTTAGATCATTTCCTTTTGTTAAATGATTTGGCTTTTGAATATTTTATGGATTTTAAGATTCCTCCTTCAATAGGACTTGGAATGACCAATCATGAGAGATATAGTAATATATATGAATGATCTAGGATTTGGATAAAGGAAGATAAGTATTCAAAGACATGATTGACTATAATACTTAGGATTAACTATTAACTAACATGTTATATCAAGTCTCAACCATGTGTATGCTTAGTTTGTGAAAGGTAATAAAGTGGCATAAGGGGATATCCAAAGTGGACCAATAAAAAGAGGTTGTAATGAGATGAATTGTTTGATAAATGATCACATGGTAAATGTGGAATGACTAAAGGGAGCAAGGTTTGTATAACCAAGTCACAATAAAAATTATCCATGTTTATAAAGATAATATAACAAATAATCATGAAAAAAGAAAAAGAAAAAGGTAATTAATTCAATAAGAACAAGGATGAAACTATGAAAAATAATGCATAAGAGAGCATAAGAAAAATAATTGCATCATAAACAACATGAGGTGAGAAACAAAACTCACCATGTAAGTTATATAAGAATTTGACACAATGTAAAATGATACAAATTAGATAAATGTAAAGTTGGATCACATACTGAATCTAAATGAAAATGTAAAAACACCATGTGTGTGCTCATTAGTACTGAAATATTTATCCACACACATTATCCATAGTCTTTATGAATTTTAATTTGAACTGAAGCCAAAGGCTCATCAATATTCAATGAAAGTTGAGAAAATACTTTACATCAAATCTCTTCAATAGAAAATGTAGGAATTATTGAAAGATCATGCTAATGAGGGCTATCATGTAGGGGATATTTAAGAGAATGCATGGAATTGGATTGTATAAGAGATGAAGGGGTCATCATTGGATAATGAGCCATAGGTGGAGGATCCATGGGTGATGGAATCATGGGTGGATAAATATTAGGTGGAGAAGGGAACATATGTAGTGAAGCCACAAGGGAAGAATGGGGAGCCTTATTATGAGAAGGACATATGGGAGGAAGGGTATAAGGTATAGGAATGGTTAGGAGATGATCTTTGAGATGTTATTAAAAAATGGAGAATCAATTAGTATGATGATTACCACATTATTGATATAGATAAAATACCTCTATATATTTTAGAAGATACTCAAGTAATATTTTTGGGGGAGGTATAGCCTTGTCTAAGGTTTGAGGAGTGGTGGGATGAAAATGTTGATACATTATTGATAATTTTTATAATGTGTGGATGAGTGGTTATTTGTGTCATGGAATCAATAGATATGCTTGTGAGTAGACTTGGTGGGTATACTCATAGGATAGGGGGAATAAAAGCTAAAGAATATTGGTATAGGGAATAGTCTCTATTCTAATGACCAAAAACATTATAAATGTCACAATATGGTTGATCAACCCATTTGGTGGGAAAGGGAGCTAGCTATGATAAAGGGAGAAAACCATCACCAATATAAGGTGGGGTTGGTGAAAATATTAGACAAGGCTTGACTAAAGGAAAAATAGGATTGAAAATATGAAGAGACTTAGATATAGAGGGAGTGGGAATGGGATTCAAAATAGGCTCTACTGAGGGAGGAGTAGGATGCATGAAAGGTTTGAGGATAGTTTAAATCATCTTAGGGATAAGTAGGCTGAGGGATATGGTATCTAGAAAATTGATAGGGACAAATCATAGAATGATCCATAAGCATACTCCTATGAGATTCTTTAGAAATTTGAGGTGTGTACACCATCTCTACCCTATGATCAAAAAGAAAAAATGCTAAAATTAGGCATAATATAAGAGGGAGTACTAAAATATATATTGGAAGACTAAAACAAATATGAATGATAATGAATAATTTCAACATCTTGATCCTAAAAAATAACTCCTAAGAATGGACCATCTAAGGTATAACCATCGTCATAATCAGGTGAATGAATATTGATGGTGCAAATAGGGATGATCTTATCATCTGATATGGTTTGATAGATGGAATGCTAAGTTTTAGTAAATGAAATGGGTATATCATCATAATGTGGTCGATAGGAATAAGTTTTCAAAGAATAAGGAACTTGAGAGATGAGATGAGGTGAGATATTTGATGTTTTAATCTTTAGATTGATCTTGTCAGGCTCACCATCATTAGAATCTAGGAGATTAAGAGGTATATTTCTGATGAGTTTAGGGTGACCATTGTAACTTTGAGTGAAATTGATAGGAAAGTTAAATTGTTAAGATTCATGAAATAGAATGCTTGGCAAGGGTTCAAGGGTAGGAATGTTGAATACACCATGATCTTGGAACTATTCAAAATTCCAAGTATTAGTGTCACCTTAAATCCTATAGATGGATCTATTATGAGGAAATTAGATGCATTGGTAATCAAAAAAGGCAGTTAATCTCATGTGTTGGGTCCATTGCCTACCAATAAAAATGTTATAGGATAGAAGAAAGTTAAATATCATCACCTTCATGCTAATGGTGATAGGTGGGACTATGATAGGGAGCCATAGAAAACCCAAAGGAAGAATTTCCCTTCAATTAGTACATCGACATGTGTTGCATGTGGGCTTAAGACTATAATTAGAATATCTAAGGGTTTTGATAAAATCAGGAGAGGCAACACAAGTTCTTTAGCCTTCATCAATCAAGGCACACTTGACTTGGATATCATCAATTTCGACAAAGATAAAAAAATGAGGATCATCCACTTGAAGTTATTAGTGTAGGTTTTTATTTTTCCCTATTTATTAATTAGGGATATTGTATTTCTTGTGCATACATGGAGTTTTCCTACATTTGTGGGATAGGCTAGCTTATGTGGAGGTGTGTGTCATAGATGTGTCATAAGTGTCATAAGAATATCATAAGTAATTCCCTTGATAGGAGTTACTTCTCTATTCTTAGCACCTTGTCACCACCTTTCATGGAGGAGTTATAGTCTATTCTTGGGGTGCCTTGTCCACCTTTTGTGTAGGAGTTATGTACTCTCCTATTTGTAGTTCTCACTTTGGCCATCTCATGCTAATCAGATTTTGGTTTTATCCATTTTATCTTGTGCAATTTATCTTATTGTGTTAATTTTAAATTTCTTTAGCATCTATGTGGTGTGCACTTGCTTCAACTTGTGTGATCACATCTCCATTACACTCACATTATCCAAATTCTAGCAACAACTCCAATATGGTATCAGAGCAAGAACAGTAATCGTGTGTCTGGTTATGCTTTTAGTTTATTTTGAAATCAAGAGAAGTGGAGTTCTCTTTGTTTTTTTATTTCTAGATCTGATCTAAAATTAAAAGAAAAACTTTCAATATCATTTTTGGTATCATTTCTTGCATCTTGGGATCCTTGGCCTTAAGGTGTCTTGGCTATCTTCACTTCAGGTGTTGGTTTTGTTTCTATTCTTGGGATCCATTGTTGTGTGGAGCAGTAGAGGGAGGAATAACACTCAGCAACAGTCATTATCATCCAAGTTCCATAGTCCTTCTAGCAAGGTACCATTAGTCGTATGGTTTCCAATAGGTCTAAACATTCATTTTTTTGTCTTTTTTGTTGTTAAATTCTAGACTAGTCTTTTTTGGGCACCACTTCCTTACTTGGCATCTAGTGTGGACCCTTAGATGCTTGGTCAACTATCCATTTCTATCTATGCTTCATTTTTTAAGTTAAAATTGACTTGATAAAATAAAAATCTATCAATTTGGCTAAATATTCAATTTTATAGATAGTTTTGTTATTTGGGGGTTTTCATTTTAAACTTGTATCTTCACCTATCAAAGATGAAGGGTGAGGCCCAAGTTGGAAAGAGGCCAATTCCCCCTCACACAAACCTCCTTTGGATTCCTTATTCTATGTCAAATACAATGAGTGGTTGGAAGGTCACTTTCTCTCTCATAATAGGCATTTTTTTAATGTTTTAGTGCTTTTTTTATGCCAAAAAAATTGGGTCTCTCGGGATACATTTTTGACTAAATCTGATGTCTTGTTTGCTTCAATCTTGCACTGATTACTCTAAGATGCATTATCAGTTGAGTCTGATGTCTTTTGAGTGTGCACTTGCATATTTGGGGGGGTTTCAGTATTTTGGGGGGGTGTGATTGCTTTTTCATAACTTGCAAATCTTTGCTTTCATTCTCCTTTCTGCATAATTTCACAACTTGCAATCAACACAACTTCACCTAAATTCAACTAAAAATGGATTCTTATCAACTTAAACCCCTAACACCCTTCAACTATCATGAATGGAAGGTTAAAATTTCAATCATTTTTAGAAGCAAAGGGTTGTATAGGATCACCATGGGTACTAAAGTAGAACCCAACTTTGATGCTGAAAAGGTCAAGTGGTAAAACCGTAGTGATGAAGCCTATGGACTACTAAGCTTGTTTGTGTCTCCAGAACTTCTCTTCCATTTAGAATCCTTCCAGACTCCTAATGACATATGGGACACCTTAGAAAAGTTATTTGGGAAGTTTGATGAGATGAGAGGTCATGAGCTTGAAAATGAACTCATAAGTCTAAGTCCTAGCAACTTTGACACCCTATAGGACTTCTTCACTAAGTTTAAGGCCCTTAGATTTTAATTGAAAGAATGTAGAATAGATAAGAAAGATGATCAACTCGTACTTTCTATTCTCACAAAGTTAGGTCTAGGTTATTTAGTCTTTGTCTCCACTTTCTGTGCCACAAAAAGTGCCCTTGGCACTACATGGAAAATGCCTTCTTTGGATTCATTCATTGCCGACTTGACTATGGATTAAGATAAGCTAATTCAAATGGGCACAATGAAGTCTACTCAACCCCAAGCTTTGATAGCTACAAATGGTAAGGATAAGAATTCAACAAAGGAGAAGAAGAAAAATAATAAGGACCAGGAGAAGACGAAATAAAACACCAATCCTACCAAAAAGAACACTGAGACTTCCTCTTCCAATGCTAAACCTAAGAAGGAGAAGGTTAAGTGTGCCTATTGTAAAAAGGTAGGGCATGATGAACACAAATGCATGAAGAAACATAGAGATCACCTAACTCATCTTCTAGAGAAGAACAACATAGGTGTTCCTGAGTCCATCAAGCAGAATTCATCTACCCAAGATTCTACCAAGGCAAAAGGCAAGGGTAAGGAGAAAGGAAAGGGCAAGGCCCTTGTAGCTACAATAGCTTATACATCTTCATGGGCCATTAACTCAGGTGATTCTCACCACATGAGCTCTTCACTAGTTGAGTTTTCATCTTTAGATCCTTGTAGCATGACTTCAATTAGTTTGGGTTAAGACACATCAGTTTCCATTTTAGGGAGAGGGTCAATTGAAATGGAAGGAGGAACATTCAATAATGTTCTAAGTGTTCCTTCTCTTTTAACTAATCTCCTATCAGTGTAACAAGTCACTCACATTGGTTAGGGCATGAGAGTTGAGTTTTCACCAAATTCAGTGGCTATCAAGGAGTTACAT
Source organism: Torreya grandis (assembly GCA_037957365.1). Lineage (NCBI taxonomy): Eukaryota > Viridiplantae > Streptophyta > Pinopsida > Cupressales > Taxaceae > Torreya > Torreya grandis. Next base: position 1,180,965 of record JARHVA010003465.1, on the reverse strand, counting down.
AGTGATACTATAGTGGCAATGGGTAGGGCAGATCACCAAGCAAGGTTATACACCTCACATTTTGCATCATATTCTTCTCCAACAGCATTGTTGACTCATTCAAATAGAGTTAGCAAATTGTGGCATGAGTGGTTTGGCCACCTTAACTACCACTATCTTGAGCAACTTTGCAAAAATGACATGGTCATTGGCTTGCCTCATGTCTAATTCTCAAAAGGACTTTGTGAGGGGTGCTCCCTTAAGAAGAATCCCAAAGCAAAATTTGACAAAGGCAAAGCTTGGAGGGCTTCACAACCATTGGATTTAGTCCATAGTGATGTATTAGGACCCTTTCCCAAACCATCTTTTATAAGGGCCAAGTATGTCCTCACTTTCATTGATGATTTCTCTAGGTACACTTGGATATATTTTTTCAAACAAAAGTCTGAAGTGTTTGAAAATTTTCTAGACTTTAAGGCTCTTATTGAGAAACAAAGTGAGAAATCCATCAAGGTTCTTCAAACTGATAATGGAGGGGAGTATGTCAACATCAGGTTTGAGCAATTTTGCACCACACAGGGGATTGAATTATAACACATAGTCACTTACAGTCCTTCATAGAATGGAGTTGTAAAATGCAAGAATAGGTTCTTGAAAGAGATGGGTAGCTGTATGATTCACTCCAAATCCTTACCACCATAGTATTGGGCTGAAGCCATCAATTGTGCTTGCTATATTCAAAATAGGGTTCCTCATAAAGCTTTGAAAGGGATAACACCCTTTAAATCTTGGCATAAAAGGAAACCTAATGTTGAACACCTTAGAGTTTTTGGATCCCTAGCCATGGCCCACATTCTGAAGAAAAATGCAAAGCTATGGAATGTCAATCCAAGCCTTACATCTTTATAGGATATTCAGATGGTATTAAGGGATATCACCTTATAAATCTAGTCACTCATGAGTTGTTCATCGAGAGAAGTGTCAATTTTTAGGAGAGTCCTAGAGACTCAACACTTGACACTTCTTCTCCCTCATCAGATCTACTTCTTCATGATGATTCCTTGTCAAATTCATATCATCCACACCAGGTTCTTGAGGTTCTTGAGCTAGAGACATCTTCTTCTTCTTTGAGTTTAGAAAGTGAGGATAGTGATGCAAAGTCATCCACCTCTAGTCAATCAGAGGATGAGGAGTTAGCACCTGACTCACCCACTTCTCGGCCACTTTGGGCCACATAGACACTTGAGAGTGCTAGCACTTAGGTAGGAGATCTTGTAGATGATAGACATACTAGGGGGGATTTTTAGAGAGATCCACATGCCTTCTTTGCTTTATTTTTGGATCCATAAACTTTTTGAGAGGCATCGAGGGTACTTGAGTGGGATAATGCTATGGAGGAAGAATATTCTTCCTTAATCAAAAATCACACTTGGGATTTGACTTCACTTCCTAATGGAAGAAAGATGGTTTGATGTAGGTGGATATATCAGACCAAGTTTGTAGCAGATGGGTCAGTTGATAAGTACAAGGCATGATTGGTCACCACAAGTTTCTCATAGGTGGTAGGCATTGACTCTCAGAGACCTTTTCACCCATTATAAAGATGACTTCTATCTGACTCGCCTTGGCTATTATCACAACACATAGTTGGGATGTGCATTAGATGGATGTGAAGAGGGCCTTTCTTCATAAAGACCTAGAGGAGGAGATCTAAATGGAGTAGATACCAAGATTTGTTCCAAATTCTTCCTTAGTATGCAAACTTAGGAAATCTATCTATGGCCTCAAATAGTCCCCTCAGGCTTGGTATGCCAAGATGGATTCCTTCCTTCTCACATTAGGTTTCACTAGGTGCCATTCTGATCCCTTTGGTTTTATATGTTGATGACCTTTTGATCACCAGGAGTTCTTCATCGGCTATTGCAGTGGTGAAGTCATCTCTCTAGGATAGATTTGACATGATAGACTTGGGTTTATTACACTACTTCCTTGGCATCGAGATCTCATAGTCAGATTCAAGTATTTCTCTTGCACAACCTAAGTATCCTCTTGACTTATTGGCTCAGTTTCACATGGCTAATTACAAGCCATCTCCAACTCCCTTTCTATCCAGAGTCAAGATTGAGGTTGATTGTTCTTCACCATTGATTGATGCCACTTGGTATTGACAACTTGTTGGTAGTCTCATCTACTTGACTCACACCAGGCCTAACATATCATATATAGTGGGACTTGTTTCCAAATTCATGTAGCAACCTCATTAGCTACATTAAAATGCAGCTAAGAGGATCTTGCATTACATACAGGGTTCACATAGATATGGGATTCATTACATATTGGGCATAGAGGTTGACTTGGTTAGATATACAGATTCAGACTAGGCTGGTAATTCATAGACTTGCAAATCCACTTTTGGTTATAGTTTCTCTCTAGGTTCTAGTCCTATCAGTTGGTCTAGCAAGAAGTAGAATGTTATTTCCATATCATCCACAGAGGTAGAGTACAGGGGAGCTGTTAATGCAGATACTGAGGCTATTTGGCTTTAGGGGATTCTCTTTGAGTTTGGCATTCCTATCAGGTAACCCACCATCATTTATTGTGACAACCAGAGTACCATTCAATTTTTCAAGAATCTAGTTCATCACCAATAGACCAAGCACATAGAGATTCACATGCACTTCATTTGTGAGCTTATTCATAGTTAGGTTATTGACTTGTTATTTTGCTAGTCTTCAGAGTAGGTTGTAGACATCTTCACCAAACCTTTCACTAAGAGCAAGTTCATTCATCTATGATCTCTTCTTGGGGTGTGGTACACATCTACAACATCATCATCTTCAAGAGGGGCCCACTAGCCTCTTCTTTCTTTTATGTCTCTCTTTTTTTTTGGGGGGGGGGAGATTTTTTCCTATGGGTTTTCTCCTTTTCTCTATCTTATGGGAGATTGCATTTGTACATGGGTACCTCATCAAGCCTAGTTACTGAGACACATTTTATATTTCCACACTGCCCACCTAAGCTACACTTATGGGGGGTATTAGTGTAAGTTTTTATTTTTCCCTATTTATTAATTAGGGAAATTGTATTTCTTGTGCATACATGGAGTTTTCCTACATTTGTGGGATAGGCTAGCTTATGTGGAGTGTGTGTCATAGATGTGTCATAGGTGTCATAACAATGTCATAATTAACTCCCTTGATGGGAGTTACTTCTCTATTCTTAGCACCTTGTCACCACCTTTCATGGATGAGTTACAATCTATTCTTGGGGTGCCTTGTCCACCTTTTGTGGAGGAGTTACTTATGTACTCTCCTATTTGTAGTCCTCACTTTGGCCATCTCATGCTAATCAAATTTTAGTTTTCTCCATTTTGTCTAGTGTAATTTATCTTATTGTGTTAATTTAAAATTGCTTTAGCATCTATGTGGTTTGCACTTGCTTCAACTTGTGTGATCACATCTCTATTGCACTCGTATTATCTGGATTTTGTCAACAACTCTAATAGAAGTATAATATCATCAAGGATCATAGAAGTAATAGGTAATTTTAGATAAATATAAGTTTCCATTATTTCATCAACATGTATGGACATCTCTTTTCATCATTATAAAATGTTATCTTATAATCCAGATAAGGTGGCTTCATTTCCTTCTAGCGGAAGATGAGGGATGTTAATTTTGAAAAAAAATTGTATAAGATGGTTATGGTACCACAAAGAGGTATTCATAAGTTTAAGAAATGGGATTTGAGATTGGAGATTAATGAGTTTCATGATAGGATCCCACTCATCATAACACATAAGAGGACTATTAGAAATGGGTGCATAGCATTGAAGGAGGTCCTCCAAAGGAGGAGCTGAAGTGCATGTGAATTTATTATAGTAAGAGGAAGAAGGTTCAATTCAAGGACAAGGTTGTTGATTATCTTGAGAGGATGGGTTAGTTGATGTAGGTTTGGTTTAAGAGAGATTACAACAAGTGTTGATAGAAGTTTGAGTATCAATAGTGATAGGTAAAGAGGTTAGAGGGATGGTAGAAATGGTATGAGAAATATTATCCAAGGGAGGTGTTGTAATTGGTTCATCAAAAGATATAAGGTATTCTTGCCCCAAATAAGTTAAGTGAGTTAGAGAAGAATCTTGGATAACACAAAACGTTCAAGACAATTGAGGTGCGTGGATGGGTTGAGGATCAATGAAATCAACCACCTTTTGTATGTTAGTCATATTGACCACATTTGCTTTAGGAGTTGGGTCAAGAAGACTGTCAACATTATTGGTATAAAGGGTAGGCTTGTCTTAGGTATCTTGGTGATCTAGAAGAGGATCTTTATAGATGGCCAATTGAGCATTATCCTAGTTCAAATATTGAGATTTATTTTTATTTCATGGGATTTGAATATAATTTCATAGGCTTATTGATGTTTATGAATGATAGAATCATGGTCAAAATTGGGACCAAAAAGGAAATCCATAGCCAAATTATGAATTTGCCTACAAGTATAATGAGAATGACCCCAATTAACATGAAACCAAAAAAAATTATTGGGATCATACCAAGATTTCATGGGTTGAGTTGGATCAACTTATGTTAAGGATAAAGGCTTATGAAAATTGATGTTATTGGTTGAAGATAAATGAGGATCAGTAATGTGGTTGGGAGGGGAAACTTGTTTTAGAGTTTGTTTTAGAATAGTAGCTTGAATATTATGAATGGTATAATAAGAGTCAATGACACCATCATTAATATCATGAAAATTATTATTCTTAATTAACATGTGAGTACCCACAGAAGATTGGGATGGCTCGAATTTACACAAAAGGAAATCTTGGTACTTGTCTTGGTCAATGACCTCTTCCAAAGTACATGGAGAGAGAGTTTGGACCTGATATTACAACTTGGGAAAAAAAGCATTTGCAAATAGATGAAAGAGGTTTTCCTCTTCCATATTATGTTCAAATTTTTTAGACAAGGTCTTCCATCATTTGATGAAAGCTTGTGTGGTTTTGGTATCAAGTTGCTTACAATTATTAAAATGGGCCAATGTATTCTTCGGGAGATCACTAGTTTGGAAATCTTGGAGTAGGGCATTCACTAAGTCTGCCAAAATAGTGATGGAATGAGATTTGAATTAGTTATACCAATATAAAGCATCACTAATGAGATTCTAGGGTAATATCTTTATAGGGGCAAAGGTGTTTATCTTGACTCAATCTTTATATAGATTTCTAAATATTTTTAAATAAAGAGTAGGATTAATTGACCCATTATAAGAAATGGTAGGGGTAATACTTCCTATATAAATGTTAGTAATTTGAGATGTAGGAGGCTCATTTTGAGGATGGTTGATTATTTTATTAATAAGGAGAGGTTAAGGGATAATGTTACCATGGGAATCCTAAAGAGAAAGTGGGGGTACATTTTGGTTATGTGTTCCCCATGGCATCTATTGAGGGTGGGTTTGAAGATGATTAAGATTATTTTTCATTTACATTATTTGATGTGCATTGTTGGCTTGAAAATCATTCATTTGATTAAGATTTTGTAATGGAATTTGATGGATTTAAGTTAAATTATTGGCATTGTTTGAATCATTGGAATTGGTAGTAGTGGCATGGGTACACTATGGGTACTAATAGTAGCTTGATAAGAATATCTAGTAAGTGAGGCACTAGTAGCATAATTTTCTTGTGTGGAAAAAATGTATTAGTAGAGAGATGAGAAGAAGTTACATTAGAGGCATAATTAACATGGGTAGAAAATGATTCACTAATAGAAGAATTGAGAAAAGTGTGTCTTGGAAGATGCCCACTAGATGTAGAACTTACCATGTTAGTAGAGATACTAGTATGGAGGTGGAGGAAATAAAAGAGGAATAATTCATGGTATGATAAGGGATCAAAATAGAGGGAATAAGTTGAGAATCAAAGAGTATAGTATCCCCAAATCTATGTGAGAACATGGGATAAGGTGAATGGGATGCTTGACTTGACCACTTATCATGAGATTGTAAATAGTATAAGGATCTTATCCTTGATATTAAGAAATTCATTGATGAAGAAGAGTGTTTCTAGGGTATAATCTAATTCAAGTTGATTTTTGAATGAGAAGAGAAGATTAAGAAATGGACAAGAATGAGGAGGTGTCCCATAGTTTGTAGTACGAGTGGCTATATACACATTAATTTAATCTAGGGTAAGATCCAGAAGTTGATTATGGGAGAACCTATTAGGATTTTTAAGATGCATTATATCTATTTAATTCAACTCAGTGTTGTCTTCAACTATGAATTTCATGATGAAGGAAAGAGATGAGGGAAAACATGATGTAAAATTAAAGAGATACAAGAGGCAGATAAGAGTATAGTGTCGATGAGGTCAACATATTACTATAAATAGGAATTAAAAGAGTAAAGAGTCAACTATGTCAACTTAATACTATGGACAAGAAAATAGATATTCTAATAAGGATACAAAGTTGACTAGGTTGACTTAGTAATGTAACCTAATAGGCAAGAATGAGTACTAGGTTGACCAAGTCAATTTATTACTATAATCAAGGAAAGATAAAATCTATAAGAGATTATGTCGAACATAATGATAATGTACTAAAAATAGGTAATATTTTTTACAAATGTAATTGGAAGCAAGAAATAGAATTAAACACACAATCAATTAAATTAATGAGAATGATCCAATTAGGGCACACAACATAAAACCTTGAACCAATGGTGGCTAATGCAAGTTTTTAAAATACAAAATATAATGAATAGAGAGAAAATAGTTAACTAAATATTAAATGATAACTAAGTAGTCATATGGAATATTATTAGATTATTATAAAGTGTTATTTTAAGTGTGATAGTGAAGTTGGATGAAAATAGGGAACTAAAAAATAACCTATGGAGTATTTCAAGATGTTTAGGTTGAAAGGGATCTATGTTGGTAATGGTATTGGCTTGGTATTGGGGCTTACGCCCTCACTTAATAATCCCACAATGATAAGCGTGTCAGGTGCTTTGAAAATATATATCATTAACCATGTGTTTATACTTGGATATAAAACCAAGTTAGCTTCCCCCTTGGTGATGAAATCCAAGTAGGTAGGCCTTGGGTATACAAATGTTTAAAAGCATTTTCAAATAATGTGATATCATAGTATGTAAAAAGAGAAAAATAGTGAAACTAAATGGTATATTTATAAACCACCTATTTAGGATATGTGATCTACTCTAATCATGTAAACAATTAAAAATGAAAGGGTGAATTAATTACTAGCATATGGTTGTTAATTCCTAACTTAAGAATGGTATAGAGTTAGTTCAAATGACACTGTATGTAAAAATTATAGAATAAAATTGATAGGGTTATTATTGTAATGTAGAATCAAGAGTCTTTAAGAACTAAGTCAACTAGGTTAACTTAGTCATTTAAATAGAATATAGTCTAAAAAACTAGGTCAACTAGGTTAACCTAATTTTCTATAGGATTGTAGTTTTGAAGACTAAAAATTGTGAAAAATAGAACTATAATTAAGAATTGAATTGAAAGAGAGAGAAATAAAGGAACCTTGGTGGGTTGGAAGATGATTAGGATTGAATTTTTTTTGTTGAAGTGCCTTGAATATGCTTGTATGTTATGCCAACTATGTTGACTAGGTTGACCTAGTTCTATGATTTCCTATTTATTGATACCTATTAATATGATTGAGTCAACTTAGTCAACATAGTTTATTATCTAGATGTTGATCATAGTACAAGTCAACTGACATGACTTAGTTTGTTGATCTAGAACTAAATAAGAGACTAAGTTGACCTATTCAACATAGTCTATTATTTGAAACTGAATAAGAGATTTTTGTTGACTTGTTTGCTCTAGTAAATTATATCTAACTAAGACCTACATAGAAATAATAGAGTCATTTTGATGTGAATATGTGTTAAACCTACACAAAAAATTTACAACTATATCGACCTATTCGACCTAGTATCACAAATATAGAAAAATAATAAAATGGTAGAAATAAAAAGCATGAAAGAAAACTTGCAAGGGTTAGATTCATATTAGCTTTACCAAAATTAATGTAATGAGAAATTCAATAGATTCTATGAATCAATCCTAACTTAGATAAGATAGATCCTACTTACACTTCCAATTTGGGATACATTGGATAAACAAGTTTATGACCAATATGGATCTACTAAACCTAATTAATATATCTCTTATAATAGTAATATCTCTAGGGAGGGTTTCAAATCCTCCAATCAATAAAAACTATGTAATAACCCTAACTAGGTCCTATGTTTGCATATTCAGTGTAATAATAAGTAAAGAAAAATCTAATCTAGTGCTCACCAAAGCTTATGGCACAAAGTGGGGGTAATAAATAGTAAAATCAAACATGCATAGAATACATATAACTATGTTAATTTATACAAAATATTAATACATGGAAGAAAAGTGAAAATTCATATCTATATACTCTTATAAAGGAGTAACAAAGTTAGGAATGCTTACATTTGAAGAGAAATCCACTGAGCCTCAATCTCTCCCTTAGACAAGTTATTTTGTAAGAGGTATTTTTGGTATGTAAGGAACACAAGGATAAATCAAATCTAGGTGACACAACCTATCAATGCATCCAAAAGACTTCTCCATATTACAATATCTACATCTCTAAAAAAAGTATGAAACCCTAAGTTGCTCCTCAATTAGAATGATGGATAAGCAAATTCTCATTATATCTTACTTCTTTTCTTTTCTTAGAAATATAAAAATTATTGTGTTTATATAGGAGCTAACCCTAAACCATTCTAAAAGTTTTAGCCAACAAGGTTAACCTGATTGATGTAGTATTGTAATTGACAAAAAATCATTAGGTAGTAGACTAGGTCAGCCAGGGGTCAACCTAGACCTTTAATAACTTTTGATAATAAGATTAAAAGGTTGATACAACTAATATAGTCATATAAACTATAAAAAAAGGTTTTTAGGTTAGGAAAAGAGATATTGAAGGTGGTAAAAGTCTATAAGAGTGTGTAAAAGAGGATACAAATCTTAGGGGAATGGTTTTTAAGAGACAAGTGTGTAGATAAAAAGTGGAAAAAGGGACAATAATCCTATCAAGAACTGATGGTCTACCCACCCCTTTACCATTGTACCCCTTAGGGTGTGTACTTAGAGATATTGAGACTCGATAGGTTCCTACAAGATAGAGAGAATCAATAATTAATAACATTTTAAAAATATTATGTGTATATACATTCCTAATTCAATTTCATTATGATTTAAAAATGCTAGCATGGATGCTCCTTATTCATATAGGTAATAGACTCCTAGACCAGTTTATTCAATGCACTTAAAAGGATAAAACTCATGGTTCTCAATACCCCATTCATCTATAAAAAGGTCAGGTATACCATCTATAGGCGTATTTGGTTCTTGGTTATTGAGATTCTCTCCACCATCAATAATAGTATAATTCATTTTATATGCCTTTGCTACATAAGGCTCCAGATGAAATTTTGCCAAGGTTTAGACTTAATAAAAAATTTAGCACCATACCTAGTCTTAAATGCCATAGGACCAATCAAAATTCAAGTAACCCACAATATTAGTAGTAAAGTCCTTTAAAGAAAAGATAAAATTGAGTTGGTACATCCATAAATACAATATATTGAGATATAGAGAAGCTAGGATAAGCATGAAGAGTCAACTATAAACCTTTGATGATGCTAATTATTTTGGCATGACTAAGCTACTTGATGCAATAACAATTAGGTAATTATGAACCAATGAATCTCTAATGATAATATAGAAGTAAAAATGAGGAGGATTATTAGTGTTCTCAGTTTTAATTACCTGAACATAATTAGTTTTTAATGCATTTGCCAAAACTACCACTCTTTCACTAGGTTGCCTATTTTTTATATTGAGTCTAAAGAGATCAATTTATAGTAGATCTCTTTATCCAAGAATGGATAATTTTTCACACATTAAGATTATTACATGAACTTTATTCATTTTCTTAATAATTTTCATAGGTGAGCTACCAACCTTGGCATGCCCTTTAGTAGCCATAGCACTACCAAGACCTTATGTTACTTGATGCATAGGAGGCGCCTTAGAATTATAAAATATCTAATTTTCTTGTGCCATAAGGACTATATTCGACACACCTACCCCTTGGGATGTTAGAGATTTCATGTTTGGACCATTACTTTTCCCTTTTACCTATCCAATTGATCTTATCTTTGACCTTGTGTTTTTAGCTATAGGATTTGAGTCTATGTTTATGTTCCCTTGGTAATTGAATACACATGAATATTTTTGAATATAGTTCACCAAGGTGGCCTTTGATTACATTCCCTTCATTAATTTCTCCTCCATTAGGCATCTCTTCTTAGGTCATAGTAGGCATTTTTATTCATTATGACATAAAATCCTAGTTGAATGTCTCATTTGCATAGGTAAATGGGTCATGAGGCTGATCCCATGCAATATTTTCTCCATTATCTTTCACAAGGTGTTATTGGATAGGTACTATAAATTTTGAGGTAGAAGGAGCACTTTGATTTTGACCATTATATTTTATTTTTTGAGTTACTTGCCCTTCTCTTTGAGAATGGCCTTGAAAATATGGTCTATTAACTTGATAAGAATGATAGGGCTGATGTAGTTGATAATAAATTTGGAAAGATATCCATTTTTATTGTTTATTTTGTTTCCTTTTGATATTTTGGACATATTTTCAAAGATTTTGCATTACATATGAATCATTTAACTTACTCAGCTAATTAGAGGTAGCTTGATTATACTTGGGTGTGGGGATGGGATCAATAGTGGGCATAGGAGTTTACACATTAGTAAATAAATTAATATATAAATAAATGAATATAGGTTATAGGAGAGATCTTCCCAGCTTGTATAAGGAAATTATTAGCCTTGATAGCAATCTCATAGGTATTAGGAAGTGGATCCCATCCCATAGATTAAAGAATCATAGATATGTCACTATTTAAATCCTTAATATATTATATAAATGCATGATGTGTATTATGCCTCACTAAGATTGGGATCATATCACATGTCTTTTGAAATCTTGTATGGCTTCTTGAGAGACCCTCTTTCTATTAGTTAGTTATTTAGTCAAAGGTAAGTAATCACTCTTGTCTTCAAATCTCCTCAAAGAGACACCCAATAGGTCCTATAAAGTTATATAATTAGGATCCAACGTCCCATACCAATATAGGACCCTACCCTTGAAATAAATAGATAACAACTTGATAGTTACATTCCCTTTAGTGATGTTATGCATGTTGTAAAAATTGGTAATATTCCTTATGTGCTTAATAGGGGTAATGAAATATTATCCTATAGAATAAGGAACACTTTTCAGGGATGATATATGAATGTCATCATATTTAAAAAGTTATATATGGTTGTGACCATTTAAGTAAATAAAGGGCAAGTTCCTTATGCTTATATCTTCCAAATTGGACCCAATAGGAGTCTCCCTATAGGTATGTGAGCAAAAAAATATTTATTTGGATATGGATGAGTGTTAGAAAACCTCTTTGATCTAAATAAATAATAATCTAGATATAAAAGCTCAAAAGGAATACATTTAATATAATACCTTATGCTTACATCAGGCATCAAATTGAGGCACTCGTCTACAACCAACAACCAATAATTGTTAGTCTCTAGATACAGCATGAAGGAAGCTATTACAACTTCAAATTTGTCAATATCAACATCCATATTAGATAAATTATTGGATAGTGAGTCCCACTAGGCATGATATAAATATTATCACCCAAATTTCCACCCTAAGGAGTGCTACTCAAGCCTCCTAAAATTTGGAATAATATGGAAACATCTCATATGTTGTGGGCAATAATTTTAAGAGGTGAATTTCTAGATTATGGGATAGATTCCATGTACAACACCTAAAATTTAATCACTAACCTAATTTATTTTAATAAAAAGTGATAAAATGAGATTAAATACTACTCTAGTGGAGGTGATGCACCAAAGTAAACTCCAAAACTTACTTTAACTTGCACTATGTATAATAACTACAAAATTGATCTCAAAATGAATTTATTTTCTAACAATAGTGTTTTAATACGAAGGTATAATGCAATGTAACCTTAAATGTGGATGAATAATAATCCTAATAATGGGTACTAATAATTATCCTTACACTTAAAATTGCACAAGGCTACCAGCTATACATCATATGACCTACTAGAAAGTAGATTTCTCACATAAAGGCATGAAAGAGATAAATGAATGAAAGGAAAAAAAACTATCACTTATCATTCAACAAAAAAATTAATTCATACACTTAATGCAATACTTTATAAGACAAAAATTAGTTTAAATTATCTATTGTAGAGGTAAATAAGTATACAATTCAGTAGGTCTTCACCATACCAATTTATGGATCCTTTACAATGCCCAAAAAGGCAATATATATACAAAAATGAAAAAGAGAGAAAAAGAAGTGGCATAGAAAAGAGTAAATGACAAGTGTCCTTCATGAAAGAGAAAGTTAAAAATAATAAATAGGTATAAATCAATCTTAAAAACTCCTTTAACATGTGTTGAGTTGTGAAATCATGATCTTCTAGAGATTTGGCATAGGAGACCTCAATGATTCATCAACCATTCTAAACTATCAATCTTGGCTTGTGAAGAATGACAAATGGACTTATTTATCATCAACTAACCATGAAATACCTTCAAAATTCTTCTTTGAAATCTATTATACATTTGAAAGATCCTTTATATTAACACTTTTAGTGGTAATCATTGTTCAACTCTTTAGATGTCTTGAATCCCATTATTTTACTATGTTTTTTCTTGCTTGAGATTCTAAAATATTGATTTCATATTTATGAATACAACCTATCTTCATGAAAGGCATGTGTGTGTGTGTGTGTGTACACACACATTAAACAACTTATTTAGAAGCCTCAATCACTCTCCAAGGCTTCATCTTTTACCCCAATCTTACATTTTCCTTTAATTCCTTATAGGCCTGAACACATATAACTCCTTGTGTATAATAACTTATAGATGATCTTGGGAAATTAGGAATATTTTTGACTACACAATTTACCTTTATATCTCTATGAAACTTTTGATGGTAATCTATTGAGTGTAATTACACTTATTCACCTTATTTCTCTCTCCAATTAGGTGTTAATTAGGTTTTTAGCCCTATAAATTGAGATTTTTCTCCATACTTCTCTCACTCATTAAAAAGTCCAAATAAGTTTTTGATTAACTTTTAGGGCCCCATGTCCATGCTCCATGTCAAATTTAGACTTATAAAACCTTGTGAAGGTGGATAAACCAAGAAATGGCCAAAAACCTAGTCTTTCACAAGCATTCTCACACTTTCTTCAACAATTAGACCTATAAGATCACTTATAGGATAAAATGTATGGGTTTTATTTTGTAAAGTTATAGGATACACTCCAATACATCTTCCTCAATGCTTTTACTCTATCTAGGATATTAAATACCTTATTTTAAGCCTAAAACTTCATAAAAATGTAGTATTTAATGCATCTATATAGGTGTAACTACAATAAAACTTCATGGTGATAAAATTCCTAGAGTCAATAATTAATTTTAGGTGGTTTTAAGATAAATACAACTCATTTTAGGCACTTAATAATCCAATATCTCTCATCAAGTTTCTATTAGGATTTTAGGAGTGTTTAGAGTAGTTCAGGTTCTTAACAATTATTCATAAACCCTAAGGCCTTAACCACTAAAACAATACCAAAAAATCCAATTGCATAGGTTTCTTAAAATATACGTATGTTCTTAGGATCCCATGAAATTTTTATATATAGTTCTGAGTTCAAAAAAGTGCTCATTGGGTTTTTATTATGTCATTTTGGAGTGCATTTTAGTTTCAATAATTGTTAATATAGGTTAGGGACATAAACTAATGAATAATTATATAATATTGGATTATTTATACCCATTAATCATCCCTTAAAATAATTGGAATCCATGCACAAGGTCAGAGTCACATTGAGCAAATGAACATCTATCTTAGACTGTAATTTGTAGTTAAAAGGGATTGATAAGGTCTTATAGACCAAATGGTCATTTCGCTTGTCCTTATCTATATATGGATTCCCATATAGGGTCCATTCCACCACTAATAAACTTATTAGTGATTTTGGGTTTGAATATAACCTTCAATAAATGATTATTTTCAAAACCTTACACACAAGTCTATGTGTATGGGTTTAGGCTTACTAGGCCTAAACAAACCTATCAACCATGAGATTTATTTTTCAATTGAAGACCTTATAGAGATAATTATATAATTATGGAATAATTTCAATTTTATTTTATCCTTCCCATTTAATTTTGTCCTTTAAACCAAGTACACATCTTTTTCATGACTAGACACACCTATAAGAACTAGCCTAACTATGTGACTATAGGCTTTGAGGTAAATTTATCTTGATGAATCTCTTTGATAGTCCTTTGGGTCATATTAGAACTATTAATAATACATTCACTTATTCAATTTATCCCCAAATTCAATGAACACATTGCATTCAATTCTTTCTCATGCTCTCACATATAAATGTAGGTGATGGGTTGAATGTATCTTGAATATTAAGCTTTGAAATTTGGTATTATTCAATTAGATTATTGACACCTTGATATTATTTTTACATAATTAAATTATCATTCATATTATAAATTATCACTCTACAAAATTTTTAGCACTTTCATTTACTTGACAATACACGTGTGCTTTGCTTTACTTTTCCTATAATAGGCCTTCTTAGGTTTTCACTTTATCAATGCATTTGGTCATCCAATGAAAACAATTTTAGGTTTATAATATAAATAGATAGGTATATTTTTTAATTTTCATCTCACATGTACACTTTTATATGTTTTTCATAATGACTTAAGGCCTCAAACTACTCAAATTTTGCCATTCTACCTATAGGTGTCATTAGGGTATCTTAAGCATTGGGTTTTGAGGTCAAAATTTATCCATTGATATTAAATTTATCCATGAAAAGATACAATATATTTATATTACATTTATGTCTTAAAAATCCAATTTCTCAATATACATCTTATTGCATCTCTCATGAAAAAGAGTCATACATGTCTGCAAACTTTTAGGTCTACATTTTTCTTATTTTAAGCCTTCACATGATACATTTTTTGATATTATCAGTTTATATATAATTTTTATGTTACCTAATTACCTTTATTATGAGGTAATTATATTCATATAACTCTGACAATGTAAGATAATATCCTTTGAAACCATTTTGTGTAAATGGCCTTATAACACAATCCTCAGGGTAAGAACATGAATGCTACTTAGATAACTAGTATGTATTGAATAATCAAGTTGATAGATTTGAATGAGATGAGAAGATGGTGTAAAAAATTTAACCATCACTTTTATGCATCAAACCCTATTAAATCCTCTAAAACATCAAGTGCAAACCTGTAACATATCCTTCATGGAGGCTGCTCTTGATCCCTAATTGCTCACACATGTGAATATGATGGAAAAAAGTGTGACATGGTTTTTTATTCCCATATAGACCTTGTAAAACACTAATTATTCTCAAAAAACTCCAAATTACATGGAATTTTTGTAAAACTAAGACTATGAGATTTATTAGGGTTTTTGACTAGCTATCTTGATAACAATGATTCATTCAACTCAAACCCATAAACCCTAATATATTTTCATGACTCTTAATAACATGAGGGTTACATCCTATTACTATGAGAATTTAACCCAATTCTTTTGTGTGTTATTGAACCAAGCATAAACTTTTGGACTTCTCGAGCTTGTGAAGAGCTTGAGTGAGGTCTTTGACTATTTTTATACATTTTTTTACCTCTCTACACCTGTGTAAGATTATTTTCCATTTGAATGACTTGAGAAAGTTTAAAATACACTCTTATATTCACTTTCACTTGAAGGTGAACCCTCATGTCTATACAATTGACTAAAAATTGCCTCCTTTTGAATGATTATCTATATTTTGACATTGGAATACAAAATTTTATAACTCTAACTAGTACTTGACCATATTTGACACCATGCATTTTAGAAACTCTCTTTAGGCTTTTATACCTTTGAAAAGTACATTTAATTTCTCAAATTTGGCTTAAGAAGTGACTTGATAGACCTTGGAGTAAATTGAAAAATATGGTGGAAGAATAATGTATGGTTATATGAACTTAAAGGCATGACTGAAACTCATATGGTGACTCATCATAATGACATTACCTTGAACACACATGGATAATCAAATTTTTTTCATGAATGACCTTGAAAACTATAAAAGTACATGAAGAGATCAAAACCTTAAAAAATGCTAAACAAGACTTTAATTAACCACTTGAAGTTCATTATAAGACTAGCATGACCATATACAATCTTTGAAAGATCTAAGATTTTTTTTAAAACTATAGGGGTTGATCCTTTTTCATCTAGGGGTCAAAAATGGTCAATGATTACCATTAGATTTTGAGCTCCTATCTTTACATATATCTCTTCATAGTATAATTCCTAATGAATAATTATTTGAAGTTTGTCTTTATGCTTTAGACTTTCTTGATGATCAACATATGACTACTTTACAACATAATCACTAATACAAGGCTCGCATTGATAAACAATATAATAAAAAGGTCAAAGTACAAACATTTAATGTTTGTGATTTAGTACTCAAATTAGATTATACACATGGTGAAGAAGGGAAATATGGAGGACATGTTTGCAAAGAAACTACCAATGCTTTATTTTAAAGAGATATTTTACTTAAACATTTACTTTCTTTTCATATTTTCATATGATGTAAATAATAACACTATTTATAGGTCCCTTACAATAATCTCCAATTTTTAGTAGTACATTCTATGTATCAACCTTAGTCCCTATCATTGGTCCTTGGGTTTCCATCACTCTTCCTCATAAATATTTTTTTATTTCATAAATCTATTTTTAACATTTTCTCTTTGACCATAATTTTGTCATTTTTTATTTTTATTTTCATTCCTTATTTCTTTATCAATTTTTAGTATAATACTTTGGATAGGACCAATCCTTCCTCATAATATCATTTCTTTTTACCCTATTTAGTTTATTTTCATTCTTTATTTTGTGAGTTGTAGTATAAGACCTTATATAAGACCAGGCCTTGCTCAGAATAACATTTTTACCCACTTTATTTTATATTTTATAACTTATAGTTTAATAATTTGGATTGGAAAAGGATTTCCTCATAAAATTTATTATTTTTTCAAAACTCTCTTAAACTGTAGTTTTTTTCTTAGAATTTAAGGCATTAATTAGGTTTATAATCTTATATTATCAGAATTAGTTTTGTTTATTTTATGGTAACATCTTTAGAACAAACTATTTTGGCATGTTTCACCATACATCCACTAATGATATGGAATCATACTTATTTACCTTTATATCATTCACACAATCTCCCATTTTTTGTGATTTGAGGTAACTCAATAATTTCATGTTCATTATCCTTGATTCCCTTACTTTCATTATAATACAGGCACACCAATGTTAGTTTTAAGATAAAATTCTTATTTTAAATGTAAGTACAAGACTATTAGATACCATGCTCTCTAAGTTCTTTTCCTTAACCATCAGGTTTAATTTTTCTAGTGATAGTCATTTTTAACACCCATATTCATTTTCCAAATCCATATGGATGAGGAATCAAAAAATCTATATAAAAATTAAAATCCAAATAATTTAAAATAGAAGGAAATTATAAATAGGCAATTACAAATGCAAAATTCAATATCACACCAAAAGATGTAATTATAAAACACACCTTATTTTCTATTCAAATTTCAAACTTCATATTTGGCCTCATGATAGATCCAATGTTCATTTGGGTTATGGTAAGCCAATAAGATGGGATAGAATATTCAAGATTTTATATACTGTTACCTACTTTCTCAAACAAGTACCCAATCTTCATAGTAGAGTAGTGACTCTATAAGGGGTCCTAAGGAATGAGGAACATGTTGTGGGAAGGTATATCCATTTTAATTTCATGCATATAGCCTTCATGAGATGATATTTATACTTCATTAGTAAAATCAAATTTTTGTGGCTAAGGTAAGTTCTATAAAGTCCTTAATGTTGAAAGTCCTCTTGTTTTGCCAACTTAATTTGAGTGTCTTGATTTTGATTAAAAAAATTCTAACTTGGAACTGCCTACACTTCTACCAGAATCCATTTCATTTTCCCACTTTGATAAGAAATTTGTATTCTAAATATATTTTCCCAACTTCTCTAAACCCTCTTCACATCTTATTAAAAACATTCTACTCATAGTTCTATTTTAGTTATGTTTAAATTAAGAATAAAATTATATTTTTGTGTGGCTATTCATTAATTTATTATAGCATTTCTTTATTCTTATAATATTTCCTCAATTTCCTCTAAAAATTATAATTTTTTTTATCAATATTTTTACGGATCATCTTGTCTTATTTTTATATTTAACTTTTTTAATTATTGAATGATCTTGGATTGTAACTTCTCACTCATCCATGTTTTTTTAATTTATGTTTTTTTTCAATAGTTTTTTAATTTTTTAATTTTAATTATTTTACATTGATATTAGACTTGTAATTTTACTTTCACATGTCCTTGGTTGGATCTAGTTTGTTGTTTTTCTTACTTAAGGTACTTTTCAAGTTTTTTAGTCATTTAATAGCCTTGGATTTTTTTGGTTACCAAATTTTAATATCAATTTTCCTTGGTCCTATTGGTTATAACTTGTCACTTATTATCCTCACTTGATAATTGAACAAGTAATTTAGTTTTAGCTATTTTGATTTCCCTGTGTTTGCTTATTTTTGCTCTTTAATTTTGTATCCCTCAGGTTTGTCCAAAGTAATTAATGCGCCTTCCATAATTAAAATATAAATATAAAAAGATATAAATTTATAAATAGAGATAATTCAAGGTACATGTATGATATTTTCAATAATTTTGGTTTTTTCACTAATGTCATTTTAACTTATGCTTTTTAATATAATTTATTATCTTAGCATTATGGGCTAGTATGTTCTTTCTTGAAGCACCATCCCATGATGAAACTTCATGATATGTGATGAGATTCAATTTGGGAATATGTATATAAACAATGTTTTTAAAAATATGCATGATGATAGCTAACTAGTCAACTCAGAGTCATTAGTCCTAAAGACTAGTTAACTCCCACATAAGCCCTTATTTGCATGAATTGGAACTTATAGATTGATTTATTCATGTAAATTACATTTTAATATTATATAATTATCTTTTAAACTCCATATGAACTCTTTTATATCCATTCCATGCCAATTTCCCCTTTGATTGTTTGATCAAATAGGCCTACTAGGCCAATTAGGCCTAGTAGCCTATTTATTGAACTTTAAGACCATTTTAACCTGAATGAAAACCATGAAACCTAAAATATAATTATTATTATAACTTTAAAAAATCCTCACATCATAATGCATGTAACTTGATTAAGAAACACTTGCAACTTAATCACCATAGTTGACTAGGTCAAATTAGCTTGAATTTCTTATAGAGTGGCTATTTTGGAAGAGCCGGTAAGGGAATTTTTAGGAATATGTTTTTCTAGATGATGATTTAAGGATGAATAATAAGTATCAATATTTAATATCCATGGATTGGATTTCATTGGAGTGACCTGTAGTTATTCTTTTTTACTTTTCCTTTGAAAAAACTTGTTTTCTACCTTGATCCGAATAATTTCATATAAAAAATTATCTTGTATGGGACCCTCTATGAGTGTAATTGATTTTTGAATGGGTTTTTATGTTGATACATGATGTTTTTATTTTTAAATAGGTTTTATGTTCATCCATGAGGTTTTGGAGGTGAACCTTCTTAGCAATGGTGAACAGTCTAAGTTGACTAGTTAACTATCATCATGCATATTTCTTGATCTTCATGTAAAAGAGGAATTAAAAATAATTTTAACTAACATAACGTAAATTTATTATTTACATGAAATTTTATTATACATACCCCTAAAATTACCTAATAATATTGCATTCCCATGCAAAAGGTGTGAAAAGATACCTATGTAAAGAAATTTACCTATAGGGTTTGCAAGCATTCTGGACATGTTTATGCTCTTAGTGATTTTTCATAAATTAAATCCCATAGAAAAACATAAATTATTATTAATTATAATTTCATTAGTTTCATCAAAAAAAATTAAGAGCATTTTTTCATAATCTTCACATGGTGAAAGATACAAGCATTTGATCAAGTGGCTTGAATTGGTGTTTGGAACTGTAGAATTTGAATTTATTATTATGGATGAATTTGAAATTTTGTCATAATATTATTTACCTAAATAAATATTCATAATACCTGTACCATCTATTCATACCATTCTATATGTGTCATATTTCTTGATATGTCTTAAAATGCCTTTTGGTGTTATAAGCCTTCTAAGCATAAAACTGAGTTTTAGCCTAAAAATGATTTTTGATGGTTGAGGAACCTATGATAGAGTATGGGACGCATAAAATTAAACTCCATATTACCTATTTTTTATTTCTAACCTCCATTTTGGCTTGGTGTTTCATACGACTGCCTGTGGGGTTTCTTGCATACATGGCTTATGTAGTCCATATAACTAGGTTTGGTGATCTTATTTGTATCATGTGAGATTATAAAAAAAATTATATCTTTTTAGAATTCCTTATAAACCCCTTTATAGTTATATACATCTTCAATAGTTCATAAAACAAGCAGTCTCTAAAGAGCCATAGGCCTGTTTGTTTGCTTTAGACCTTAAGGTCATGGCTTGATTATATTAGGGAGTTTTAAAAACTATCAGAAGGTGTATGAATATTTAAAAACATATTATCAATATTTATAAACAATTTAATGAACTTATAAACCTCTATTTCACCTTTAAACCCATAAGAACCTCTTGTAGCTCCATCATGACTATCTTTAGACAAGTAAGGGATTGTGTCAAAATAGTGAGCATTTACCACCCTCAAATAAACTCTAAAAATACATGATAATATTCTTAAGTTCATCATGATGAATTTTATGATTTTTTAAGTCTTGATTCCACTTGTAGGTGTTTAAAATGCACACATATCTCAAAATTTTCCTCTGATGCATTGACTGTGTATGTGACTAACTATGTTTTTCATACTTGACCTCCTTGGATTGTACTATAACATGATGAATTTTTTTTAATGCTCATAAATACCTATATTTAAGTTTTATTACTCTCCATTTTTTAAATTTCACCCTACATTACCTTCTTAAAGATCTTATCCCCTTAAAACACCTATTATTTATATTAATAATATAGTAGGGTTTGGTTTTCAAAGTTAAAGACTATAACACTATGTGTTTAGAGACTTAATTAATACCTTTGAAAACCTATTTTTATTATAAATATTTATAATTATAAAACCTCATGAAATAGACCACTTTACCCTCATGTTCTAAGAACCTAAACACAAGCCTATGTTATAACAGCTCTTGTTTTGACTATAGGAGGTCTTTTATGGTGAAATGATTGAGTACCATGTCCTTGAGAATAATATTTACCCTATGTTTGAGCTTATATCATCTTTATTCCTCATTCAAACATCATATTGAATACTAAACTCCTCAAGAGACCACTCTACTAGAAAACCCTTGAAAATGGCTAGGTTTGCCCTTAAGCATGACTATAGGTGTGATATGACTATGTCAAAACATGTTATGACACTCCTTTATTTAACACTTTATATCATTCATATTTTTATTTCTACATTTATTGACATTCAAAGTTGAAACTCTGTTATAATTCCCATTTCAAACCTCATGTTCTTGCTTATAAGTTGAAAGGTGTCATAATGGCTTTATAACCGCTACTATAGGTGATTGTAGCCTTGGTTTAAAGTGCCATATCTTTATATTATTGATTTAATTTTCATGTAGATCATCAATGTATTCTCATAACACTTTATTAAATCATTAAATTTCACCTTAAACCACTATTCCCTCATCTCATTTGAAGTTGGGGGTATGTTGTGTTCTCCATGACTATAGGTTTTAATTTCGAAGGTGTTTAACTATTACCATGTGTTTAGAAACCCTTAAATTATAATTTTTCCTCATTTATCATCACTTTTTATTTCATGAACCCCCATGTTGACAATAACTTTATCATTTTATCATGAAACTCTTTTATATCATTGTGTTCTCATCTTGAATGATAACTTAATGAAGGCCTTTAGCCCATGTGGTTGTAGGTGTCTATTTTTAGGTGAATTGACTATGTATCAATGTTTATTGAATATCATAACATCCTCTTGAAAACATTCATCATGTTAGTCTAATTAATTAATATCAAATTTTATTCTTGAAATATTTATTGATCATGATACTTCCTACATAGATGACTATGATCTCATTTCCTTCATAATTAGAGTTTTACCTATGTCATCCGGGTTGTAAGTAGTGATTACATGAGGTTAAATTTATAGGAGCCTAGTTTATTCACTAAAATATAATATATTTAAATTTATTCATCATTATTTATCACTATTAACTTTAATCTCTTTATAAATCATGCTCTCATTATCCCTCTCACCATTGTTCTTATGAGAACCTAATGACTACTTCAATGATGTCATGTATAGACTATGATAGGCTTAGATGTGCTTGGAGAGTTTGAAAAATGTGAAAATATGTTTGAATATGTCACTAACTTGTAAAATTATCTCATAATAGTGATAATGACCTATCTTAAGTGATTAAACCTTGAAAACCTCTTCCATAATTACTATCTCTATTTCTTGACTATAGCTTTGTCCTTGACTATAGCTGTAGGTATCTTTTAGATAATTATTGATGGTTCTTGAATTAAAAATTTATTAGCCTTTAAGATTTTAAATGAGGTTTAAAATATTCGTATTATTTATGCACTTGATAGTGCTTTAGATTCTTAAACACCTTGACAAGTCTCTTCATGGTAAAAAAATCTTTATCAACAATAGGTAGTTGTGTATGTCCATTGTATATATAGTGGGTCCATTGTAATTTAACTTTATTTGGATCTCATATTATCTTAAAATATCTTTATATTCTCCTTGAAACATTCTTAATCTCTTCTCATCATGATCTTGGTTTTATGTTACCTTTTGTATGGTATAAGATTGTGTTTAGACCTTAATAAGGTAACCAATTATGAACTAGATCATTGTCCTCCCATATCTTGTATATTTATGTGATAATTTAGGAATGAAATTTAATAATATATGTACATAATATATTTTACTTATGTTCTTGATGACAACCCAACCATGATTGTATTTCACTCTTGTTGTATGTCATCATTTCATGGTTGTAGCTTGCTTACTTGGTGTGTATAACCTGTATTGCAAAGACCATGAAAACCTTCACTTAATTTTGGCACCTCATTATGATGGATTATGGGATGGATATGAATGGGTGGTAGGAATGATGGGAAATTGATATGAAAAACATGGATGGAAGGTTAAAAGGAGGCTTACTACAGTGAGAATGGTAGTGAAAAATAGGGTTATGGGAAAAAATGAAAATGAAGGTGAAATATGGACATGAAATGGGAATCCAGAACCACTTGAAGGTATTATGAAAGTATGATACCATCCTTTACCATACGTCAATTTGGATGTCGTTGGAGGAGAGTAGGAGGTTGAAATTGAAACATAGGATTCTACTAAAACCTTAAAATATGCTACAAAATGTTAAAGTTTTCTAAACTAGGATTTTGAGGACTCTTGGGAGGATATGAAATTATTGGAAATAAAAAAAGAATGAAACCTTTATAATCACAAGGAAATGACATGATAACATTATGGAGACCTTCTCAAATAAGAAACCAAGAAAACTTGAAATTTTTTTCTCTCTCTTGAACCCTACAAACTCCTTTAGAAGCATATGGACTAGAAATTTGCATTGTAGACATATTATTGAGCTTCATGTGAACTTAATAAGTGTGAAAATGACCTTAATAATTCCATAAAAGGATGAATCATTTTCCAAATAAGCTCTACAAACTAGAATTTTCTTGAAATGATGCCTTGGTGAGGAGAAAATGCAAAAATCTAATTACCTTCATGGATGACAGATTGCTACTAAATACCCTAACTTAAAAGGTATGGTTCATGAAGGAGAGGAATACATTTGAGTATAATTTTTTTGGTAAAACTTTTAGACTTGTATCTTCCATCTCCTAACCATACCATCATCAAACATGGAAATCTTTCTTTATGTGCAAACTAGCAAGGTGAAGGATATAAACTAGTTTTGAGCTTGTATTGAGTCTAAATACCATGAAATTATTCATGAACCTATGTTATTACCTCTTTATCTTGTTTCATACCTTAACTATATGGTCAGCCATACAATTTCATACTGTTCTTGAAAAGAATGCATGAAATGGCTCTTAACTTGCCTTTTATGCCAACATAAGCCCATCACTACCAAATTTAGTGTATGCAAGGAAAACCATGAGTCAATAGATGTGTTATCACAAGAAATAAGCTTTTAAACATCTTCATTTAGCCAGAATTAGCATGTGGGAGTCTTTTTTGTTATTTTCCAAGCTTAAATTTGTATAAAAAGCTATTTCAAGTCATGAAACTTTATGACTTATGAAATTACACAAATATGAATGTATTCAAATGTATTATGAAAGATTTTGTGACCTCTAACATATATATTATTCATTAAATGACCAATACTTGACCTTTTTAAATAAAAACAAACCTATTTTACCATCTTTCAAAGGCTATTAAAATGGTCCATGGAAATTTTTGAATTATATGTGTTGGTATTTGGCTTTGATAGGCCAAATTACCAATAGGTATGTGATAATGGTCCTACCTTTCAATGCATAAAATTCATAGAATGGGACTATGATAATAGGATCATTCTAAAGTTATCATCCAATCACTACCTGGCAAGGGAATATATTGGTGGATTCCAAAAATAAGCATTTGATAAATTACATCAAGAAATCAGCTAGAGAAAAGTCCCAAGAATAACACTCATTGTTAAAGTTTTCACTATGGGAATACCACACCAAGCATAAAAAATCCCTTAAAATATATCACTTCCTTCTAGTTTATGGATTGGATCTGATCATGTTGGTCATGTTTAGGCTAAAAAATTATACTTTTATGCAAGAATTCATAGAACCAGATGATAAGGTGAATTCTAGAGCTGACCTAGTTTAGTTAGAGGAAGCATGGGATGAAGCTCTATTGAGATTTAACAAAAACCAATATATAGTCAAAATTTAGTTCAATAAGAGGTAAAGGATTAAGATATTTAGAATCTATGATTTAGTCCTAATTTGGGACAAAACCCATGAAAATAAAGGCTAACAATCAAAATTTGATCCCCTTTAGATTGGCCCATACCAAAAAGCTAAAATCATAAGCCAGAATGCTTTCTATCTCAAAAACCTTGAGAGGAATGAGCTATCACTTATATTAAATAGGTAGTTCTTAAATAAATATTTCTCATATGTCCCTTATAGTTTACTTTTTGAGTAGTCCAAGTAGAGGTTGTAATGTATATATTAGATAGGTTTGCTTTCATTATGTGTTTTTTTTCACTATGTTCTTTTATTCTTTGTGTGTGTTTTTCCCCTCTATCTACCTCTTTATTTTTAGGTATCCATCTAACACTTGACCCTATTATTATCCACTCCAAGTAAAGGCCAAAACCTATAAGGATTGTTGAGAAGTAGGAAAATCCAAGTTGAAACCTTTGATCTAAGAAATTTTAGGATGGTAATATAAAATTTTGACACTCCATATTTTATAGGTTAATTATTCTAAAAGAAACAAGTGTATTTTAAAATATCTCACACCCTAATAGAGACACCAAGTTGTAATTAAAATAATGTCTCAATAAAATACTAGATTATTCAAGCTACTCAAAGACTAGATGGGTATTCAAAACTTCTTCATCATCCATTCACTTGTGTTTTGGTCCTAAAACCTCACTATAAAAGAGTAATAAATGATAATATTTTCATGGTTAATGTTGGAAAATAAAAATGAAATCATGAGAAATATAAATTTTGAGTCTACCTTAAAAGTGATATACAAGCAATCTCCATTGTAGGCTTTCCATTCTAGCTAGAAGTGGAACAAGGCCATGAACAAGACTAAAGGAATATATATTAGGGCCATGGAAACTCATCTAGTAGTAGAGAAATGGCCCAAAAATTTAACTTGTAAGTCATCAATCCATCAACACCCTAGATGAACCTTTATAACTAGTTCAGTCTCTGATACTCAAATAAAATATAGGGTTGAATGGAGAATGAAAATCACTTCTTACACACACTAGTGGTAGTCTATAAGGTGAAATATTAGTATTATAATTACTATTGTAGGACTTTAGTGCCTCATATATTCTATTGTGGATAAATATCCATCTTACAATCTCTATGCTGAACAAATAATGGAGAATAAAATGGTTGGGTTCTATGTCCTTATTATCACTTTCCCAATGGATGTTTCCATTTTTTATGGGAAATATGACCCATTTTATTAAAAATGGTGTACCCCTATATAAATTTCATAAACCAGAGCTTCAAGGTCTTTTATTTTTTTCTTTTTAACTTTGCCTAATTAAATCTTTAGAATGCATGTCCCCCTAATTTCCCAGAGTAGTAACAATCCTAATTTATTTCATGACTAAGGAATGTTAATTCTCTTACAAATCAAGATGCTAACATTGTAGGTATGATGTTGATAAAATTTCCTAGATTCCCACTTCTTTCCCATAACAGTATACCTATTTTCCTTCATGACAAATCAAAATCTTAGTATCTGATGAGTAAGTTTTAAATGTATTATATTCCTTTTAATTTTCTTACTTACTCTTTTTTGTGAATTCCATAGAACTTAGGAGAGCCTAGATGCATGAGAATATGTCACACTATTTAATGTTAGAGTGGCTAGTCCCCATACTTTATATAAATGTCAGAGCCTAAGAGAGCCTATCCAAATGATAAGGATCCATGTTGTTGAGTATTAAAGTAGCTAATCCTAGACCTATCATAGATTTTAGATCTTGGGAGAGCATGACTAAATGATAAGGTGCCACATCACTAAATGTCAAAGTGGATAGTCCCTAAAACTTTCAAAAATGTCAAGCTTAGGAGATCCTAGCCAAATGAGAAGGTGACATGTCACTGAGAGTCATAGTAGCTAGTTCCTAGATTTTTTAGATGTCATAGCTCAAGAGAACTTCATCAAATGAGAAGATGCCATATCATTTAGTATCAAAATGGTTAGTATTTAAAACTATCAAATATGTTAGATCCTAAGAGAACCTAACTGAATGAGAACGTGCCATGTTGATGAGTGTTAGGTACCTAAAAACCTATAATTATTAGAGATGTCAAAGCCTAAGAGAGCTTGGTCAAATGAGAAGGTGCCACATCATCAAGTATCAAAGTGGATATTCTTCATACTTGTCAAAGATGTTTGATCTTGAAAGAGCCCAACTGAATGAGAAGGCAACACATAATTGGTTGTGAGAGTGGCCAACCCCCAAACTTATAAGAGATGTTAGAATATCCCATTAGAATGAGAATTTTTCATGTGGCCTAGTAGGTGGATAAACTAAAAGCCACCTAAGGCCTTAGAAATGTCAAAATAAGGTATTGATGAGGTCAGATAAATAATCAAGATGTGCCACATATCCTTAGGTGATACATCACCTTTCTTAAGGGAATGACATAGAGTATAAAATTATGCCTAGGTGCCAGCCATTAATAAGAGGACCAATGAGTATATGACACATGTCAAAAGATAAGAGTTAAATAAAAAGCCTCTAAGAGATTTAATTGCATGTGTACCATGCACTAGGCATTGAAAAATAAGAATTTTGGCCTAATTAGATAGTTTGAAAACATCTTATTATCATTTATATATTTAACAAGTGGTGGAAGAAAATGGGATTTAAATTCAACTCTATATTTAAAAGTAAAGAGAGAAAATCCAACCACCAAATCAAATTTTAATTTACAATAGGTGAGATTCCAAACACCATTGATATAGGGGACTATATGCATACATTTATAAAATCTAAGATAAATCCCACTAATGGTTACCACTACTACCTTTGATAACACTCTAACTCTTAGATCTTCAATTCTCATAGAGCACCCATATATTTTATGCCTTTTATGCTCAAAACTTCCCTATTACCCCTATGTCCTACTACAATGGTCACATCCTCTTCAAACCCAAAGGCCAAACTTGAGTATTGGGATATTACATTCTTGGATGGCTTGACTAAATTTAAACACTATAATGATTTATTCAAAGTGGTCAACAAGTCCATATGGATTCAAGATCAGATAAAGACCAATAGGTAGAGTTTGAGGATGCCCTTTTATATTAAAATAAGTACAAACTTCACATAAGTTTTGCCTATCTAGAGGCATTATCATGCACTAAATTATTCATCAACCTCCTCCATAATTACAAATGCATGTGGGATAGGGTCTATGATTGGGTATGTTCACCTATCTCACTAGACTATATTATTCATATATCTATGAAGCCTTTAAGGCATACTATTCCCTCCTACAATACACCTTCTCTTTTGATGTGAAAATGGTGATAGTTTGGAAGGGGACCTACCAAATATACAACATCCTCTATAACTAGGATAATAAACCAAATGCTAAATGGTTTAACAAGAAGGATATAAATGTGTACATTGTTTGCACCTTCCAAGAGGAAGTTAAGGTAGGCATGATATTATTAAACTAATTATTCAAGGCCAATAATCCTTGCACATCAATGAGTTATGGATGACTCTCTTACATATGATCTTTACATGCTTAGAAGTCTTTAAAATGGAAGGATTAACCAAATTCAATTTCATTAATTCCCTCATAAATGCCCAAGCCAAGATCAATTTTTACATGATGAGCTACCTATTAGATTCATTTTATAGGATTCTCTCTTTTATGCCTTCTACTTTTCCTATGTGGGTTCCCAAGGGCTCAATGGTCCATGTGGTCTTTTAAAATATGTATGGCTACTAGCTCCATAATCACATCTAGGACATATGCAAGCATTTATACCTAGTGGTCTATGAGGCCATCAATGAGGCCCCAATACCCTAGCTATCAAAGGAAATCAAGGATTCCATCACTACCATTGAGGACTATTGGATTTATAAGAAGGATATATTGATATAGATTATGGGTCTCCCTAAGGATCCCCTATACCTACTATATTTCATTCTAGATCATCTAATAGAGTAAGAGATTACCTATTAGCTAGTTGGTGCCATCTTTCAGTTCTACATCCAACATAAACAAAAGTTGTGATCGACACTTTTAATCATAATAAAAGAGAACATATACAAGTATTTCCCTCTAATTGAGAATATGACAACTAGATGAGACTCCTTTTCCATAACAAAATGAAATCTCTAGAACTGGGACACCAACGGGATAATTAGAGCCCATTTGGTGTGATATTTAACTTGCCTTAATATCAACCACAATCAACACAGTGAGGATGATGATGATCTCTACTTGGATGTCATTGATTATTAGGAGGTGTTGTCCTAGATTATGAAAAAGAATAAGAGGAAGGTAAAAAGGTTTAGGTGGGCCCATCAATGCCTCCTCTAGTTCCTACTCAATCCATAGAGGACCCAAATTTGACATATCCCTATACATCTCAAAGGATCTTTCAAGTCATTCTACCAACTTCTCCTCCTCATGTTCTAAGTCCAAATCCACTTCCTTCAACATCTCTAGTTCCTCATGCTTTAAATTCTCATTTACCTCCTCTAGTGACTCCTTGTGCTCCACCTCTACCTCCACCTCCTTTGGTATCTCTATTATTCTAACCATAGTAGAGGTAGAACTAAGTTAATCAACACTTAGAAGCCTGGGTGTAACCATTTCAACCACTAAACTTTAACCCTAGGCCAAAAAAACCTTGATTTTTGATGTGTCTCAATGTCTAAGGGTAATCCTAGAGTGAGGCTCCTAATATTAATACATATATATTCCACTTATCATAGCTATATCTTCTCTCATTTCCATTCCACCCCTCACTCCTACCACTTTCCAACTTCTAATCTCATCACCCATTGCTTTTGCATCACTCCCACAAATCCCCTAAGTGGTGCCTCCTCTTTCCCCCATTCCACCCCCTCTATCATTTATCTAATTAACTTTAGCCTTGATCCTCCCAAGTGTCCTTACCTTGTAATTCCCCTTTTCTCCATCCATATCATAACCCAAAGTGTTCATAGTACCTTCCTTGAGTAAGTCTTTATTAGTGAGTATGGCTATGACTATCAATAACATACCACTTATAGTAGGGACCCTCTTGGTAACCACTCCAATTATCCTAACACTTCCCTTAATATCTCTAAGTCATCTACCATTAACCCTTGTAAATCCTATTATCTTAGTCCATATACCATACCATCTAGAGCTAATCCTAGTAAGAAGCTGAAGAAGAAACATAAGGTAAATTATATTCCATCTCTACTTCAAAGGCCTTTTTATTTGATTCAACCTCCTCTATAGGCCTCAATAATTCTTTTATCCCTATCTATATCACCTCAATGCCCTGCTCTCTAGCCCCCTCTTTCTATTACCTAGGGTGTCATGGTACTTTCCTTTAACCATCCCATCACTTCCCTTCTATATAATGATCATTTTTAGGGTCTGTTCTTCCTTATTTAAACTTAATCCAAGAATAGTGCCAGCCATATATATTACCTTAGGCCTCCCCTTTCATTCTATTTCCTTTTGCTCCCATGCCCCCTCCACCTCCAATACTTTCCTTATTCACTCCCCCCACTTATTACATCTCCCCTTCACCTCATACTCTACCCTCAAGAACCATTTCTTCCACCCCTTCTACACCTCCCACAACCCAAGGAATGGTCCCAATGTTATAGGAACTAGAGATGACTATCCATAGTGACTTGGATGTGTAATAAATATTAGATCAAACCTTTAAAATAATAAAGAGGACATTGATACATAGGTTTATATAAGAGGGGAACCTGGTGGTTTGGTAGATCCATCATCTTTGTTCTCCCTCACCAAGGTGAAGACATCTATTATAGAATAAATAATGGCCAAGGACCCACTATCCATTCTCTAAGTGACTCATGATATGTATAAAAAGCTCCTTAAAGACATGAAAATCTAGGTTTAAACTCTAAAATGACAAATGAAGAACACATTTCCCATCATGATGATCAAGTAGGTCAAATATTACCTATTACTACTCTTTTTGGTCATTGCTAAAGTATTGGAGACTCTGGTTGACACCAAGACTACATGTGTGGGATTATAGAGATCAACAAAAAGTGTAAGAAGATACAACTAATGTTCAACAAAGGGATTTCACTATAGCTAAAACTTATGCCAACCTTATACTTAGGGTTATATCAAATGTATGTTGGGAATGTGAGGGATGTAATAGAGGAATGGTTAACCAAGGATCATACTACAAAGGACCATTAAAAGAGGGAAAGAAGAATATATTGACCTACTTAAAGGAGGTCAATATCTCTATGTTATTCCATTAGGATGGCACCCTATTGGATTAAGGAGAATTCAGAGTCTACCTATGTTAATTTTACCAAGTCATGATGAAGGAGATCGCTAGACCAAACCAAGAAGGGGCCTAGGTGGAATTTGTTTTATCAACATAATCCATGAAAAGCATTAACTAGATATCTAGGTTCTAAGTGATAATGGAATCACCTTTTCAAGTCTAATAGATATTGGTGACTCAAGTAGAGGCAATCTTTAGGGAACCCCTACTGAACCTTTCTAAATTGGATAAGGAGTTTGACCTCATGGTAACTACATTAGAATCTAAGTATGATAAGTCAAAATAGTTATGATCTAAACCTTCTCAGTGACCTAACTTTAATTAAGTGGTCCCTTACATATCTTTTGAAAGTTTGAATGGATTTTCTTTCTTAAAATTTTGATTTACAGTTATAACTGTAACTAGTGGCCATCATATCCTAGGATGGTATCCTCATTATATTTAGAGGTGATCCCCATATTTATTTATATAAGGAATAAATATAATGTAAAATAATGTTGACTAAAATTGTTTAAAAGTGATGTTAGATTATATTAAAAATTTCACCTACTTTTTCTTCATATCTCTAGACTATAAAGTTAACCCAGATTGATTATTATAACAACACTTCTTTTAATGAATACAATATCTATTTTATGAAAGAGGGTTTATTATATATTTTAATTATCTTTCATCTTTAATATTAAATGATAGTTAATGTTAGGTTAATTGATTAATACTTTGATGTGTTATGTGTGTTATGGTTATAATGTGCTTAGCTATTACAATAACTATGTGAGTTCTCTCATTTCCTTTTGTAGTATTGATAATTTATGTGTTAATCTACAAATTCTCATATGATGTTTATGTGTATTATACTATAAGCTCCTAGTACTCATATTTACTAAGAGCTCATATTGAATCCATACTCACTGTTCCCTCAGACTCTTCTCACTATATGTTCTTGGACGTATAACTTTAGTGAAACTCAGTCAATAATGGTATAACTATGGAAGCATCACTTGTTCCAATTATCAATGCATTAAGTTAATTCTAGATATGGAGGACCCATTTCCTAGCTTACCCTTTCCTCTTATTTGTTTTTTTCTTTAAAATTGAACTACTCATTCCCCTTGTATTTATAAATAGAAATAATAATACTCAAATTCTCATAACAACATTTGACCTCTGTGTATGAACTTTAGATTGAGATTTTAGTGGTGATAGTGCATATCTTGGACACTATTCATGTAGACACTATTTTGAAGTAAAATAACTATATCTATACCCTAGGCTAATAGAAAATTAGTCCTAAAATGGAATATAAAAGTCCATAGTTTTCCCCACATTCCCTTTTTAGGGAATACCCAATCTCATGGGCATTTCATGAGAAGTAGAATATTGGAGTGAACAATAGAAGGAAATAATTAAATGTATATCTCTAATGAATTATTTTCATTAGTTATACATTATACTAGTTATTTCATATAGTTTCCCAAGTTTACATAACCATAGTTCATGGGTTTGAGGGTAGTCCATACATATTACCTTGATATTCAATTGATAAGATTAATCTGATTGAGCTTTATAGACAATTAGGATAATTGGATAAGAATTGTAAATAAATAAAAGTATTAGGGATCCCTTTCCCTACTGGTTTAAGCTACTACATTTGAAAAATATAAAATTATGCAACAAACTTTGAAAATTCTATTGCATATTTTTAAACGTATTTTCATATAAGAAAATTTGTAGTTGATAGCAAAACATATGTGAAAAACAATCTTAAACTTAACCTGGGATTTTTCATCAACCTAAAGTTGAATACTATTGGGAACATTATGAAATTAATTTGAAGTTAGAAAAAGATATTACATCAATATGGATTTAAATATATCAAATTATTATAGGTTTGAATGGTCAATTGAATGTGGGGATGGTAGTAATAGTTTTGATCTATATTTCACTTAAAAATAATGATTTTTATCTTTGACACCAATTGATTTGACCTTTAAATAATTGAGAGATCTTTAAGAGTGAAAAAAAATTATAAAAATATCACAAACATAGTTTCAAAATACAATTTTTGAATTTAGTGCTTCACAAGGTTCATGAAAAGGGGAAACTTCAAAGAAAAATATTATTATATATATATTTTAATTTATCTCATATTGGAGTTATATTTAATTCCAAGATTATGAATAAAAAATTAAGACAAGGGGGTGGAGGTGATTATGAAGATACAAACAAGAATAGAATTTTGAAGAAAACTTATGGTGAGGAACCAAAAAGTAAGCTTGACATCATAAGACCTCCAAGTGTGAAACCTCAAGTAAGTATTTAATATTTTAGTCTAAGTGTTGATTATTCATTAGAAACATATATCACAACATAAAAAATACTTATGGGACTAAAATTATGTAAACACCATTAGTATCATCTCCTCTATGCATCACATCTCCTCTATTTTTTTTACTCTTCCACCTCCATATTCTATACATTCTCCATCATATATTCCCTCTTCACCACCATAAAAAAATAATATTATGGGATTATCCATTGTTTCCACTCAAACTACTACTCTGCCCATTAATCAAACCACTTCTCATGAAACTCAAATGGTTGTTTCTTTGAGTAATGCACATTTTCCTTGGATACACCAAATTATGGCTAAGAAAATAAAAACCATTGTCAAAGTCAGTACTCCAAATTTTTATGTTGTTCCTAGTCTACTAAAAATTCCTAAACATAATAAATATAAGAATGCTTCAATATTTATGATAGCCTAGTCCATAACATAATTAGTATAAAGTTTTATGCCAATTATAGAGAAAAATAAATAAGATATGACTCCAATATATTAAGTTGTGAGTCAAATAGATCTTGGTGAAGCAACATGTGAAGTAGATATTCATAATTTCAAAGAATCAATGACAAAATTTATTTAGATAACTAAATGAGGATGAAAGAATCAAGAATAACTTACATAACCAATGGATACACTCTCAACATATATTATATCCATTATGTAAGTGAGTGATATGCCACTTGAAGAAGTTATTTTTGCATCAGTCACGCAATCATCTTCAAAGGATGGTTTTCATGAATAAACCATTGTAAATATATGTAAATATCAAATTTATGTAAATACCATAGAAAATTATGTGGATAAAATCACCATTTATTGGCTTAAGTTTATTGAATAAGTCATAAAAGTATAAGCTTTGATTGAAGATTATTAGAATAAAATCAAAGGAGACATAAATATTGAAATAAAAGAATAAAAACTATATAAAAATGTTTATAGAGATCTTTAGGATATGGCCCTCATGAATGATATATAATCTAAATATATGTTTAACAAATCAATGGAAAATCAACACTGTCAAAGGAGTTGTATAATATATATAGCATTATAACAAATTGTGTGATGATTTGAAATTTGAAATTCAGGAAAAAAATTTAGCCATCCACTGTGAATTATTCAAAAATATAATTTTAAACTCCATATAATGTTATAAATAAAATAATAATTTCATAAAATTATCAAAGAATAACTATTCAACACAATTGTCTTCAATCTCAAAGTAATGGGAAAGTTGAAAGACATGTATTTCTCTTGTCAAATGCAATAAATATATACCAATTGTTTTCAAGCACATAAAAGAGATAAATTATATATTTAGGGCATGGTTGGTTCATACATCAAACACATTCATACCTAAATAAAAATAAATAGTCCCAATAGTGCAGAATTTTATAACATACAATATAAATCCTCACAAACTAGAGAATAGGGACATGTTATACTAGTAGGCTAAAAACACATAAAAGTGTGTTTTTTAGTCCAATATATTCATCCTAGTTTCATTTATTAGGATAGATGGACTAAGAGAGATTGTGGAAAAATTGGGGCAATTGCATCCTCTTATTTTTTGATTACTACTGAGATAATTTAGGACATGATCTATAAGTATGGGGATCCATTAGATAGATTCCTTGGAATAGATATCTAAGAGATGAAAAACTACCACTAGAGTTCCAATACTAATTTTATCATTAACTTACAAAACTTATACCCTTATAACTATACCCATTAAAATATATTAAATTCTAGAGATCTACTTTTATTCACTTCATTGTTCATAAATAAGCATCAAAAGAGAGGGAGGGTAAGTCAAAAATAAAGACTTATAATTAAAGTGTCAACATAAATACTTATAGAAATAAAACATGAATATCTATATTTTTACCATTATATGCTAAGTTTCATTATGGATTAGGATTTAATCACATAGGGAGAGAGAGAAAATGCTTAATTTAAGGACTCCTTTAATGAATGAACTGTAAATAGGTTTGTAGTTAATTGCACATAGATCCTTATAGACTAAAAATAAAGTGAAAAGAATAAAAGAACATAACTAAAATAGTAGAATCACATCCTATTTAATGCATGAACTTAATCTAAAATCTTATAGCATTAATGTTAGCCCATTAAAATATAAATAAAGTAGAGAAAATGAAAGTAAACTAGACACATTTACATGGAAAACCAATTTTATATTATTATGAAAACATTTGTTTACAAATATATTCAACCTTATAACTTACTAGGTGTGTGTGTGTGTGTGTGTGTGTGTGTGTGTGTGTGTGTGTGTGTGTGTGTGCTTGCGTGCGAGCGTGTGTGTGTGCGTGTGTGTGTGTGTAGGTGTGTGTGTGTGTGTCTGTGTGTGTGTGTGTGTGTGTGTGTGTGTGTGTGTGTGTGTGTGTGTGTGTGTGTGTGTGTGGGTGTGTGGGTGTGTGTGTGTGTGTGTGTGTGTGTGTGTGTGTGTGTGTGTGTGTGTGTGTGTGTGTGTGTGTGTGTGTGTGTGTGTGTGTGTGTGTGTGTGTGTGTGTAGTATGTAGTTAATTGCACACAGATCCTTATAGACTAAAAATAAAGTGAAAAGAATAAAGAACATAACTAAAATAGTAGAATCACATCCTAGTTAATGCATAAACTTAATATAAAATATTATATCATTAGTGGTATTCCATTAAAATATAAATAATGTGGAAACATTAAAGGAAACTAGACACATTTACATGGAAAATCAATTTTATATTATTCTTAAAACATTTGTTTACAAATATATTCAACATCCTAAAATAATATATATATATATATATATATATATATATATAAAGGATAATGGGTCTTAGTTATAATAGGTATGAGATCCCACTCTTGGTCATTGTGGATTAAAATGGTAGCAGATAATTATGTCAGAAGATTCTTCTTTATAACATATAAGACATAATGGAATTTCATGGTCCATTATGGAGCCTTGAGGAGAGGTCTATTATGAACTATGTCTTAATAATTATTGTAGGATTAAATAAGCTATAAATGATTATTCAATGAGGTCATACCTCTATAATTCGATAAAAGGATCTTGGAGGAGTGTCTTTGCTAGAGATTCTATGTGCAAGAAGTGTGGGAAACACATGCATTTTTTTCCTATGTGGCACTATGAATGATAGAGGGACTAGCCACATAGGGCTTTGAAAATATCTTTGACTATTTATCCCATTTTAAAATATGACAAATGTCTATCTATAATGTAGTAGGATCCACTTTATTGTATTTTAATTATGTATTAAAGTCAAAAAAATCATCCCAATCAAGCTCCTTGGGATTGCGACTCTTGTCTATTTTAAACTCAATTATGACCTATGGAACTTGTATTTACCTCATGGACTAAAATTTATTTTGATTACAAGTCATTATTAAAATTACATATATGTCTTTATAATTCTCTTAGGACCCATCTTCACATCTTTATTCCACTTAATCCCATGTCTATTTTGTTCATATTTTGACATTTGTCATATCCTTACTCTTTCATTGGGTTTAAAATTATCCCTTAACAACTTAGACCCCATTTAGTGGTGATCAAATGAGATGATATCACATGGCATTATCCCACTCTTTTTCTTGGTCATTGATCTTTGATATATGTGAATCTAGTACTTTCGTAATAGTTTAGTGATATGTCAACACATGGGCATCCCTTGCTCACCCAAGGGTCATCATTATTTGAATATGGAAGTATATATTTATTTTATTGATAAGCTATGGGTGATTTAAGATCGTTTCACATGGAATTACATCATTTATCTAGGTGATTTTAGACCTTAGAGTATGTGCCTCTACTTATTATTCATGGATGAATAGGATCATTCCACAAGGCATAATCTTACTTATCTAGAGGGTCACTTTCCTTCATAGGTATGTACCTCTACTTGTTAGCTATTGATGAGTAATATCATTCCACATGGAGTTATATCACTTATATGTATGGTTACTTACCTTTAGATTATGTGTCCCTACCTATACATGTAAATGAGTGAGATTGTGTCATGTGGCATGATCTCATTTATATAGAGGGTCACCTACTTTCAAATTATGTGCATCTACATTTTAGATACATATGATTGAGATCACGGCACATGTCATGATATAATTTATCTACAGGTTCACTTAAGTTAAAACTATGTACCTCTACCTATTATCCTTGGATGAATAGGATTGTGACACACTGCATGATCTTAATTATCTAGATGTTTGCCTAATTTTTGATTATGTGCCTCTACTTGTTAGTTATAGATGAGAGATATTGTTCCATATGGCATGGTATCACTTATATATATCATCTCCTACATTTATAGTATGTTTATTAATATTCTATCCATAAATTAGTGGGATCATGCCATGTGGCACAATCTCATTAATCTATACAATCACATACCTTTAGAGTATGTGCATTTACCTATTAGTTGTAGAGAAGTGAGGTGAAGAAACACATCTCAATCCTATGAAATTAGGATCTTAGTAAATAAAAAAACATAAATTATTTAAAAAATATTCATGGGGAAGTTGGTTACCAACATGTGAAGTTATCCTAGCACTCAAGGACTTATTCATTGGAATTTGAACTCATTATTGCTCTTAAATTTGATGGTTGTTGTAAGTGAAAAAAATATGTGTGGTGATGGATTATATAAATAAAATTTTAAAAAATGAGTTGGTATGAAAATTAACTCATAATATAAGGGGATATTTCTATGTTGGACCAAGTTTTGGTAAGGTGGCCATGTGGGGTTAGAACACTTCTACAAAGAACAAAAAAATGTGGGGAAAAAACCAAGTTAGCTTGTTTACTCCATAAATCTAGAATTTAAATTTTATGAATGTCATGGAACCAAAATCCAAATATATATGTAGAGTACGTTCACTAATTATGTCTAGTTATACCTTTAGACCCAATAATAAATTGAATTATTAGAGAAATTGTAGTACACTCAACTAGTTCAGAAATAGATCAAGATTCCATTCTGAACAAAAAATTCAGACCTAAGATAGTGACTTCAGCATAGACTTAGATTGATTCATTTGAAAAAGAGACTTGATAATTAAATTTAATTTAAAATAGGGTCCTCATTTGAAAATTATGAAAATGGGGTGTATTGGTCATAATAAAGTGGATAAATAATCTCTCTTCACATACTTCCTGACTTTCTCTCTCAACCTTTTCTTATATTTTCTCACTATACTTTTTGTTAATAATAATTTAACTTTAAAATATGATATTCAATTTTATGAAATTAATTAGAAAAGGTAAAAGTCAAATTAGAAAACTTACCTAAAAAATGTAGTTATGAGGTAATTATGAATTGGTTGTGTAGGTTTTAATTATAAATACAAGTTTTTCCCATTGTAACAAGACTTTTTTGACAATTTAAATAGTTTTGGATAGAAAAAGATAAAGGAATGAAAATTTGTAATACTTATGAGGATAAATATAATATATTTTAATAGGACCTTTTGTATTTAACATATTGATGATGTTTATTTTTATATGTGTTCTAACCTAATGGAAAATAGTATGACTATGTTGATTTATGTTACCATTAGATATTACAGAGTGTTATGTTAGTACTATTGTGATTAGTTAGATGATGATGATTAAAATTTTAAAATTGAGTTTTAACATTAAAATGGTTATTTAAATTTATATTGATATGTTTATTCCTAAATTTTTGATATAAATGCAATAATTCATTTAATGTACTATTTTATGTTAGTATTTTTAGTTATTTATGATGATAAGATACTAACTAACATCTTTCTTTGAATGAGGTGGATGCAGGATATCCTATCTAATACCTCATAGTAGAATCCTAAGGGAGGGTATCATTGGACAGAGGGAATCAGATCATGGTAGCTTGGGGTAGAAAGAATGAATCTAGAACATTCACATACTCACGTAGATGCTTGAGTGGTATTGGGTTAATGATGTTTTCTACTTGGATGTGTGATAACCATCTTGTTTTTTTAATAATTGTGTTGTGTGATTTTATTATAGATAGTTTGTTCTTATGGTACTTATTGCATGGTTACTTTTTTTATTTCTTTCTAAGTTTATTCTTTTATTATTTAGATACTTGTTGACTTATACTTTTACATTACTTGATAAATTGGATATTAGTTTTATAATTATTATGTTTGTGATGCATGAAAACCATATATCTCTATAATATGTGTTTAAATTTATTGTGATTTAGATGGTTCATGAATCATAATTATTTTTCATAGTTATATTCATACTTGCTTGTGAATTCTTCTCCAAATATTGCTTGTTTGGTAATATTTTTTTAAAATAGTAAGGTCTTGATGCATAAAACAAGGTTATTCAACATAAACCCTATTTTGAGAAGAAAATAAAACTTATAAACCACTTATATGGTCAAAAGGGTGGAAACCCACTATAGAGAGAAAGTTCATTGCATGACTTATGATTTTTTTAAACTTGAGTAAAGATAAGTCAACAACATTAATTATTATTCATGGGATATTAGGTTAAGGATCATTAATTGTTGCATTTTTTGAAATGGTATAAAATATAGAAAAATCAATTTGAAATGGAATAGGGTTTATAAGGCTCAAAAGGAGAAAAAACTAAAAGTGAGAAGACACTAGGGTATGTGTTTTAGCTCATTTTGATTGGAAAAACTCAATGAATGACTTATATTTCTATCAATGCATGAATTTAGTAATCTTTGGTTTTTTTAGGATATAACTAGTCAAAACTAATAGCTATGTGGCATACAACATTGAAGATGGAGAAATTATGAATTAAGAAAAAGGAAAATGAAATATGTGGGCTATGTCAATGGTGTAATATCAAAAGTAAGAGGAAAATAGCAAGGTTTAATGTCTTTCAGGGATAGACAAGCTACCATTCATCAAATTCTAGGGAAGTAACATTACCCATAATATATAGATGATATTTTATGATTTTTCTTGTTTAAATAGGTTTAAAATTAGATCACAGTTTGATTACTAATTCACATGCTTGTGATTCTTCATTTTATTGTAGAAAATGAAATCCCTTTTTGATTGAGATAATGATAAGTATGGTGGTCATGGGAATAATAGCTATTCTCCTCTTGAAATATTGATCTATAGGGGATTATGTCAGTAAACCTAGATAACAAACCATGCTTTGGATTTTTTGCTTAAATCTTTGGTTTATCAATTATAAATGGGTTTTGTCACCCATATGGACCTAGGGGTGATAACTTGATCTCTCTGAAAATACCATATGGGTGGATTCTTTCCAGAGTTTATACCTATATATGGTTATATCCTATGTTAGTTATGGTTTTAAAATACCTACAATACTTATATACTTTTGGCCATGGGTTATAAGCTACAAGAAATTTAATAAACTAGCCATGTTTATATATATGAGAAGACCTTGCTATAATATGACATAATAAAATGGTAGTTTATTATTTATGAAAAATTGTAATTTATGAAAATGGATTCGACTTATAATGTGATAATATGGTGATTGATTTGTCATATCCCACCTAGACCTGTGGACACATTCATATATTATTTGATTTGATGTTACTTAAAAACTTTTAGGACATATATTTGGTTTTACTACATTATGAGTATTTATTATGTTATTATAATCATGATTATTAATTATTTTATTATATTTTTTGTATTTTATTTATATTTATTACATTATATTGGTACTACTAATCTCATGTTTCTGATTCTAGATGATAGACAAGAAATTAGCTAGGTTTGGACCTAGAACACTTCGATCGATAAAATACTTTAGTTCATATAGGTAAATGAAGAAGAGAAAGAATAATTAAATCCAATATATTTAATTTTCGTATATTTATGTCTTTTGTTGTGAACATCCTACTATTGTTCTTTCCATTTTTGAGTTTGTTTGGAAGTTGTCATTGACACTTGGACAATTATGTTTCTTAGTAATTATTGATTTTAGTTCTAACTACCTTTATTATTTTTGAAGCAATTAATTTTTTGTGTACTATGAAACTTTGGTTCATTTGCATTGCTTACACTTAGAATTTTTAATTCATGGAACTTAACCCATGTGTGAATCATTGTTTAATGATGTTATTTGAATATATTTGGAACCCAATTAGAAGGACATTTACTTAGGTAACATTAGCATTTTGAAATGCTTTGATTACAGGCATGGTCATGGGGGAAAAGCCATTTTATTTTAATTTGAAGGAAAATTATAATTTTGACTAATATTTGATGTAGGTCAAATAATGTAAATGATTATTAGGGTTTCATTGGATGTTTTTTCCATGAGGAATAAAAACTCTAGCCTTATTGACTGGGGAAAAACTATCACTTGAGTTACCATTTTGGTGGTTTGATATGATGTGATGTGGGGTTAACATGGATTGATTATGAGTTATATTTGGGGTATTAAAATCCATGTATCCTTAAAAACTAGTTTATTTATGGTCTGTTTAGTTGGAAAGATTATAAATATATGGGGAAGGGTTAAAAATATATGCTTGTGAACTGTGAACAGGGTTATCAATTGGCCATTTGCAGGTTTTAAGTGGAATCTTGAATCAAAAACATGTAAAATGTTATAAAGTGGAAGAGAAAACCAAAACTAATATTTTTTTTCTGTAAAACAAGTATGTTGAATTTACACTATTTATACAAAAATGGGTGGCTATAAAATTGAGAAAAAACCTTGGAAGGTGTAGTCATATAAAATGTGAAAATTGGTAACTTGAGTGTGGCTTATGACACCCAATACATAAGTCCCTCTTACTTGCTTTCATGACCCTCATAGGCATATTTTCATTGATTCTTAATCATCCATAGCCTTCTAAACAATTATTCCATCTCCCCTAGGTAGCATTTCTAGTGATGATTCTATCCCCTTGGGTCTCATTATTTCAGGACTATAGAACACAACTTGGACTATAGTGTCATACCCTAGGGTATCCATTTTTGGTTCTCCTATCCAAGTGAATTATTACCTTCAGTGGTAAATTTATTCAAGTTCCTATTCTTCTTCTTGTCAGCCTAATGTAAATACATCTGACCCATGACTAATAGATCTTTATAACAACCCATTCAAAGTTCATTTAGAATGGGTTAGAAAATATCACAAAACAAGAAAGAATACAAGTATGAATACTCATGCATACTTCCCTATTATCTACATATAGCCATCTAATATAGCTACAAGCACATACAAATCCTTACACCAGTCCCTAGCCACCTCAAGCACATCCAATTTTAGCATTTGCATCTTCATACACATTATTGCATAAAACACATCAAGTGGGAGAAGTACATATGGCTTGATCCCTCTTCATAATATTGGTATGTAGGTAGTGTGACCACATAATGGATGTGGATACATGTTTAGTGCATCTTAGACACACTAACCACCCTCTTTCTCAAAGTTTGTTATAGTGCAATAATATCTAGGATTTGAATACCAAGTCAGCTCTATAAGGAGTTCCATAGACATACAAAAGTCAAAATTTCATAGGTAGGTCCACACAGATGCAATGAACAAAACCAAAAAATATTAGGTCTCTTGGATAATAGTGGTAGAATAGGAATATAGTACCAAACACTAGGGTGTCTTATTTTGGTGCTCTAATCCAATCAATAAATGAAGGCCAAATCCTAACTTGTGACACTATAACAGTCTTGCATAGTGAATATAAAACTCTATCTCAATCATCTCATTTCATTTCCAGCTATGTCTTATTCTCTTCACATTTATTACTTTTTATAGAAATGTTCAAATTACAATCAAATTACATAAATTAGTAGCTTAATTATTACATATTTATTTACTGATTTAATTAACTTAGACCCTTAACTAAATTAGGAATAATACTCCAATATTCTCAAAAAAAATTAATCATTTGTTTAACATGACTTACTTTATTTATGCATAAAGCCTGCAGAAACCCTAATGTAAATTTCCTACTAATTTTTCCTATATTTTTTTCTGTTTTTTACATGCATAATAACATAAAAAATTAGCTTTAAATTTTAAAATTTCATAGTAATTTTAAAATAATTTTTCTTTCAAATCCTAGTTGCCCATACTAGGTCCTAGTATCTTCCCAGTATTTTTCCTATATTTTTTTGATTTTTACTTACATATTTAAATCAAAAATTTGAATCAAATTTTAAAATTACTTAGTAATTTTTAAAATAATTTCATTAAAAACACTAGTTGCATGTATTATCTCATATTTGTTTCTTGAGGTATCACCTTACATGTTTGTGAGCTTTGTATCATTTTTATGAACTTTCTAGATTGCTATTTTTAGGACATTACATTTAATATATTTAGTACTTTCCTTCCATAGAACCTTTCTTATTATAAA
Source organism: Torreya grandis (assembly GCA_037957365.1). Lineage (NCBI taxonomy): Eukaryota > Viridiplantae > Streptophyta > Pinopsida > Cupressales > Taxaceae > Torreya > Torreya grandis. The sequence goes on along the minus strand of JARHVA010003465.1, from coordinate 1,136,519 downwards.
TTATTACAAAAAATTCAATAAATTTTCAATTTGTTTTCCTACCTTAATAATGGTCTAATACATTAGTTTTGATGAAATTGATAAAAGGGAACTTCAATAAATTTTAAATAAACACCCTGACATGAAATATGACATGCTTAGAATATTTCAAGAGAAATAAGAAAAAAGTGAACAATGGTCAATCTTATCAAACCATAGATTAACCAATTGTAAATGACATAACAAGGGCAAATATGTCTCAACAACCCCATATAACATCCCAACATTCCTCTATGCCACCAGTTACAACTAGTACATCTTTTTCTCCTAATGTGGTATCCCTTGTGCAAGAGATAATATATCTTCAATCCAAGGTGCTAAATCTTAAGCAAGGTTCCTCTAGACCTACATAAGATTTGGATTCTTTTGCTTAATTACATACACCATTGGCATGCCATATTGTTTTTACACCCTTGCCACAAGGTTTTCTCAACCCAAGCTTGCTTTATATGATGGAAAGGGTAATCCAAAGACACACTTGAGATCCTTTCACATATAATGCTTGGAATATGTACCAAATGACTAGCTACTTACCAATCTATTTCTATAGAGTCTAAAAGATTATGCTTTACAATGGTTCTATAGTATGCCAAATTAGTTGGTCAATACATTCAATATTTTAGCTGATATGTTCCTAGCTCATTTTATCATTAACATTGGTGATAAGGTTTCATATGGACAAGTTGCACAATAGAAATAAAGGTCAAATGAGCATCTCATAGATTATGTTCTCTAATATAAGACTATCTTGGCTAAGATGAGTATTCCCATGGTTGATCAAGAGTTCCAAGATCTATTCAAATAGAGCCTTTTACCAACTTTACATGAGTCAATAATGTTCAAAGGGTTCTCTTCCTTCACTGAGTTATGTCATACACTAAAGGAAAGGGAAGTCAAGATAATTTCAATGGGCAAACTAAAGTACACAAGTATATAATAAATAAATAATAAGAGTAAGAACAAATTCCCATACAAAGTCAAGGTTAATGACAAAAAAATTCAAAATTAACCTATAGTAAATGAAACTTTAGATCTCCTTCGACATGTGGTTTTATTAACACCTCCTTGATGAACCTTTACCAATTTACAGTTTCCTCTAGCTAGAGTTTTACAATAGTTTTTGGAATGTAGTATAATATCTATCCCTCCTATTTGGGAATTTTATCCAGAAAATCCTCTTCCACAAGGATATTATTAGCATGCATCTTGTGAATTTAATAAGGAACCAATCCATACAAAAAATAAATGCATCATTTTTAGACACAAGATATAGAACTTGATAGATGACAATGTTATTGATCTTGGCACTTCAGTTGATCATTATCAGGCAAAGCAAACATAGGACAAAGCTTTGAAAATATTCTCATATCCTTTTTTTAGCATTTTAAGCTAGAGATAAGGGATACATCAGGTGTTCACCATGAATATCATGCATATCCCCCACTAGATACATACAAGGCAACTTTAGTTGAGTTACATCCTTTGAGCAATATGATTGGTGTATATAATTCTAGAGTTATAGCTAGACCTTCCATCTCCTTATTAGAGTAGGAGATAGTTGAGGATGATTCATATTATCATGTACTTTTTATCAGATCTTACATTCATAATCATCTTATTCATAGTGTTCTCATAGATAATAGATCCAGTATGAACATGTACACTATGAGATTATTATAGTATTTGAGATATTAAGAGTAGGATATTACCTTAATGGACATAGTTATCAATGGATTCATTGGGAACATACATAGTTTATTGGGTGAGAATGTACTTCCTCTATAATTTGGTCAAACACATGTGGCCACACCATTTACTATAGTTCCTAGTGTAGGAGTTTTTGATATGTTACTTGTTCGACCATGGATTTAGAAAATTTGAGCAGTACCTTCTATAGTTCATATATGCATGAAATTAATTCACATTAATCAATTTTTTATAGTTGGTGAAGTTATATATGAGTTACCACTCCCCACTTTAGATCCATATACTATTTTTGAGTCACCAATTTTAGTTCTACCACTAGTTTCAATTTCTCCACCAATTATAGTTTTTCCACTAATTTAGATTTAATCACAATTTAGGCCTCCATCACCAGTATAGAGAGTTCATACACTTCCATAGAATTATTTTTAGAGTAACCGTATTTTTAATATTTTAGGTAGCTTCTATCTAGAATGCTCACACCTAGGGTAATATCATTAATGTCTCATGCCTCTATATATATAGCACATGTTCAAAGATTTTTTACTATTATTAGATGGGTTCTAAAGAACCCTATAATTTCATCCACTTTTCAAAGTTACAAGGGGGACCCACAGTTGATTTCTACTTCAGAGATTGTAGAGAATTTATAATATATACATCTTTCATAGCCACAGTCTCAGCTCTTCTATCATGCTTCATGATCATGCATGATCCCTCTCCTTAATACAAGACACCATGATAGGGAGTCTTCCATGAGATTCATCAATTAGTATCATCTATCCTTAACCTTACTTGTACATAGTTTATTTTTTTATTGATTGTACATAACTCAAAATATCAAAAATACCCAAAATAATATAACATATCAAACATCCATAAAAACATTCAAATAATTCAAAACATCAAAAATATTTCAATTGTATGAATTATCCATTCTTTACATTTTTACTACAATGCTAGACTCACATTTGCTACTCTATGCTATTGTTTATTGTTTTATCTACATTACCATGCTTCACTTGATCTTCTTTGAGTGTGTGTAGTGAAATTCAAATCCTTGATTGCTTCACTCTACCTATTAAAGGGGAATTCTAATTCATTGATTCAAGACACATATCTATATATCTACTCACTAGGGGCATCTTCTACGTGACTACACCATCTAGGTTATGTCATTCTTACACCATACATTCTAGTTATCACGTTGGTGCCCATTACTTGATATATTACATAGATTACTCTATCAACACTCACTAGTAGATATCACTTATGTATTTCTTAGCATATACCTAGTCTTTTAGTCCATGTCTTGCATACTTTAACTTCTTTTTTTGGTTAGTTATATGTGATTGTACTTCTAATATTCACATGATTTTATTTCATGATTTGTGTAGATATATGTGATTACATTTTATTGATTCTTATTTTATCTCCTATATGTGCCTTAGGATATTTACCAATGTCATTTTATTCTATTATTATGTGTGCCTTAGGATATTTGATAATATCCTTTGCTTTTACTCTTTTATGTGATTATGGCTTTCATGCCAACCTTGCTTATTTTAATTGTATGTGTATGTAGAATTTAAACATGCCTTGTATGCTTGATTTCCAATTTAAGTGACATGTGCCCATGTCCCTTGTTTTCTTGGCCCCTTGGCCATTCTTGTATGTTTCTTTCTTTTTTCCTTGCATGCTTGTTTACTTGATTGCTTTTCAAATATTTGCAATGCCATGATCCACATCATGAATTCTCTTGCTTTCTTGGATGCCATGATGGACATCATGCTCCCACCCTCTTTATCAAATAAAAACTAAAAACTAAAAAACTAACCATACTTCTATTTTAAATTCATTACATTACAATTGTTATTCCATTGTTATATCTATCCATGCATACCCCTATTGATCTACTATTATCCATTACAAACCATGTTATATCTTGAGATAAATTATCGATTATCATTGCTATATCATGTATTTTTGTAGCATAACACACTTGTAGGGATATTTATTTTGAGGATAGTCTTTACAAGTTCTTCATTCCTACCCTAAAAAGAGGGCAAAAAATAGGGGTTTTGCCATAGAGATCAGAACTCCTACTAGTTGAAAAATCAACTTTTAGAACAACCAAAATAGTAACCAAACTTCAAACTAAGTAAAATAGACTAGATAGATAGTGATAATTATAGAATAGTCACCAAAATTAGCCCAAGATAATAGCACTAACATTGGACTACAATGCTAGATATTAGGGTGTCAATTTTTGGTGTTCCTATCCAAATAGCAAAAAAAAATTCTAGAAATAGGCAAAAAAGTAGGTTTAATTATAGTTTTGCATATTTAGACCAATTCATATACAACAGTTTTAGTACAATTTTTCTTAGAAGATATAGATATATGGGGAATCATGTTTGGCATGATGGATCTCATTTCTAGTTTCAAATAGGACGGTTAGTATAGCTTCTAGATCATAATCCATGTTTCAAACACCAATGATTGAGGGTAATGTGCATGACACATTTGTCTTCTTTTCTTTTTTAGTTCAATACATACTCAGGCATTCTTAGTAGTTGTATGCCTTATTCCATCTACAAGTGGTTGGCATAATTTTGGAGTGGCTTTCATACAAGCCTAACCTCTACATTTTAATGTGGATTTCATATAAGCCTAGTGCCTAGTTTTGGAGTGGCTTTCATACAAGCCTAATCTCCACCTTTTCAAAGTTGGCCAAGAATGGCCTAGTTTCTAGTACAAATTTGGATATTCAAACCACATTGTCATATTAAAGAGTATTCATGGGCTTCAGAAGCCATCTCATATGATACACATTTCATACTAGTATTAGTACATAGCTTCACTTCACAAGGCAATGATGGATCCAAATGACTAGCTAACCTCTGTATTATTGAGCCACCTACTCAAAAGGATTGGAAACATATTATAAAAATTTATTAGCGCACACATGATAACATAACTTCACTTAGTGGGTGATGATGGATCTAAAGGGATAGCCTTTGCATTCTTGAGCCACTTTTAGGGAATTGAGCAATTAGCTTCGTTCATAATATCACTCTTAGTATAACACATATACAACATCACTCAACATCGCAATAGGTTTTATATTGGTCCATGTACTTGGTGAGTTGTACTCATTCCTTTCTCTTCCTCTCTCTCTTACCCAAATTTTGTATGTTCTTATTTTATATATAGTGTATCTAAAAAGAATTGATATACTCTTTGTTTTCCTTCATATATTTACACTTCATATCATGTCCTCTCTATACACACCCAAAATCACATATCTTTATGAGCTTCACCCTTGTAGGTATGTTTAGGTACACTTTTGTATTTTTCCTTTATCCTAATATTTGGCTTTGCTACATCACTAGAATACAAGTGGGTAAATGTAGTCATATAAAATGTTAAAATTGGTAACTTGAGTGTGGATTATGATACCCAACCCATAGGTCCCTCTTAATTGATCTTATGATGCTCATATGCATATTTTCACTAATTCCTAATCATTTATAGCCTTCCAGATATTGATTCCACATCTTATAGGTAGTATTTATAGTAATGATTCCATCACCTTGGGTCCCATTCCTTCAAGATTATAGCACCCAACCTGGACTATAGCACTAGACCCTAGGGTGTCCATTTTTGGAACTCTTATCCAAGTGAATTTCTACCTAAAATGGTTAATTTATTTAGGTTATTATTCCTCTTCTTATGGACCTCACATGAATACATTCAACCCATGACCAATAGATCCTTATAAAAGCCCATTCAAAGTTGATTTAGAAGGGGTTAGAAATATCATAAAGCAAATAAGAATACAATAAATTATACTTAGGAATACTTCCCTACTATCTACATATATCCATCTAATAAAACTATAATCACATCCAAATCCTTACACCAGTCCCTAACCACCTCAAGCACACCTAGCTTTAGCATTTGTATCTTCATACACACTATTGGGCAAAGCACATCAAGTGGAAGAACTACATATGAATTGATCCCTCTTAAGAGTATTGGTATGTAGGGAGAATTCCCACATAAGAGGTGTGGATACATGTTCAATGAAATTTACACACACTAACCCCCCCTCTTTCTGAAAGTTTGTTAAAGTACAATGGAGTCTAGGGTTTTAAGACTAAATCAACTCTATAGGGAGTTTTGATGACATTCAGTAGTCAAAATTTTTCAAGAAATCCCACATATACACAAAAAATAAAACCTATAAAGATCAAGTCTCTTAGACAATAGTGGTAAAAGGGGACTATAATGCTAAACCCTAGGGTGTCCTATTTCAATGCTTCTATACAATCAATAAACAAAGGCTTGATCTTTATTTGTGACACAATCCCAATCTTGCATAATGAATTATAGACTCTATCTCAATCATCTCAGTCCATTTCTAGATAAGTTTTAATTTTTCACATATATTTCTATTTATAGAAAGGTTTAAATTACAATCATATTATACAAATCATTAGCTTAATTATTGCATATTTATTTACTAGTTTAATTAAATTAGACCCTTAACTAAATTAGGAATAATGATCTACTATTCCCAAAATTGTTAAATCAGAAGGGTGAATGGGTTTCATAAGAGGCATGCCCTATTATGGAGCTCCTCCAATCCATCTATTGATGGCTCATGATTATATTATTAAATGTTTCTTGTTTTAGTGATTTAAAACTAAATCTTAGTGGATTATTGTGGGAATCTAAGTGATTTTTAATACAAAAACCATCTCACCCTTTTGATGGCATAAAGGTAGATTTTCTTTGTGAACAAGGTAGTCAAACATTGATTTATTTATGAAAATGTTTGTAGGTGTTTCTATTTCATCATCATTTTTGAATGGTTGTGTTGTGTTACTTGAATAGTGGTGTGTGTCTATTTTTTGTTCTTTATATATTATTATTTGGTTTTATCTTGTTGGTTACAATATGGATCTAATTCATTGTTAAGACTATTAATCATTTATATTTATGAGTTTTAGCCTTTATGCGATGTCCTATTACATCCCCTAGCTAATTATTGGGGTGGGTATGGATCCCACTTATGGATTGGATCATTAAAATCATTAATATATCATTGTGCATGGTTGTAATATTGTTATAGTTTCATATAGTTGTTTGGTTTTGAGGTGATTCATGTTGATGGTAATGACACTGAGCCATTTAAATACTTTCAATTACAGCTGGATATAATTTATTTCATGTAGGTAAATTGTAATGTATTTGAATTGGTGTTAATACAAATTGGACATAACATGTTATTCTAGGTTCTTATAGTTTTTATTTATTTAGAGATCAATATGTTTATATTTATTTGTATATAGTAAATTTTACATGTTTATATTTTAAAATTATTTAGATAAATAGAAATGTGGGTTTTATTATTATTATGATAATCTTATTAAATACTTTATATTATAAATGGAAATTAATTTAGTTATATCTTACCTTTGTTTTGAATGGAATACATTTTTTTGCATGGTAATCATTGAGCTTGAAATTGAAATAGAACTCTAAGAAGCAAATCTCTTGGGGAGAGAAAATAAGTTTTGTGGGTAATCTTATATTGGTGACTTTTGTAAGTCTTCTCCTATATTTTTAAAGTAAATTCTAAGAATGAATTTTAATAATATTTATAGTCATTGGATGGTTCATGTAACATGTAAAATTGGTTTTTTGCACATTATATGTAGTTATATTTTTAATTGAATGATAAACATTTTGTAAAATTTAATTATTTATTGATGTTAGAATTAGTTTTTTAGTTTAATGTTTTGTTATTTCTTTTAAATAAGATAAGTAAATGGGACTATGATTAGTATGAGTTTCATTCATTTTCATAAGAAAATTAATGAATGTGCTTATTCTTGTAATCCATTATTTGTTACAAAAGAATGAGGAGCAAATAACAAGTTCTCATTATTGATTGTGAAATACCTATTTAAAATATGTATTAATGTAACTTTAGCCAACTTATTTTGTATATAATACTTGGTAAGTTTGATAGTTTTTACAAAATGACTCCTTGGATCCGTCATTTCTATTTTGGAAGTCCTAGTATTCTATATACCTGTTGAGAATTTACTATACAAAAATTGATTTATGTATTAGTAGTATATTTGATTATTAGGGTTTCCTTTTTTATATAGCTATTGAATGATCAATATTGAATAGTTAAGGCCATTTTATTGTACATATTTAAATTATTTGTGCTGTGTGCTTCATTTTGGGGTTTTCTTTATTAGTAAATGAGTCAATGTGTTTATATTTGACTATTTTGGTGATTGTTTAAGTTGTTAACACTGTATGTAATATTTATACCTTTATATTTATGTGATTCATTTATATCATTATGAATAATATTTAAACATTAACATGTTTGTGTAAGATATTGGGTCATATTTCTACCTTTTATCAATTATATAGTATTATATTAAAGATTGTAGACTTATATTTTGGTATTGTTAATAGGCATGCATGATATAATGTCAAAATTAGTTGTGGTGACTACATATTTAATTCATTTTGACTTAATCATGATCTATATTAGAATGTAATATGGGAATGGCTATTGTTAAAAGGTATGGTATTGAGATAAAAGAGGGTAACATGTTTAAGAAATAATAATTTTGAAACACACTTATTTGATGTTGTATAAATCATTCAAATGAGTACATTCAATTAAACAATAATGCCATTAACCTTCATTCAATAAATAATATGGAATATTTATGTTACATTAATTTAAATGGAAAAATATGTTGATTGTTTAATGACCAAAGGAAGGAAAACTTTAGATGGATGTTTAATGTCATAATGGGAAAAACATGTATAGTGTACAAACTAAATTCATTAATTATCCTAGTGACTCTATGAAGTCAACACTATGTTAATAATTCATTACATCAGTATTTATCTTTTCTATTTTAAGAAAATTTCAAAAATTTGGATTCTCCTTGAGTTTGAACCTTTGGTGTAACTACCATTTCATAAATTAAAAAACTATCATAGGGTAGTTCAAACCTAATTTTAATGGTTTAGTAATATAGTTCAATATTGGTTAATAAAATACCATCTTGTTATTAATATCATTAAATGTATGGTTAGAGTATAAACTTTGGTTTGAAATTAATTTTCAGATTGGTTTTCAAAGGCATTCTAATCATTCACGAGTTATAGTCCTTTGTTGGTTAAAGTTTAATTAATATCTAATATCATATTATGGTAATATCTATACTTTTACTACCTTGATTAATAGGCAATGTTATGAAATCAATTAAAATGATTTTAGCTTCATATTCTTGTAATAACAGAACATGAACTAGATTGTGCTTAAGGGATGTTGAAATTAGATAATGTTCATCTTAGACATATCACACAAACATGGAGTTCAAAATATTTTGAATGAATTATTAAATATTAAATTTTTAGTACTCTTTTAATAACCTAGAAAACCCTGAATTGGTAATCTAAGTCTAATATGCATGTGAGGTATAATTTTGAAGTGTGTTTTTGGAATTATCTATTGTTTTTACACAAACTACATAAGAAAAATACCTTGAAAAGGTGAAGTGTCATGTCTTGGGTTTCTTGATGGAAAATATAGATGACAATTACACTTGATTAGTGAGACAATTCATATTTACCATAAGTGGATAAAATGAATCTTCTATTATGCTTTATGAATTTTTCAAAATTAATTTTAGTATGCAAGAGAATTATTGTTATAAATGGGCATCATAAGCTTATAAATCCAAAAAAATGTGGGTTGGATTTTGAGGGTTGATGATAGTGGTATCAGGGCCCAATTCTACTCTAGGTAAACTTTGGGCTAAATTTTTTTTTATGTGTCACAAGATGGTGAGGACTCAAATAAACCAATGCATTAATCATGTTGGTAGTGATATTTTTATAAATAAATATCATGATGAGCATGTTTATGATAATGTAATGATGATCATAACAATAATAATGTTGAGGGTAACACAAATCCTGATGGAAATGCCAACAATGTTGTTGTTGGGGAAAATATTATTTTGGATGACATCTTGGATGTAATTAATGGCATTTAATTTCAAATGGGAAGTGGTCAAATATTAACTCAACTAAAAAATATACTAGAATGTTATGAGAAGGAATCCCAAGAGATGTGTTTCCAAGGTAATAGAACATTATGGATCCCATCAGTAAGGAGCTTAAAATCTTACATCTCCTACATTTTTTGGTGAATAATCTAGTGACATTGTTGAATCATGGTTAGTTAACCTACAAAATTAATTCAATCTACACAATATGGTCTTAAATGTCAAGGCTTGTACTAGAGTCTATAAGTTGGTAGGTGATGTTTCCCTATGATGGAATAATGCATGTGCTCTCAAGGGTTATGAATCAATGATTCTTTAATGGGAAACCTTTGAGAGGTGGTTTTATAAGAGGTACCTAAATAATAATTTAAAAGAGAAAAATATTATAGAATTTTAATTGCTAAAATAAGGGGCTATGACTTTTTTGAGTACAATAACAAGTTTCTCAGCCTCTTACATATGTAAACTACATGCATGATGAAAAAACTAAAGCTAACAAATTCAAGATAAGATTTCATGAGGTATTAATGTATGATGTGAAAATGAATAACCCATTATATTAGCTATTGCCATAGAATATATAAATCATGTAGAAGAGAAAGAAAATTCATGCCTAGAGGAAAGATAAGACTATTGAAATAAGTTACATTCTAAGCTATAAACAACCCTTACACCTATGAGTAAAATTTTTAATAAATTTGTTCAGAAAAGGGGCTTTGTGGAAAAAATGTAATTTTATAAAGTTTCATAATTAAAATATAGGTTCCAAACCTAAAAATTATATAAAATATAATAATGGTGATAATAATCATAAGCAAGATAGCTTTTATGGCCTTGTCACAAGATATAATACAATACATTTTCCTCTAAAAACTATTGTAACATGTTGGGAGTGTAGTTATAATCATTACGAAAAACATTGTCCTCATTTGTGAGGCAATTAAAAATATAATAATAGGATGTATGCTATTGTAAATAATTATAATGCTGACATGTAGGCTACACCAATCAAGGCCAGATGTGTAATTTATGATTTTTCCTTGACTATTTTAATATATCTAGTGTAAATTATAGATTCATTTCTCCTAAATTTATTTTCAAGTGAAAAACTAAACCCTCTGAACTAAGATAAGGATGGTAGGTAGTGTTTGGCACATGAAAAAGAGTAGTAATTTTAAAATGTTTAGAATAAATTGATTTTGATCTTGGGGTCTTAAAGATGTAAATTTTTTTCTAGTAACTCTAGGATATTATGAACTATTAATAGGCATGTATTATCTATAAAAAATCAAGTGAATCTTGATTATTTTATAAAAAGAATAAAATTACTAGATGGTATTGATAAACCTATGGTACTACAAGGTGTCTTAAATTCTTCAAACAAAAACATTTTTCAATCATGTAACTAAAAATAGTTATAAGTAAAGGGTGTAAAATATATTTTATTTAGTTAAATGAGACTTATAATAAATAAGAACCTATTCTTTAATACTATATTATATTGAGATAATTTGAAGACATATTTCCTAAAGAACTACCCAGCTTTCATCTTAAGAGGGAGTTTGATTTTTTAATAGACATAATACCTAGATCAACACCTACATATAAATCCCAATATAGAATGAATGTGTTTGATAAAATAGAACTTAAAGTAAAATTACAATATATAATGGAAAAAGAGATGATTAAACCAAATGTATCACCCTAGGGAGCCCTAATGGTCCTTATTAAGAAGTATGGTACATGATTACTTTCCATTGACTAAATTCACCATTAAAAACAAATATCTCATTCCTAAAATTGATCTATTTGGTCAAATCAAGGGAGTTACTATATTTTATAATATAGATATTCATTTGGGTTATTATCAATTTTTTATCAAGGATAAATATGTGCATAAAATATATTTTAGAATAAGGTATGGTCAATATGAGTTCATTGTTATACTTTAAGTATAGCCAACATAGGTGTTGCTTTCATGAATTTTATGAATAGTGTGTTTCAATATTTATTGGATAGTTTTTTATTGGTTTTCCTATATGATATTTTGATATATTATAAGAATGAGTTAGAATATGAGTAGAATTTACACTTGGTTTTACAAAGGATAAAACAACACAAGTTGTTTTGAAAGTTTTGAAAATGATCTTTCTAGCCAAGTAAAACCCATTACTTAATGCATGTAATTTCAAATGAATTTACTACAATGGATATTTAAATTATTTCAACCATTAATGAGTTGTTAAATCCTAAAAAATGTACATGAAGTGTATAGATTCATAGGGTTGACCAGTTATTTTTAGAGGTTTGTATAAGACTTCTCAAGAGTTATTAACCCTATTACTTCCTTGTAAAAGAAAGGAAAGAAATTTGAATGAGCTCCTCAATGTGAATTGAAATTATTATAGATAAAATAATTATTAAATTCAACACCTAAACTTGTCATCTTGTATCTAAATGGAAGAATCAAAATTTGGTTGATTCTTGTAAAGTTGGCATCAGAGATATTTTGGCTAAAGATGGAAAATTGGTTTCTTAGGAGTCTCAAAAATTTAAGACACATGAAAAAATTTACCTAACCCATGAGCTTTAACTTATATTCATCATTCATTCAATCAAATAATGGAAACACTTTATGATTGGTAAAAATTTAAAAATAAAGTCTAATCACCACAATCTTGTACACTTATTCACCAAAGTTGAATGTGAGATAAGGAAGGTGTTTAAAATTTATAGGTAAATTTGATATTTATATTGAAAATGAGAAAGGTAAATAAAATAGAGTGGTTGATTCTAGTAGTAGAAAGAAATATGTTGATATAATTTCTATTTTGAAGTCAAATTCTAAAAATTATGTTCTAACTCAACAAAAATTGACCTAAATATAGGAAAATATTGTTGATTTGTCTAATATAACATTAAAAAAAAATTCTAATTTTGATTTAGATATAGATGAAATGTTAAGGTACTAAGGTAGAATATGTGTTATTGATTCTATGAATCTAAGGGGAAAAGTTATGAAATAATTACATACAACACCTCATTTTACTCATCTAGGTCTCGAAAATATAACACATGAACTAAAAAGCATTATTTTTGGCCTAGGTTGAATAATTATGTATCTAATTTCATACCTAAGTATTTGTAATGTCTAGGTGTAAAGTTTGAACATTTTCATCTAAGTGGTCTACTATATCCTTATGTTACTCTAGAAATAAAATGGTTTGTTATTTCAATAGATTTCATTACATTTCATCGTAGGACTACCTAAATCTCAAACTAGGCATGATACAATTATTGTTTTAATATATAGACAAACAAAAATTACTCATTTTTTTATTGGTAATGTGACTGATGATACCTCCTTTATTGATAAGAAGTTTTTGAAGGAAATTTCCCATCTTCATGATGTTATGAAAGTAATTATCTCTAATAGAGATGTTAAATCATGATTCCTATCTAGACTTGATAACCTATTGATTAGTGGATTTTATGGTTAGTGATTAGTTAATTAGTATTTTGTTAATCTAAATTTTATATACTGATGTATGGATAGTTATATTTTACTTATTTGAATTATTGTTAACTTATTGAGCTAGATATACTTGTATGTTTTTTAAATAATGATCATGATTACTTAGTTCATTATAGCAGTATATTATGGATTTTATCTTAATTAAAGCTAACTACCTTTGTTTTTTAGACATAGATGTAAGATATATTCCATCCCTTAAAATATGATTGAGGGATAACATCATAAAAGAGGATGGAGTAGATGGAGAAGTTGGGGAATGATAGAATAATAACTGAGAACCCTAGACACACCACAAACAATATAATCTACTTTGTATTCATTATTTGATTTATATATCTTGTTGTTTATTTAATTTTTTTATTATGGTTGATACATTTAAATTTGGTTGTGTGTTTGTAATTATGCTATCTTACTTAGCTTACTTTATGTGGTTATGTTTCCATGACCCATGCTTTGAAATTTGTGAGCATCCTTATTTTGATATAAAGTATAAGTCTATTATTTTGGGATTTGTGTGAATAATTATACAAACGATTTTCCTCCTTTGAATGACTATATATTGTGTGAGTGTGGGACACATTTTTTTTAACAAATGCATTGTTAAATGAAATGTGACTTAATTACTTGTGTGATAGATGATTTTTTAATTAACTAGGTTAGGAAGGTGTGTTTAAAGTTGAATTATGCATTAGTATCATGTTAAGTGAATGAAAATAGTTATAGTAATTAAATGAGTAATTATGAAAGTCAATTTTATTGTTAATAATGTTTAAAAGATTATTATGTTAATGAGGAAGGTTCATGAGTCCATGTTTTTTGTGGCATTGACTTGGGATATGCATGCCATTATGAAAAATAAACACTTTTATTTTAGGCTATATGAGAAAAATAGTTATTCATGATAATAATTTTGTAATTGCTTTTGGATGCATGGATTTATTCATTGAGCTCATGAATATCACTGTTAGTCCTAGCAGAGATATTTGGGGTTTTAGTTAACAAGAAAATAAAATGTAGAAGATTAAAGGAGGGGAAGATATGCTTGGAGAGACACACATGGTAGAGGAGGAATAAGGTGAAGGGTTAAATCAAGATTGGAAATATTAATTTAGATTTGGAAAAGTCATGACTTCTTTACCAGGTTGGTTTGTTGGTTAAATTCATAGTTGTGTAGTTTGAATTAAATCAATGAACCTGGTACATTTTTAATCAAATAGGGTTTTATTTTTCATTATTTTTAAGTTGTAGAAAGACTAGGGTTATATACTTGGAATTGGGGATGGATAGGTCATATATAGACCCAAATATATGACTCTATAAACCCTTGTCAAAATGGATTCATTACCAAAACCATAATTTGAGTTCTTTGCATATATAAATTATTTGAGTTAAAATGTAGAAATTCTATATGTTTTAGATGAGATAAAACCCAAGATAAATTTCAAGGGTAGATTTATTTGTTACTTGAGTGTATATATATACAGACACATACATACATACATACATATATATACCATGTTGAGCCTATGCTCAATATATTTAATATAGTATTGAACCATTTTGTTTAATATATAAATATATAGTGGGCTATTTTTTTATCAAGTCAAGATTTTGTATTCATAAATTGAGTTATGGAATGAACGGTATGTAGGGTTAAACTCAGTCTTTAAAACTAGTATGGAATCATTTATTTCTTCATACAAAATATATTGGTTTATTTTTATGCTTAAATTAGGTTAAAATTTATAATAAAAAAGCCAAACTATGGCACAATTGTGTGTTATATAAACCCATAGATAGGTATTAATGTTTAAATTTGAGTCAATTTAGCTCTAGGAATCCCTTTCTAAGTAGAATAAATAAATATGGTTTTCTTTCATTTATGAAACTTATACAAAATTGTATAAATATACATGTCATCTATAGGACTTTTTTTGATGACCTATCATTACACATATATCAATGTGTGTGTGTGTGTGTGTGTGTGTGTGTGTGTGTGTGTGTGTGTGTGTGTGTGTGTGTGTGTGTGTGTGTGTGTGTGTGTGTGTGTGTGTGTGTGTGTGTGTGTTGTGATTGAACCATAAATGGTGATTATATATCAATTGGTTATTCATTTTGATTATATTTGTGAGTTTCATTTTGTATGATAAAAAATAAGGATAGAGTTCTTTGTAAATTTAATATGGTTATGTAAACTTAAATACTATTATGATAGTAACATGAAAAGAGTTATGGTAACCATTAGGAGTATAAATATATAAATCCATTCACATTTTTAGATATGTTTACACATGCGTTGATGTGTATAGTAAATCTTGTGTGCTAATTTAGCCATTTGATATTTAAGTTATGGTCTATCGAGTATAAACAATAGAAAATAGTTGAAACACTATAGTTTAGTCTTTGGATATAATTAGAAAATAATATAATGTAGTGATGTTTTAGTATATGCATCTATAGTTATACATGATACTCATAAATTATGGACATAAACCTATAAAATTTATAATAAATAAGCCAAACTAGGGCATAATTGTGTGTTATATAAACCTATAGATAGGTATTAATATTTTCATTTGAGTCACTTCAGCTCTAGGAATCCCTTTCTGAGTAGAATAAATAGATATGGTTTTCTTTCATTTATGAAACTTATATAAAATTATATAAATATACATGTAATCTATAGGACTTTATTTGATGACCTATAATTACACATATATCAATGTGTGTGTGTGTGTGTGTGAGTGTGTGTGTGTGTGTGTGTGTGTGTGTGTGTGTGTGTGTGTGTGTGTGTGTGTGTGTGTGTGTGTGTGTGCGTGTGCATGTGTGTGTGTGCGTGTGTGTGCGTGTGTGCACGTGTGTGTGCGTGCGCGCGCGCGCGCGCGCGCGCGCGCGTGTGTGTGTGTGTGTGTGTGTGTGTGTGTGTGTGTGTGTGTGTGTGTGTGTGTGTGTGTGTGTGTGTGTGTGTGTGTGTGTGTGTGTGTGTGATTTACCCATAAATGGTGATTATATATCGATTGGTTATTCATTATGGTTATATTTGTGAGTTTCATTTTGTGTGATAACAAATAAGGATAGAGTTCCTTGTAAATTTAATATGGTTGTGTAAACCTAAATACTATTATGCTAGTAACATGAAATGAGTTATGGTAATCATTAGGAGTATAAATATATAAATACATTCACATTTTTAGATATGTTTACATATGCATATATGTTTATAGTAAATAGTATTTGCTAATTTAGCCATTTGATATTCAAGTTATGGTCTATCAAGTATAAAGAATAAAACATAGTTGAAATACTATAGTTTAGTCTTTGCGTATAATTGGAAAATAATATAATGTAGTGATGTTTTATTAGATGCATCTATAGTTATACATAATACTCATAGATTATGGACATAATATTATTCTATTTAGAGTATACCATATACACACATGCATATATTATTTGATGATTAAATACATAACATCTATAAATAGAGAGGTATACATACTTTTTCTTACGGGTATTAATATGATTGAACTTAGAATTTATTTCCTTGAATTTAGGGAATATCTAAGTGAATAATATATAGAAATTAAAACAAACCATACTTTTATGGGCTGGTATATGGAAATAAATTGATTTTAAGTAAAGCTAGGAAATGATGTTATATGGATGAATAACAAGAAGTAAAAAGTCGCATGTGAATACTTTATTAAACTTGAAGTATGATGTTAGTTTTACCTGAAAGGAATTACTATTTGAAATATGTATATGTATATGTATCTGTGTGTGTGTGTGTGTGTGTGTGTGTGTGTGTGTGTGTGTGTCTATATATATATATATATAATTTTATTGTGCTATAAATAAATTAAATGTTTGGAATTATGATCTTGTATTTGATGGAATAAATGTAAGTATATGAGACTCTCTTGTATTAGCACATAATGTAGCTGCTAGTAGATAAATACTCATTTTGCAATCTATTGGTTTTAATATTTTTAAATATATTAATCAAAATGGTAGTAATGAACCTAAATAAGTGAGTGAGATGTATTACACTTAATTAGTGTCATAATTATGTAGATAAGGTGTAATCTGATTGAGTGTTGTGTATGAAATTGATTGATCCTCGAGATCAAATAACTATAAGAAAACTTTGGCCAAGGTAGTGTTTATGGTTAAACATTTTCATTTGATTTTTTTGATTTAGTTTACATGTTTTGTATGATATCATGTTAGAATGGGTTTCTCTATGATATACAGCATGTAAAAGTTATCTTACATCACAAGGGTTCTAGTTGTCACTCTTGATTCTTGTACCATCATTACTACCCAACCATGAAAGGAGTTACATTCCATTATTTGGAGATTGTGTGGTGGATCTATGGTCTATGGTTGGTGTGGAAAAGCACTCGGATCATTCTCTACATCCCCTTAGTATTACCTTACTAGTGACTACACTCATGATTACTCATGGACATTATGAGTTTGATGAGACTCACATGCTCCATAGAGCATTATATCATTGTAAATTATTATTAAACCATGTATTATATTGAAACTTTACTATTTTATATATTTAATCATTACAATAATTGGTTGTAACATTGTATCAGTAGTGGCTAAATTTATAAATATACTTTTATGAAATAAATGGAGTATTGATTTTTATAATCAACATTATACTTGATTTTGTGATCATTAGCTAAATAAATTAGTTCTTCACCTTGTTTTTGGTTAGATTAAAACTAATGTGTTTATTTAAAGATCACTGTGTTATGGTTTTAGTGTGATGAAATCTAAATATTGAATTTGTGTAAATACTTTTTTTAAAATTTACGTTATTTTAGTAAAATGCAGTGCGGTTGTTACAAGAGATAAGTTGTTCACTTCCATTTTATAGCATACCTTAATGTTTGTGTTTGGTACAAAACTAAATTTTAGTTCATATTAAAACAAATGGACACATTGAATGGTTGAACCACATAGTGAAGGATATGCATAGAATGTATGTAATAGACTAGTGTTCCAATGGGAGGAATACATTCACTTGGTCTAGGTTTCTTATAAAAATACTTATCATTTTGTTATTAATATGGCAGATTTTTAAGCCTTGTATGGGAAAAATCTTAGGACTCCTTTTGGCTAAGATAGCTTGAGAAAACAATTTTTTAGGACTAGAGAATTTTTAAGAGTGTGATGAAAAAATGGCTATTTTTCATTGAAGGCTAAAGGTTGCCTTTAACAAGTAGAAATCTATGTTGTTTTAAAATTCTCACTAAGAGAATTTGAGGTGATAGATAAAGTTTTATTGAGAGTAATACATCAAAAATGTTTATAAAGTTTGGAAAAGTGTCTAAAGTGGCCCCATGCTTTATCAGTCCATTCAACATCATGGAAAAGGTCAACCTTGTTGCTTATTATAAATCTCTCCCTACTTCTCTATTCATAATTCATCATGTTTTCCACATAACACTTATGATAAAATATGTTTCATATATATATCACCTTTTGGATTGGACTAGTGGATGAGGAGATAATTTAGTTAGAAACCATCAAAATCTTAGCCCATCAAAACATTAATATGTGAAATAGAGATTTACATCAAATGTTGGTCCAATGGGACGAACGGAATGAGAACATTTCCACCTAAGAAGATGAAAATATTTCTTGGCAGCACTATCCTCCCTTATTTAATTAGACTCTACTATGGTGCCTCTTTTTAAAGTGAGTGGATATCATATCCCACCTAGACCTATGTACACTTTGATATGTTGTTTGATATTTTATTTTACTTGATATTTTTGGGACATGGATATTTGGCTATAATAGATTATGAGAACTTATTATTTTATTAAAATCATGATTATTACCTATTTTACTATAGTTTTTATACTTGATTCATGTTTAATTACCTTATGTTGGTACTCTTAATGTCATGTTTATGATTGTTGTTGATAGCTAAGAAATGAGTTAGGTTTGGGCCTAAAACACTTCAATTGGGTAAATATTTTAGTTCATAAGGTAAATGAAGAAGAGTAAAAATAATTAAATCTAATTTTTTTACTTATATGTATGTTTTTGTCTTACTTTTATAATTTCTTAGTTATGCACTTTCTAGTTTTTAGTCCATTTATAAGCCATCCTTAGCACTTGGCCACTTGTGCTTCTTAGTCAATTTTTACTATAGTTTTGACTACTTTTGTTATTTCTGAAACAATTGAGTTTTTTTATGTATTGTGCAGCTTTGGTTCCATTTACATTGTTTACACTTAGATTTTATAAATCATAGAACTTAACTCATGGTCATATGAATTATTTTTTAATAATGTCACTAGAATCTATTGGGACCCTAGTCAAAAGTACATTGACTTAGGTAGCATTAGAATTTTGAAATGATTTGGTTGTATGGTATGGTCATGGGGGAAATTTAGTTCCATGGAATTTGGAGGAACATTATGATTTTGATTCATAATTGATATCAGTCAAATAACTTGATTGATGAATGCGTTTTCATTGGATGTTTTGTTGCATAAGTAACAAAAACTCTTGACTAGTTGACCCAAATAAATTATCACTTGGGTCACCATTTTGGTGGCTTGTTATGATGTGATGTGGGGTTAACATGGAGTGAATAATAGTTTTCATGGGAGAGTTAGAAGCCATGTAGTTTTAAAAATTAGTTTGTTATGGGTCATTTAGTTGGGACAAACATAAATATGGAATGGGATAGGTTAAAATCACATGTGTTATGAATTTTGGAAGGAGTTATCAGTTGGTCATTTGGATGTTTCAAGTGGGAGCTTGAAATAAAATTAAGGAAAAGACTGGAAAGTTTAAGCTAAAACCATAAATATTAAGGGTTTTACTCTAACATAAATAAGTTGCATCTACACCATACTTTACAAAATACATAACTATGAATTGAAAATAATATCATAGAAGGGAAAATGGGTTGTGTAAGTGGCCTAGCCTCTTTTGGAGCTTCTCCTCTATTTCATCCATTGATGGTTCATGACTATATTGTTGAATGATTTTTGTTTTATTGTTTTAAAACTTAATCTAAGTGGATTATTATGGGAATCCAAATGGATTTTAATACAAGAACAATGTATCCCTTTTGATATCATAAATATAGATTTTAATTGTGAACAAAGTAGTGGAACATTGGTTTATTTGTGTAAAATTTATGGGTGTTTCTATTTCACTATATTTATTAAATGGTTGTGTTGTGTTAATTGTATGAATGTGTGGTGTCTATGTTGAGTTCTTTTTGTGTTATTACTAGGCTTTATCTTGATGGATAAAACCTAGATCTCATTATTGGTTAATCCTCTTTATCATTTATATTCATAAGTTGGAGCCTTTGTACGATCTCTTATTATAGCCCTGAACCAATGGTTAGGGTGGTTAGGGATCCCACCCATAGATGGGATCATTTAATCATTACTAGATATTCAGGAATGGTTATAATGTTGGTTGTAGTAGCATATAGTTACTTATTTTTGAGATGGTTCATGTTGATGCCAATGGCACTGAGGCATTGACCCTTACAATTACACCTAGATATAATTTATTTACTATAAGGAAATTGTAATGTATTTTAATTATCATTAAGTTAAATTGGAGATAAACATCCTGGTTTGGTTTCTTCTTACTGTTGTAATGTATTTAGTGTTAGCATATTATTGTATTTACCTTAGGTTATTTACTAAGGTAATTTATGTTGGTTAGTTGCCTTAACCACTTTGGTTAAGAGGTTAGTTGTTTGATCGGTCTTTGTTATTTCATGCAAGCTAACGTAGGTTAGTTTTCTTATACCTGTCTCATGCTTCACAGGTATTTCATTTGTTTGCCTATTTAATAAGCCTTCATGCTTGGTTAAACATGTTGAAGAAGTGCTCTGCTATTCTCAATCTCATTTTCTCTCTATGTTTTGTTTAATCTAATATGGTATCAGAGCCTATGGTTTTTAGAACTTGAGTGGAGGTTTGTGGAAGCCAGAGAGAGGTCAGTGTCTTGCTAGGGAGGGGCTTCAGGCACCTAGTGGAGACCTGAGGAGAGAGAAAGCATCACACAATTTAGAAAACTCAACCAGAAGGTTTGAAAATTGCTAAGAAGCATCAGAAGGCTAAATAAGACCAAAAGGAAGTGAAAACAGGCTGCTTTAGAGGCTCAAAAGCCTATGTTGAATTTATCTATGCTAGCGCACCATACGGATTCAACAAAATTAGAAAAATTCATTTCTTCATCTTTTTTAGTGAAACAAAAGCCTAAATCATGAATTAAATCAAAACTAAGACACTGGTGAAAATGGTTTGCAATTTGGTTAAGAAACAGGCTCAGAATCTTCGCTTGAAATTTCAGAGGTAGGCCAATTTTCTGATTGGCTGAATTTTTTATGAATTTTTTAGCCTAAAGTTTTAATATTTCAATTATTTTTTATTTTTTAACTGAAATATATCAAAACATTAGCCAATAAGGGTTATTGGGGACCTACCACTAACTAATAATCACAGAAGCATCTAGGAAGCTAAAAATGTCATTATTTTTTGGGTTTTTTATCTGGATGTCAACGGAGAAAGAATTTTTTAAATCAGAATTGTAGTTTTCCCAATTTAATTGTTTCAGTGGTAGAATTTTTGTGATCTTACAAATGATATTGAGTTTTTTGCTAAAAATAGATAGGGTTGTTTAGTCTCAATATAGAATCAGTGTGTAGAAGGAATTAAAAAAAAGTCATTATAGTTTTTCTGATTTTGTCATTTTCATGAAAAACTAGGTAAAATGGCTAGTATTCAACACTTGTTACTACTAGATTCTCAGAAATTAACTGGCAAGAACTTTAGTCTATGGAGTCACAACAATTTGATAATATGTGAATATCTGAATATTGATCAAATAGTGCTTGGTAAAGAGCAAAGGTCTGCCACTGCTACCAATGACTATGATAAATGTCATCATGAGCTCTCATGTTGTTAAAATTGTTAGTAGTAGATAATCTAATCTCAGAGGTCAGAAATGTGACTATAGCATCAGACTTATGGAAAAATTTATCCTCAAAATATCAGGCTTCTGAAGCTGATAGAGTGTTGTATTTGAAGAATTTGTTGTTTTCCACTAAGATGCAGGAAGGTGTCTCCATTTTTGAGTTTTTATTGTAGATCAAGGACAGTAGTGACCAGTTGAAAGTAGTGCAAAAACCTATTGATGAGAAAGATTTGATTGCTCTTGTTATGAAAAATATTCCACCATCATTTGAGTCATTTGTGGAGTCCTTACACATGATTGCTGAGATGCAGACTTTGGATTTTGAAACATTGTCTACATTACTATTGCAAAAGGAGAGACAATAGGAGCAGACAATGTTGTCTACATCCACTTCCACAGAGAGTGCATTGTTTATCGAGGAAAAGGGTAAGTAGTCTAGTAAAAATAGCTATCCATCAAAATATTCACAAGTGGTAATAAGAGATCTAAATGGAAATGTTTTTACTATAAGAAACCTGATCACCTTAAGAAAGATTGCAGGAAAAGACAACAGGATATGGTTAACCCTAGAAAGAAATCTCATCATGCGAATGTAGCTGAAGGTGAAGGTAAGGAATCACAAGATTTTTATTTCATGGCTTTCAGTGGTAATTCTATGGTGGATCAAGCTTGGTACTTTGATTCAGGGGCATCTCACCAATATACATGACATAAGGACTGGTATGTGGATTTTGTTGAAGATAACAGTAGTAATGAATCAGTATTTTTGGGAGATGGTACAACATATTTTGTGAAAGGATTTGGTAATGTTCATATAAGTTTTGATGGTACGGTAAATTATACATTCAATAATGTTAGGTATGTACTAGATATGAACAAAAATCTTCTTTCAATCAGTGAGATCACCTCAAAATCTAATTTTGTTGTAAAATTTCAAGAACAACAATGTTTAGTCACCACTAAAGATAATAATATTGTTATTATTGGGATCAGTGAGAAAGGCTTGTATAAGCTTGCAGATCCAATCAAAGCAAAGGAAAGTGCACTTGTAGTGGTTGATAGCACAAGTTCACTATGGCATGAAAGGTATGGGCATTTGAATTTTCAATATTTGACTACATTGAATAAGACTAAGATGGTTAAGGGGATTCCTTCTATTCAACATAGTCATCATGTATGTACTACATGTTAGTTGGGGAAGCAAGTTAGACATTCATTTGATGTTGGTAAAGCTTTGAGAGCAAAGGGAGTATTAGATTTGGTACATGTAGATTTGCATGGTCCAATGCAAACACCTACCCCTTCTGGTGCCTGTTATTTCCTGTTACTGGTTGATGATTTCTCTAGGAAAAAGTGGGTATACTTTCTAGTGAAGAAATCTGATTATTTTTGTAACTTTCTTACTTGGAAAGCTATGGTTGAAAAATAGACAAAATGGCCAGTGAAATCTCTTAGAATAGATAATGCGGGTGAGTTCATCTCATAATAGTTCAAGGATTTTTGTGCCACTAAAGGCATACACAGATAATACACTACACCTTACACTCTGTAGCAAAATGGAGTTGTGGAAAGGCATAATAAAATGGTGATGGACATGGCTCTCTGTATGGTCCAAAGTAGAAATGTCCCATAAAGGTATTGGGTAGAAGCAGTGAATACAATAGTATACATCCTCAATAGAAGTCCTACAAAAGCTTTGGAGAATATGACTCTAGAGGAGGCTTGGTCAGGTCAAACTCTAGATGTAAGTGATTTTAGAATTTTTGGTTGTGTAGCTTTTGCAGTTATTCCTAGTCAAACGAGAAGAAATTTGGATGCAAAAAGCAAACCATACATGTTTGTTGGATACAGTGATCAGTCAAAAGCCTACAAATTACTTGATGTTTATAATAACAAAGTTGTGGTAAATAGAGATGTCATAGTAAATGAACAAACACCATACTTCATAGTAACTGGTCAAGTTTCAGATATTGAGTCATTGTTATCTAATGATTAAATTATTAGATATAATGTGAAAAGTGAGCATGATTCTTGTTCATCAGTGGAATCACATTCCAGGGAGGGAATTGATATAGGTCATTGTGAGGTTCCAGCAGAACAACCAAAGAAGCCAAAGTGATATACTGCCACAATTGAAGCACTAAAAGAAGGAGACTCGCCATAAGGTGTGGAAGGTAGAAGACTGAGATCGAGAAAGTAGTTTGGTAATAAAGGTGAGCATGTCAATCTTGCTCTAACAACTATTGTTTCACAAGTATTTGAGCCTAATTCTTTTTTAGAGGCCGAAGGGAAGTCTGAGTGGGAATCAGCTATGTAATTGGAATATGATTCCTTGATGAAAAATAAGACTTGGAAGTTGATGGAACTACCACCAGGAAAGAAATCCATTGGTTATAAGTGGATTTATAAGGTAAAATACAAAGCAGATGGTTCCTTGGACAAACACAAAGCCAAACTTGTTGCAAAAGGTTATGCACAAGAGGAAGGGGTTGATTATGAGGAGATTTTTACTTCAACCACCAAGATGGTAACTTTTCATTTGATTATTGCTATTGCTGCTCAGTTTGGATGGCAGGTGCACCAAATGGATGTAAAGAGTGCTTTCTTAAATGGAGATCTAGAGGAGGAAGTCTACATGGTTCAGCCATAGGGTTTTCAAGTTTCTGGTAAGGAACATCTTGTTTGTAGGTTGATCAAGTCCTTGTATGGACTCAAGTAGGCTCCTTGATCCTAGTATACAACAATAGACTCATATCTTATGGAGTCAGGTTTCAAAAGGTGTAACTCAAAACCAACTCTCTATGTAATGGTGTCTGGTTATGATATCTTGATTCTCATTAAATATGTTGATGATATAGCCATCATTGGGAGTAGTACTAGTCTCATTCAGCAAATGAAAGCTGATGTTTATTGTAATTTTGACATGACAAACTTAGGACTACTAAAATATTATTTAGGTGTTGAGTTTTGGCAAAGTGGTAATATTATATTTGTGTCACAAAATAAGTATGCCAATTCATTGCTAAAAAGGATCAGAATGATGGATTGTAATCCAACTCACACACCTATGGAAGTAGGAGCTAAAATTTCAATAGACACTAATTCACCTCTGGTCAATGAAATAGTGTATCAGCAGCTAGTGGGTAGTCTCATTTACCTCACTACCACCAAACCAGATATTTGTTTTGCAGTGAGTTTTCTATCTCACTTCATGTCTAAACCATAGGAAGTCCATTGCTTAGCTACAAAATGACTATTAAGATATGTCAAAGGTACTCTTGACTTTGGCATACTATATAAGAAGTCTATAGATTTTGAAATTTTAGGATACTCTGATTCTAATTGGGCAGGTTCAGTTGATTCAAGAAAATCTACAATAGGGTATGTTTTCACTTTTGGTTCAGGAGTTTTCTCATGGTAGAGAAAACTACAAACTACAGTGGCATTATCTTCAATAGAAGTAGAGTATAAAGCTGTGGTCAGTGCAAGTTATGAAACCATGTGGATAAAGAAAATTTTGGAGGATCTTTAGTTTGAGTCATCAAAGCCTACTCCAATTTTTTGTGACAACCAAAGTGTTTTGAAGATGGTGAAGAATCCAGTATTTCATGCCAAGACCAAACACATTGAGGTTCACCATCATTACATCTGACAGTTGGTTACAAATGAAGACATCAGTCTCTTTTATTGCCCTACTGTAGAGCAGCCAGCTGATATAATGACCAAACCACTTGGTACAGACAAGTTCATAAAATTCAGAGATAAACTTGGTCTTGTTTCTAGTTTAGTCATTTAGGGGGGTGCTAGAATATTATTGTATTTACCTTAGGTTATTTACTAAGGTAATTTATGTTGGTTAGTTGACTTAACCACTTTGGTTTATAGGTTAGTTGTTTGATCGGTCTTTGCTATTTCATGCAAGCCGACGTAGGTTAGTTTTCTCATACCCATCTCATGCTTCATGGGTATTTCATTTATTTGTGTATTTAATAGGCCTTCATGCTTTGTTAAACATGTTGAAGAAGTGCTCTGCTATTCTCAATCTCATTCTCTCTGTGTTTTGTTTAATCTAATATTTATAAATTAATATGCTCAAATGTATTTGTATATAGTAAATTTTACATATAACTATTTTAAATCTATTTAGAGAAATAAAAATGTGGTTATTAATATTATTATTTTAATCTTATTAAATCCTTTAAATTATAAATGGAAATTAAGATAGATGTAACTTACCATAATTTTTAATGGAATACCTTGTTGTACATGATGATGATTGATCTTAAAATTGAAATAGAACTCCAAAAAATAAATCTTCTTAGGGAGAGAAAACATGTTCTGTAAAAAAATTCTATTGTTTAATGTTGTTGGTCTTCTACTATTTTTATTTAGTAAATTTTGAGTAAGCATGAATGTTAATAGTATTTATAGTCATTGGATGGTTCATGAAACCTAAATAGTTATCTATTGGCATTTTATACACAGATGGATTTTTAACTAAATTATGCACACTTAGTAAAATTGAATTCTTTTTTTTTTATGTTAGAATCGATTTTTTACTTTCATGTTTTGTTATTGGTTTTAAACAGAATAAGGAAATGAGACTACAGTTAGTATGAGGGTCATTTATTTAGCATAGGAAAATTAATGTGTGGACTTAAACTCATAATCCATTATTTGGTACAAAATAATGAGGAAAACTAAATAATAAGTTTACTTTATTAATTGTTGATTATTTTTTCCTTTGTTACAGTTAGTATGAGGTTATTTTATTTAGCATATGAAAATTAATGTGTGGACTTAAACTCATAATCCATTCTTTGGTACAAAATAATGAATAAAATTAAAAAATAAGTTTTTTTTTATTAATTGTTTGAATTATGTATTTGTATACCTTAAGATATATTCTCATGTATATTGAATACTTAATAAGCATGATAATTTTTACAAACGGACTCCTTCAATCCATTATTAATATTTTTGAGGTCCCAATATTCTATATAATTTCTAATCATTTAATATTCAAAATTTTATGTATGTATTTGTGGTAAGTTTTCTTATTAGGGTTTATTTTTGTATTTTTCAATATTTATTAAATGATTAAGATTGAAAGGTTAAGACTTTTGTATTGTACCTAGTCAAATTATTAGTGGTGTGTACTTCATTTTTGGGTTTCTTTTATTAGGAAATGAGATAATTGTTGATGCACTTTTTAGTGCTACCTATGTCATTAGGAAACAAATTTGGAAAGTATAAAGTCAATTTAATGTCTTGAAATGACTTGGGGCTTCAGTTGTTTGTATAAATACTACTGGGAATAACATAGATGATAGAGATGTGATCACCACATTTAAGTATGTAAGTAGACCCTATTGTAGGGATATAAGATGCATATACACTAAAAAAATTCTAGCCAATCTTTGTGAATTATATTAATGTTTGCCAATCAATGCATAAAATAGAAATGAACAATGGATATATATACAACATAATCTAATCTAATATGATTCATAGGTAGATCTAAGAGTTATTAGGGTAGGTTATAAATAATTTATGCTTAAGATGAAATAAGATGACAATTCTACTAGCTTTTAAGGTAAAATATAGAAAACTAACATCTACCAGTTCTAGCATAAAACTCAAAGATGAATAAATATAGTTGAATATTCTAATGAAAGATAATGTATATGATAACATACATTGCACAAAGATGACTCACTTTTAGTAAATTTCATAACACATAATTTCTAATGAGATAAAATAGATCAAGCACACTACTAAACCAGTTAGCCTAGCATTAATCTCAAACTAACATATGCATATGTGAAATGTAATTGCCAAATTAGATTGTAGAAAGGAAAAATTTAGAGGTCTAAATCATGAGAATTTATAATTCACAAAACCACATGAAAGAACACTACAAATAGACTCTCAAATTCTTTGGCTCTTTGTATTAAATTTTATAACAAGTGTTTTTTCTAACTACAAAATGAGGGGAAAGCCCCTATTTATATGCTCAAAATGCCTAAGATTATCTTAAGTGGGCCCAAAAATGACACCCAAATACAAACAAGTGGCTAAAATCCCCCAATGTAATGGAATATTCCATATTTGAAATACAAAACATATAAATAAATATCCCTAAGGGCCCAAGGGTGATTGAGCTACTTGATATTGTTGTTGATGCTACTTCTTCTTAGCTTCCTCTTTAGTACATACTTTTGCAAAGGCTTGATAGTTTTTATCAATCTAGGCAAAGTATAGAATCATGGGCCTAAATAAATTTGATATTTCCTAGATTAGCCTATCATGCTTTGTGAGTATGGGCCTTACTGCCTCCTCAATTACCTCAACCTTTTGTAGTCTCTAGTTATCAAATGCTACTACATCAATCACCTCTACATATATCTTGTCACCAACCACATATTGATGGAATTGTGCCATGAAGACCTTAATTTTCTCTTTGAATTCTTATTCCTCCTTGAATTGTCCATCAATTTTGGTCACCTTGGTGATCATGGCATCCTTCAACAAGTGAGCAATTTGAAACTCAAATTTCTCAAAAGATGTGTTAAAATCCTTAAGCTAATCAAACTATGTCTTCAATATTTTCCTCCTATTCATGAGGATAGTCTACATAGGCACTATGTCTTCAAGAGGTAGTACCTTCAAGTCATAATTTTTTTTTTCTTTTGGATACTCTGTCTAATTTTACTAACTTGGTGTTATAATGGATGAGACTTTGATTGAGCTTTGTGATTGCCTTGGCCTATTGGATTTCATCTACTTTCCTCTTATTCATGACCTTATAGAGGTTGAAGAAATAAATTATAGCATTAATTATTGAAATTAATGTGACTTCAGGCATAGTGGTCAATGCTTTCTCCTTTAGCCTCTTTATTTCTTGTTACATCCCCTGTATAAGAATAATAGTTGATTTAGCTTGTGCCTACACTGAGGATATAGGATCCTAATATTATTTTAATTCTCTCAGGGTGGCCTTCTTCTTCTTAGTCAAAGTTAAGAGGGACTCTTAAATTTCATAAATTACAATAAAACTTGATTATGGTTGTTTTATTTGCCTTTTGACTACCCTCTTCATTATGCAAATGGTCTAATCAAATATCATGCTAATTTTAGGTAAAGCATGGCTTAATTGAGGTCTCCCCTAACTTAGTATTTGAATCATATCTATAACCCAATTTGGGGTGTTTAGATGAGTAGGAGGTGGTGCAATGGGAGTGCTTGGGAGGAAGAGAAAACTAAGGCTAAATCAAGGATATACAATTGGGTTAGGTTCAATTATCCTATTAGATTAAATAGTGTATTGGTTGGACCCATGTTAAGGGTGAATGAGGGAAATGTTTTGGGACTAATATGAATGGGTATCAAGTTTTTTATGGGATTTATTGAGCCAAGGTTGAGGGATGCACTCAAAGTAGCTATTTGGGATGGATTTGACTCCATATCCTGACTAGTCATAGTGCTTTGGGAGTTAGATAGAGTTGGAAAGTTTCTAGTTGCATGGGATATGAATATTTAAATGGTGCCTCTAAAGGAGGTATTGGTGGCAGATGTGAATATGGGCCTAGTATGGGTAGTAGTATCAGGGGTAATTATAAACATGCTAATGAGTGGAGATGAAGGTAGAGCTACATAACTTTAGAAGGAATTTGGGAGGCTGCTGAAGGGGATGTTACTCCACTTATCCCAAATTTAGGGGATTTCCTTCTTATATAGACTTTCTCAACCATATTCTCTATTAATGTTTGTAATTCTTCAAATGAAATATTAGCAACATTTGGATCTAATTAATCCAAGTCCTCTAGGATTTCTTCTTCAATAGATGTAAATGTAATTGTAGGTGTTTGTGAAGGGCCATGTTGGTCACTTAACTCCCCTTGATCATATTTTATAGGTGCATCTTTCCCACTTGGATTATCTTGAATTGGTAGCCTATATATTCTATTTATTATTATAGGAGTTTCATCTCCCTTTTCTTCTTCTTCTTCCTTCTCCTCATAGTCTACATTAAACATACCCCTATGAACTAGTGGGGGATGAGGGCTTGCTACATATTCTTTCCTTCTCTCTTGATCAAGACTAATCTCAAGTGGTATGTTCCTCCTCATAAACTTATTCAATACTTATTCATTGATCAATGCATCAAGGTACATCTAGTTGTGCTCTTCATCTTGATAATTATATTATATGGCTACATCTCTTCTAAATTGGATAAGGTGTTTGGAGATGACTTGATTAGGATCCCATATCTTAAAATCATATTTAGGAAAGTGATAGGAGTCACTATACTATGTTGTCACCATCATGTCCTACCATTGATTTAGCTTGGATGTTACTAGTTTATAAGGAGCCTTGTGTGGGGGAGTCTTCTTCTTCCTGTTAGAGAGGCCATCAACTCCATGGACCATTTCTTAAGTTATTTATTATTCTAAAAATTTCATTAGCACAAACCTTGGTATCCAAATGGGATATACCATGATTCCCTCTACTTGGATGACTATAAAATTATGATAGAGTTAAGAGATACCTATACCTCTCAATGGTTGTCTAACCTCTAATGACACACTCTACATTGGACATTCTATGATTGAAATGTATGTAGGGGAAAAAATCCTCTACATTTTTCTTCATATGGTACCTAAAATAGTGAATATGAATCACTAAAATGATTGGGTCATGCCCTCAAATCTTATAGGATTCCATGTGTTTGGCCTCATTTGTGAAGTTTCATAAATTACATATAGCAGATAACTCATAATATAGAATGGAGATCTATTTATACATGTATCTTCCATCATTATAACTAAATTTTTGCTAATGACATCTCCATGGGAGGGGACTTGTTGATCCTCTAAGATTAGCTACAATAGTGGGATGGTCTTAATATCCACGTATCCTATGTGGGAATTACCAAATATATTATTTAGTAATGTGAATCCAATCCTAAACCTTTTTCTAAATTGGTAGATTTGGATGTTCCCCTACTCATCCATGAACAACAGCCCTTTTGGGTTCATTAGCCATCTAACTAAGACTACATCTAGCTTGTGTACCTTGTTCTAGGTTTTAATAATGCTCTAGTTATAGTTTAGCTTAGGTAGGGGTAGGTCATAATACTTCTCAAAACTAGGCCTGCCAATAAATTTAATAGGAATCTCTTAGTGCATGGACTTAATCAATCCATCTTTTTATCTTGTATTTCCAAAGATGCCATCTACTAGGTCCACATAAGGCATGACCTCTAGCTTTGTTATAGCTTTATGGATACTAGTATCTTGCATTGAAAGGACACTAGAGGTGAGATAAATGATGTAGGGCATGGTCTTTGCATCATTGAGATCTATAAATCCTTGAATATTATGGTATATATTATTATAATGCAGTCCCCTGAATCTACAACTTATGGGATAAACTCTATGTCCTTAAAGACTAGTGAATTGCCAAATTGAAATAATAAATCATCATTACCATAGGTGATTACATTAATGGATGTGGATGATCTTATTTTTGAAATTTTGTGGTGTCCATAGTGATAATTGATATTCCTTCATGCTTATCTACAAGTCTTGGAGATCTTAATAATGGTCATCCACATACAATCTATGAAGAGCTTGAGCTTCATTAAACTTGGAATGTAGAGAGTAAATAGGGAAAATACTTAGGGATTTAAATTAAAGTGTAGGTGACAATGATAAATTTTGGTAGCCTTTTAAACCTTGACTTTGTTAATACAAGTTTGGATGGTGATTCTAGTGTGTTCCACATTGATGTGAAGCTCATCACCTTTACATCCAAATATTAACACAAATTTTCTTTTGATTTGAAATTAATTTTATATTTAAAGACAAATATTTATACCTCTTGACATTTATCATGACACATCAACTCAAATTGGGCATTTACAAGGTCTAAACATGACTAAGTTACTTAGTCATCTTAGGTTTGGGCATGTGGAACTTTTTGGTTGGTCTTAGACTCTTAGGATATAGCTTATTGTGGTAACTCTTTTGATTAGTGTCATTTTGAATTATTTAATTTATGGTGAGATCTAAGGTGGGGCCCTCTAATTTGGCTGGCTATGGGAGTGCCACTTATCATTATTATAAATAATTGGATCATTGATTAGATAGTTATATCTTTCATGGGCCATCATGGCCTTGACTAGACATGCATTGCCTTTTGATTATTCTTAGGAGATTTATGGATATATGTTAGATAATTTATATCAAACATATGGATTATATTGAGCCACACATTACTCTCAAAAATAATCTATTGATCTTAAATGCAACATTATGGGGATAACACACATCACCATCTCATAGGTCTAGTTGGGACATGTGTTACAATATCAGGCTCTTGTGACCTTTGGACTAGATGAGATATGGTATGGACATGCATTGGTCATGAAAGGTGCATTTTCAATCTAACAAATTGGGAGCTTCCATGTGTTCTCTTAATGGGATCTCAAAGGATTCCTTTAGATTGTCAAATAGGGAAAGTATATATATGACACATGTACTTTGGAGGGGCAAACATCACTCTCACAAGGGACCTCAAAAAACTATATACCATGGAAATTTGGATCAGATAGTCCAAGTGTACCCATGTGTCATCTTTGGAAAGCTCTTGCAAGTCTTGGAATGCCTCCACATTGATCTAAGATGAATTTAAAGGGAGTACATGACATCTCAAAAGGTTATTCAAGTCATGATTAGGATATGAAAAATTATCTCATGGACTATGGGATAGGAAAGGTTATGTTGTGGCTTGGATTTGAATGAACTTGATCAAAAGAAATAGGATCTCAAAATGTAGCCCATGTATTTGAATTCTAATGTGTAGTTACTTCACAAGCTCTTTGGATCATGTTACATGGTATCTTTCAAAATTAATATATTTTTTCCAAGTATCATAAGAAAAGTTTCTTTTTATTAGCTAATGGCATGGCCTAAAGTTTTGATGACAAGTATTTGTGCCTTAGGAAAGCACCATGTCAACATGTGGCATGCTATGGAGTGAGTGTTTATTTTATAAGCCTATCTATAATTTGACATCTCACAAGGCATCATAGATCACTATTTTTAAGTTGACATCCTAGAAAGTCATGAGAGAAGCTAAATTAGACTTTGGAAACATTTAAGTGCCTATCATAATCAATTTAAAATAAGTTTAAATCAGAACTTGTAAACAAATGATTTAAACAAATAAAGTATTATCCCAATGGAATCGATGGAAGATTAATGTGTCCATATTGGTTGAGGAACTACGCAAAGCATTATTAGTGAAACCTACCTACACATTTGGGTTGATTCATGGTTAAAAAATCAATGAAACTTGGAGAAAACTCATAATAACTTGCCACAATCTAAATATTTCTAGATGTTGATCCATATTAAAAGATGACTATTGAACCAAGAATTGTTAGGAAGTACTAAATCAGATTTTCTATGCAGTCAAAGGGTTCATCAAATTTGAAATCTTAGGTAATTTTTGAAAATTAAATAGGAGGGTCCCCATTATAGGAATAGGGGGTAGTTGAGAATCAGTAAGTGGCAACCTCTATGGGGAAACATTTCAAAATGTTAGAATCTAGATCTCCTATTCAAAGATGAATAAAAAATTGGCTATCTCACTATAATTTTTTAGCTATATCAAAGCTACTTTTTAGAACTAATGAAGGCTCATAAGTAAGAAACAAACTTTAAATCTTGTAAAAAAACATATTATGTGTGTGGATTATAGCTTATTAACTATTTCCATTAGGTTCAGAAAGTTTAAATTTCAAGCTTTAGGATATTAAGATGAAGTGACTGAAGCATTTTTTAGGTTTAATTAACAATAATTCCTTGATTAGTTAGGGATGGATTGGAAATTTCTTTGATACCATCTAGGCATCCATAGACCTGACAGAGATACCTTTGGCTTCACTCTAGGCCTTTCTCTACTACTAGATAGGCATCCATAACCCCAGTAAAGATTATCAAAATCACCATTTATGTAACATGAAGTAGTTTATGATTTCACTTCATTGGTGTACCATATTTTTTTTATTTTTATTTTTATATACTTACGTTGATAAACCAAAATGGTTGGGAACTAGAATTATCTAGGTATAAGGATTCTGTCAAAACATAATTTGAATGTTATTCACTCTTAGGCAAATCCTACCCAAGAAATTCATTTAGTGAATTTGTGTGATAGTATGATGGTCCAAATAGATTAAAACTCTTGTGTAAGATAATTTTTAGTTACCTAAACCATATTACATCATTAAAATAACCTAAGATTTTCATGAGAAATCTAATTTCTAATTAACCTCACCTAACTTTTCTAAATAGGAATAATAATAGGGGATTCTAAGCTTTGGACCATCAGATATTTCCAATCAACAATTCCTTCTTCCCTTTTTTAATACTAGGTTAAAACAAATTGATACAAAATATTAATTATACAGTGGATTTATTACTACACTATAACACACAACAAGAAACAGTCTAACAAACAAAAAGCAAGAAAGGATAAAGAAAAAAAATAAAGTAATAAATAAAAATAGAAAGAAAACTATGCTAATCCTACCTAATCTAAGTCTAAACGAGCTTACTCTCCTTGTTGAGTTTGGGATAGGGTGATAGAGAAGTAATGCTTCATGTATTGCCCATTAACTAGCAAGGCTAATTTGTTCCCTTGTATGTCTTTGAGACTGAATGTATTTTATCCAAGTATGTCTGCTACTTGATAGGGTCCAATCTAGTGGGGATTGAACATGTCATGTTGTCCCATTTATCATGGGTTTTGTCTCACAGTAAGACTAAGTTTAAGATTTAGAATGCTTTTACTTTGGCTTGCTTGTTTCTTTAAATCTTTATCTCTTGCATCTTCTATCTGCATGATTTTTAGGATTTAAAAATGCAATATCTCATCATATTCCATGTACTCAACCATGAATTCATAAGTGATCAGCCTCAACATGATGGGAAATATAGGATGTTTCCCATAAACTAGTAGGAATGGGGACACTTTGAGAGCCTACTTATATCTAGTGTTGTCTTTCCATACAGTGAACTTCAGTAAGGACTACCATTCTCTTAACCTTTTTTCTATAGATTTTTTGATATTAGTCATCAAGTTCTTATTAGTTAACTATGTGACTCCATTACCTTGAGGGTATTACATTGAGGTTAATTTGATGACTATCTAGTTATTATATGCCCATTCAGTAAATTCATCAAATGCAAAGGTTGGGCCATTGTCACACACTATAGATAGTGGTATCCCAAAGAATGTACTAACATTATCTACCAATAAATTAATAAAATTGATCATCTATTATTCTTTGTGGCTACCACCTCAGTCCACCTTGTGTAATAATCAATGGTCATGAGTAAAAACTTGTGTCCCTTTGAGGAATTTAGATTGATGATTCTTATAAAGTTAAGGCCTCACTGTTTGAATGTTTTTTCCTCAATTAGCAATTATAAAGTCATGGATGCCTTTATCTCTCTTCTATCAAATACTTGACACTGATTGCAATTTAGCACATGAGCATGTGTGTCTTTGAATATAGTTAGCCAATAATAGTCATCCCTTAATATATTATGTGTAGTGGAACATCTTGAAGGGTGAACACTCCCCAATATGTCATGAAATTTATCCATGAACTTTGCTACTTCATTTTTGGAGACACACCTAAGGTAGATTATTTCATAGTTATTTCTATAGAGGACCCCTCTTTTGATTATGAAGTGTGATCATCTTAGCCTGATGGATTTCTTGTGTTCTCTCTTTAGGTATGAGGGACATGCTCCATGCAAAAAGTAATGCACAATGTCCTTGTACCAATCTTCACTAGGTAACTTATTTGCTTCTAATTGTAAAACATGAATACAAGTATCAGTGTTTGTAATGAGTTATATGAGACCTTTCTCTGTTATGTACTTAAAAAATAATCTCTAAGTCATATTATTGAATCTTGGTCATCCACTTCCCTCTTTTTTCATTGAGCTCATTATTTCCTAACATTAGTCTGATAGTTGGGTTAGACACTATGACATATGTATTATTCCATAAGATATAGTGTTTGAACTTTTTAACATCCTTCACTAGTGCATATGCTTGTTTATCTAGCATAGGATAATTAAGCTCTGCATTCTTTAGGTTGGTGCTCATAAAGGTAATGGGGTTCTATTTTTCATCTTCTTTATATGTTAAGATGGTAACAATAGTATGGTTAGAAGCAAATGAATATAGATAGAAATATTTACTAAAATTAGGGATTATCAAGACAAGGGCTTGGATAATAGCATCCTTGATGCCTTAGAATAAATTCTTTTCTTTATCGGTCCATTATATCTTCACCTCCTTATTTATCATAGCAATGAGTGGTCTCACTATCTTATGCAAAACCAAAAATAAACTTTCTTACGAAGTTGATTTTTACAAAGAAAGATTTTAATTCCTTTTACTATTTGGAGATTCTACTTTTGAAATTGCATTTATCCTATCAGGGTTAATGGTCATACCTTCTTGAGTGATCACATGTCTTATAAACTTGCCTTTAGTTACATAAAATATGCTCTTTTTGGGTTAAAGGAGATGCCATACCTTATACACTTATCCAACACATGTTTTAAATTCATTATATGATATTCCCTATTTTTAGAAAACATAATTAGATCATCCATGTAAATGATAATGAATTTACCTATCATTCTATGGAATGCATGGTCCATCATTCACTAAATATTTGATCCTGTATTGATAAGCTTGATTGGAAACCATATATAAAGAAACATTCCCAACTTAGTTGTGAAGGTAGTCTTCAATCCATCATTTTTGTTCACCAAAACTTGGTTTTAGCCCAAACATTTCTCTAATAATGCCATCATTTGAGAGCCATTTACCAACTATAAGACTTCATCCAAATATGTAAAAGGGTAATTATCTTTCTTAAAAGACCTGTTTAAGTTTTGAAAATCAAAATAGAGTCTGATTTGTCTATTCTTTTTCCAAATAGGCACTAGGTTAGTAGCCCACTTTGAGTGCCTTATAGGAAAAATTATCCTCGCATCAAGCAATTTTTTCACCTCTTTTTAAATTAGTGGTTCCAACACTATATTTACTGGTCTTTGCCTTTGTCTAAAAGGCTTTTAGGCTTCCTTTAATGGAATAGTATGAGTGATCACACTAGTATCAAAGATCTTTAGGTCATCATATGACCATGAAATAACATCCATCAACTTAGTCAAAAAGGTATATGCCTTATTTAATTCTTCATTAGTCTAAGAAAGACCAATGTTGACATTTTTTCATCTTTGGGATCTCCCAAGTTCAATTATTTTTAGTCTTTTCCACTCACCTTAGGATACTTATCTTTAGCTCTTTACTTCTTAGTGTCAAACATTATCTCTAGTGAAATCACACGTTTAGGAATTTGATTCTCCTTAAGCTAGATCACCCCATATCCACTTTATTTATAACTCTCCATAGAATATTCATCCTATTCATCAATAATGGGGGGCTCAAAAACATAAAAATGTCATAAGAAATTAATTATTTGTTGGTTTTCATCAAAAAATTGGAAGTGATTAATGTTGTATAGCATAGAAGGGAATGAGCTTATTTATATAGTGAATTCATACAGGTTTATGGATTTCATAAGCACCAAGTTAGCCACAGCCAAATCTAGAGCATCCACCATTTGATTTTATTCCCTAAGTAATGAAATAATGTTGAATGAGTCAAAGTATTCAATTATATCCCATGCTATAAATTTATACTTAATCTTTCGGATCTCCCAAGTTCACTTGTTTTTAGTCTTTACCACTCACCTTAGGTTACTTATCTTCAACTATTTTCTTGTCAGGGTTGAACATTCTCTCTAAGGATATCATGCCTTTAGGAATTCAAGTCTCCTTATGTTGGATAACCCCATATCCACCTTATTTATAACTCTCCACAAAACTTTTGTCCTGTTCATCAATGATGGAGGATTCAAACACACTATAATTACACAAAAAGTCAATTAGTTTCTAGTCATCATTAAATATTGGAGGTGATTTATGTTGTCTATCATAGATGGGCATGAGATGATTTCTATAGTGAATTTATATAGGTTCATGGATTTTAGAGGCACCATGTTATCCACTATTTAATACATAACATCTACCATCTAATTATGTTTCACAGGTAATGAATTAATGTTGAATGAGTCAAAGTATTCAATTAGATCTCATGATCTAAATTTATACTTCCTTAAGCAAGATAGTTTACATTGATATCTAATTTTGATTTGATTCACAACTAGTTCATAATAACCATAAACTAATAGCTCTTTAATCTTATGTTTAATTGAAAATTTAAGTCCTAAAATGATGGATTTATATTTTACTAGATCATTAGTAGAAGAGAACTATAATCTATATTAATCAATATACTCTTTTCCTTTAGGATCTCTTAGGACAATTTTAATTCTTGAGCCTTTTTTGGCTCATACATCATCAAAGTTTAGTGTCCATGGAACTTTGTGATTTTCTCTTTCAATGTCACTATCACCTACAACAATTTTAGTGGTTTCTAGAGTATAAACACCCAGGTCAGAAGACTATTAGTTTACATTTTCGTTCTTGGCATTGTATTTAGTGATCATGTACTTCATCTTGAGTTCTTGATATTTCTTGATTTGATTGGGGATCCCTCACCAAGGTAGCCATATATGAGAGAAATATATAGACATGTATTCATTTAAGGATTTAGTCTAGTCTTGACTTAGTAATAATCCATATGCCTTAGGTATATCAATAACTTAGATGTTGATGAACTATTGTATTCTAAGATCATGAGCTAACTGCATATGTATATTCAATAATTAACCAATTAACATTACCCTAGACTTCTCTAACTATACTATCACCTTTTCAGACATAACAATATTTAGCCCCAATTTCTATCAAATTCCCAGAGGAATAATATTAGAATAAGCATCAAAATCAAACAAACAACTATGT
The DNA here is from genome assembly GCA_037957365.1 of Torreya grandis. NCBI lineage: Eukaryota > Viridiplantae > Streptophyta > Pinopsida > Cupressales > Taxaceae > Torreya > Torreya grandis. Next base: position 1,097,109 of record JARHVA010003465.1, on the reverse strand, counting down.
AGGTTCTTACCAAATATTCTAATAGTTAACAGGAATGGTGGAACCTGATGATTTGTTTTGTACATTTAAAGGTTTAAATGTGCTTGCTTAGCCTTTCCAGATCTTAGCTTCTCTTTTATAGATTTCAACAAGAGATCACATTATTCAGTGATTTATGTGATCTCGATTAATGCAATGTTTTCCTTGATTTTATTCATGTCCTTCACTATATTATATCTACCCTTTGATGTTGTGCAAGGGACCTATGTTGTTAGTTGAATCTCCTTAACTTTGGGGTGAGGTGGGTTATTGTTTATCCTACCATCAGGAGGTGTATCAATCTTTTTAGGTGGGGTAGAAGTTGTTAGAGGTGGGTCTTGACCTTGGCTAGTTTCTTCTTTGGTACTAATAGAAAGCATGTACCTCTTCAACATTATCTTTAGGTTCATTTTCATCTTGCCTTGGGAATTCATATATCTCCACCATAAGGATAGAATTGGGTAATCTAGAGGTATCATTAGAGATATCAAAGCTTCCAACATTGTTTTGATTATTAGTATTCATGTCAAATCCCTACATTTGGCCTTGAATGGCTTCAAAATCATGGCAAAACTCCTCACAATCTAGATTTCCATGTCTAGTAGTGTTATGCACTTGATACCAATTAGAAAATGCCATCATACAAATATTTATCTCAGGTAATTTATTCAAAGGGGACTCACTATTATTATTATACCTATTAAAAGGTCTATTATACCTTTGGAAAGCATAATTTCTATTAAAAATTTCTATAGTTTTTCCCATCTACTTCTTGACATCTAAAAAATCATTAGCAAGCTTTTGGAAAATCATTTAGATAGAGTCTAACTCTCTCTTAGGAGGTTTTAGGTTCTTACCCTAGGTGGTAGCTTGGACATTAGTGTTGTTCACTAGCACCATGGTTTGAATATTCTAGGGATGAGCCTTGACACTTACTTGGTTAAAGAATCCAAGTTGTTAATTTAGTGCAACATGACTTAAAGGCAACTAGTTGAGGATTGGTAATTGATTCAAGGTAGGATGGTTTTATTTCATATTGGTAATGATACTCAAAGTAGGCATCGTGGGATAAATGTTGGGAATAGTAAAGGCAAGGTGTCCATGTGGATGCATGTGCTCATGAATGTGAATTGATTTAGAATAGGCTAAGGGTAATGTGTCAATACCCATATCTATTTTTAAGAATATAACCATAATTGGATATAGAATGTTTTGTATATTTCCAAGGCTAACTCATTAATAGGCTTATACAATGGGGATGTCAAGGTGTACATATTTTGGAACATAGTGTTAAATGTCTTGATTAGCTCCTTTGTGTCCCTTTTTAGGGTAGTAAACTATTGGTACATGACTCTCAAGCTAACTAATCTACCAAACTGAGTAATAAAGTTGTCATTAAACTGATTCCATCCCATGATGAAATTTTGGGTAGATTAATAAACCAATCATAGGATGCATCCCAAAAAGTAAAGGGAAAGGGACAATAGGCTATGTCTTCATGAATGACATTAAGCAACCTTAAAGATGCTTTAAATAAATTTATATGTTCTTCAATGGTTACTCTATCGATGGGAGTAAAGAGAGGCAAATACTTCTCTAGGTTCTTAAGCAAATCATACATAACTCTATGGATGTTGATGGGCCAACCAGCTAACCATGCCAAGATTGGCATACGGGGTTGAAAATTCTATTTAAATGGAGAATTAGGTTGAGTCTTATACTTTATTTGTCTACCTTTGTCTGATCTAGCCTTTTTATGGGTTTTTATAGATGTTAAAGGGGTTTTTAGCTTAGATCAAGATCTGGTTCAAATCCTAGGCAACTCAAAGATGCAAAATGGGTGGTTGGAGCAAAAGAATTACAAAGGAAACCTCCATATATGCTAAATACCACAAAATTTTATGAATATAACATAGGTAAGATTAGATCAAGTATATTTACCTTGATCTTTGAAGATCTGAGCTCAAAAAATTTAGAATTCCCATAACTTGCAAAAATATTTGTTAGCTTTGCACTAGAACCTATAAACATTCACTTAAACAAATAAATCAAAGAATTTATATGCCTTATTTATCAACATAAAGATGTTATAAGGTATTATTACAAAGATATGTAAATATTCACTTAAATACAAACCAAATAGATCAATTAAGATCTTAAATGCCTAGATTTAGCATGAACAATGTATTAGAAACTGATATTCACACAAATATCTTGATTCTTTAACCAAGTCATAATAAACTACAAAGACAATCAAAATAACCTCTAATGTGTGTGTGTGTGTGTGTGTGTGTGTGTGTGTGTGTGTGTGTGTGTGTGTGTGTGTGTGTGTGTGTGTGTGTGTGTGTGTGTGTGTTTGTGTAAAGAACAAGGCATTTCACATATCCTTGCATGAATTTAAACTAAGATCTAGATTATTTTACCAAATTTGGATAAATAAATAATAATTTAGATAGAATCATTCAAAGAACGTAAAGATTTATGTAAAAATGTAAATCCATAGTATCCCTTAATATTATCCATGTGATTTGAAAAAATTAAACATGTGTATAATGAATTACATTTAAAATTCAATAAAGATGCATGAAAATAGTTGCATGAGGCCCTCCCTATAACACCATCTTTTCCTTCCCTATTGATGCACTTTTAGTGCTCCCTATGTCACTAAGAAACAAAGGGGGAAAGTATAAACTTAATTTAAAGTCTTGGAATGACTTGGGGCTTGATTTATTTATACAACTAATACTGAGAATAACACATAAGATAGAGATGTGATCATCATGTTGAAGTCTACACACAAACCCTACTATAGTGATAGCATATGTATATGTAGTGTCATAATTACTATCCAATCTTTATGAATTATATTAATGTTTTCCAATCAATTCCAAAAATACAAACAAACAATGGATATTTATACAACATGATCTAATCTAATATGACTCATGGGTAGATCCAAAAGTGAGTAGGGTAGGGAAGAAAGAAGTTATGCTTAATATGAAAGAAGATGTCAATATTACAAGCTTCTAAGGAAAAATATAGGAAACTAACATCTACCATCTATAGCACAATACTCAAAGATGAATAAATGTAGTTGAATATTTTGAGGAAAGAAAATGCATATATCTAATAACATATATTGTATAGATACGACTCACTTGCAATAAATTGCACAACACATTTTATCACTAATGAGAGAAAACAAAGATCAAATAGTCCTCCTATCATACTACTAAAGCAATCATTCTAGAATTAAGATCAAACTAATATATACATATGTGAAATGTAATTTCCAAATTATATTATAGAAAGGAAACATTTAGATGTCTAAAGCATGAGAATTTAGAAGTCATAAAACCAAATGAAAGAACACTATAGATAGACTCTCAAATTATTTGGTTCTATGTATTAAATTTTGAAACAAGTGTTTTTATAACTATAAAGTGAGGGGGAAACCCCTATTTATAGGCCCAAAATTCCTAAGATTAGATCAAGTGGGTCTATAAATAACACTCAAATATTTTAAAATGGCCAAAATTCCCTAATGCAATGCAATATTCCATATTTGAAATACAAAAAATATAAATAAATATCCTTAATGGCCTAAGGGTTGTTGACCTTCTTGATGTTATTGTTACTATTGCTTCTTCTCATCTTCCTCTTTATTCCATACTTTTGCATAGGATTGATAGTCTTTATCAATCTAGACAAAGTCTAGGATCATGGGCCTAAATAAATTAGATATGTCTCATATTAGGATTCCATGCTCTATGAGTATGGGCCTTAATGCCTCCTCAATCACCTCAACCTTTTGAAATATCTAGTTAATAAATGATACTATATCAATCACCTCTATAGCTATATTGGCACTCGCCACATCTTGATGGAATCATGTCATGAAGACATCTATTTGTGTTTTGAATTCTTGTTCCTCCATGAAGGATCCATCAAGTTTTTTCACCTTGGTGATCATGGAATCCTTTAATAGGTGAGTAATTTAGAACTCAATTTTCTCAAATGACGTGTTAGCATCCTTTAGTTTATCAAACCAATTCTTCAAGATTCTCCTCCTATTCATGAGGATAGTCTATGTAGGCACTATGTCTTCAAGATGTAGCACCTTCAAGTCAAGAAATTTGTTACTCCTACATAATTTTGATATGTTTTCCAACTAAGTGTCATAGTGGATGAGGCTTTGATCGAGCTTTGTGACCACCTTGGCTTATTGGACTCCTTCTGCCAACCTCTTCTTCATGACCTTATAGTGGTTGAAGACATTAATTACAACATGGATTATTTATATTAATGTGGCTTTTAGAATAGTGTGAAATGTTTAATCATTTATCCTCTTTATTTCTTGTTTCATCCCCTACATAATAATAATAATCAATTCATCATGTAACCATATTGAGGATATAGGATCCTCCTTATATACTTTTACTTATATTGGGGTGACCTTCCTATTATTAGTTAGAGTGAAGAGGGGATCTTCATTTTCATAAATTATAACTTAGTTTGACTATGGTTTCTCTACTTGTATTTTGACTACTCTCTTCATTATGCTAAGATCCTGATCAAATCTCATGCCAATCTGAGGTAGAGCTTGGCTTTCCTGAGGTATCCCATGACTTATTGTTTACGTCATATATATCATTTAATTTTGGATGCATGGATGAGTAAGAGGTGGTTGTAATGGGATTACTTGGGAGGAAGAGTAAGATAAGGTTGAAGCATGGATATATAATTGGGTTGGGTCTAATTATCCCAATGGATCAAATAGTGTCTTGATTGGGACCATGTTTAGGATGAATGAGGCTAATGTTTGGGACCCAATAACTTTTACTACTAGGGTGAAATGAGGTGGATGTTTCCAAGTTAATGATTGAGGAATGGGTCACAAGGGGTTGGTGGGTGTAATGGATCCAAGGGTGAGGGATGCACTCAGAGTAGCTATTTGGGATGAAGTTGACTCCATAGCTTGACTAGTCATAGTGATTTAGGAGCTAAGTGGAGTTTGAAAGTTTACATTGGTATATGATATGAATGGTGGAATGCTACCCATGAAGGAGTTAGTGGTGGTTGATTTTAAGATGGGCCTAGCATGGGTAGTATCAATAGGGGTAGTTGTAAATGTGTTAGTGAGTGGAGATGAAGGCAGATGTACATAACTTACAAGAGGAATTTGGGAGGCTATTGAAGGGGATGCCACTCCACTTATCCCAACTCTAGGGTATTTCCTTCTTACATATACTTTCTCAACCATCCACCTTGTTAATGTTTTTAATTCTTTCAATGAAATTTTAGTAACATCTAGATTTGATTAATCCAAGTCCTCTAAGGTTGCTTCTTCAATAGATGTAGATGAAGTTATAGGTGTTTTTGAAGGGTTAGGTTGTCCATGTTTGTTCCTAATTTTACACCTCTTAAACTTTAACTTGAACACTTGAGATAAAATGGGAAGCAATGATGAAAAACTTGCTAGTATGTCATTGTAGTTGAGGAAAGGTTTAGCATGAAGATTAGATCAAATGCATAAAATCACTGAGAGGTACCTAAAAAGGGTTTGGTCAGCTCTTTGCTACTTCTAGATCTAACTAAAACAAGGTGAGAAGACCTATGGGGTAGCTTTACCACATGGAAATATTTTTCAATTCATCCTCCATGGGTATTTTTGGAACAAGGAATAAATATGAACAGGGCATAACCAAGTTTGCACACTTCATATGTGAAGAGTTGTCAGACAAAATACACAAATGCTCTAAATCACATTTAAGCTGCTAAATATGGATTGTAAATAGATTTTAACCTTCATTCCAAAGGGTTTTCAGCAAAAATAAATGGACTAAAGAAAAGACGTAAACACTAATATTTTAAAGTAGAAACTACAAACACATACTAACTACACAACATTTTATGCATTTACAGGGAAAATAATACTTATAATATGCAAAAAGATGTATTATCTACATGGTATGATAGGTTAAGACAATATTATATAATTCAAAATAAGGAGGGTGGTGTGTTTGTGGCTTCTAAACAATATGGTATCTTACAGTATTTCATGACAATATTATTTAGCAAAGATGCAGAAAAAACTTCAAACACAAGATGATGGTAGATACCAAATGATCCCTATGAGACTAGAACATAAATTGAAACTAATTTTTCAAATTTTTTTCCCTATCAAGTCCATAAACCTATGGTGACCAAACAATTTATTCAATAACATATCTTAAAGTAATGTACAAATAGATTATAATCTAAATCTATACTAAAAATGATAACTAGTAGTGAGCACAAAACTAAATGTCCAATCAATAATTCTTGAAAAACATGTCATTACACTTCATAAACATGAAACAATAAATAAACACAAGAATTTACATTTAATTAAACATAAATATTACACACATTAGTATTTAAAAATGCTACTATGGGTACAAGTATGGCGAGATTGCTCTTTTGACAAGGGAGATATAAACATGATCTCAAAGCTTGTTAATGGTTATACAACTACAACCACCTTAGTAAGGGAGATAAAATATACATATAGCAATTTATCCCATAGAATTTTCTACTGAACCTAGACTTAGAGAGAATGGATTCTTAGAATAATGACCAATAAAAATAGCTAAACCACCAATAGAAGACAAGCCTTCTAATTATACATTTTAAATATGGTATTGTGGGTCATAACTTGAAAATTTTCAAAACAAACTATCAAGTCCACCAAGATGCTTCTAGTGTAAAAATATTCCCTTGCGACACCTGAAATCCTTATTCATTTCCAAGAAAAATCATAAATCTAACTGCCTCTATGAGGAATGACGAATATTTGGAGCATATACTTTGATTTCATGGTGGGAGATGAGTCTAACATGAACTATAAGGATAATATTCATGGTATAGGGTGAAACCAAATTTGTCATTATGTGCAAATACCTATGGATACTCTCAACCACTTGCCTACATAGTAATAAACTTTTAGATAGATGCCCTCCCTCTAATGCACATCATAGAACAACCTAATTTTTCCATGATTCCTTGGAAATATTTTGGATCGATGGCCCTTTGAAGTATATTCATTGGAGTGGCCCACTTTGGACTTAAAAACATGCAATATCTTTCCATAGAGGATATTTTGCAAACATAGTAATGAAAACTACAAAAGACTTAGGTCATCTTCAACCATTTACTTTTTGGCTCCAACTTGTATTTCACATTTTCCTTATTTTTAAATTTTCCCTTTTCAAGGTTCCCCCATTATTTCCCTTTTTAATGCATAAACACAATATTTCACTTTTGACTTATTAGGGAAATTTTTGACCCTAATTATCAATTTTCAATTTATACAATTGGTGTTTATAGTCCCCATAAAAAGCTCCCTTAGGGAATTCTCAAATGAGCAAATAAGGGGTTAGTAAAGCCATTTTGAATTATAATTCACTGAACAATAGGCTTTTCATTCTTATAACTTCCCTTCTCATATAGGGTTTACCTGAGACCTGCAAAGAGGTCATCAATTTTATGAACATACAGCTCCTTCATATTAGCATGCCAAAATCATAACAATACATTGTCAATAGGTTACAAAGTGCTTCATCATTATTCTATTTGCTTTACAAAGTGTCCATCTATACTATTTACTATCAAAATACATGTTCCATCCACAAGTCCCAAACTTTAAATGTACCTATAAAGAACCAATGACATCTAAATTTTTAACCTTTGTTTCCTTTATAGCATCCTTGGGAGATAAATCATGAAATTATAGATATAGGGAAATATGGCTCTTTGATAATACTTGTAATTTATTTAAATCCCCAAACTTCCTACATAGCTACCATGACTCATCTACAATTTTCCTAGTCAATCTTCTATTAATGGTGAAAGCTCCCTAAACTTACTTTGCACAAGAACTTTTATTATGATGTGTATGAATATGTGAAATCACCATGTCACTTTGTTCACTAAATTTATCTATGATAATTACCCTTAAGAAACATGCCAAAAAATCATTGGGTTCATATCTTTGAAAATTCTACCTAGGACTAGTACTACCAAATCCTTATCTTCATGATGAATGCTAGTGTGCTACTTGGTATCTCTACAAGTTCTCGATGTCTATTTGTTACTATATTTTATTATGAGTCATTATATATCCACCAAGACCCCTAAGAATCATGCCACCTAGATAATCCATAGGATTTATTTCACATTACACAATCGATCTCTACTAGTCTACCACCCTTCTACCATGTGGTTACTCCTCATTCAACCCATGTCCTTTGAGAAGTAAACTCTCACTCGTACTATTGATCTTGAAACATGATCAAATATAGACCATTGATATATATCTAAGGGATAAAATTCCATTGTATATCTACTATGGATTAAATTTAATGTTTGTGCACCCATCATTTAATGTTCACATGACCATCAATGATGTTTATGTGATCATCAAATTAAATCCCTAATAGATAGTTATTATGGATTAAATTTTGCATCCACATGCCCATGATTTGATGTTTTCATGACCGTTAGTAATTTATACATGACCATATAATTTAATCCCTAATATATAATGGTTGAGCTTAACTTTTATGTCTATATGACCATCAAAGACATCTACATAGTTGTCACACTACTTGTTCCACTCACCAAGAATTTGACATGTGTCATCTTCACATTCCTCTAGAGGTTCCTTTGAATTTTTTTACCACTACATGATATTTGATCATCTTATTCCATGTCTATACACATAATTCAATTATGATCCACCAACTCAACTATGACTGGCTCAAAATAAACAATGAAAATTACCTAATTTTGAGCCTAGGGCATTTGTTTAGGGTCTTTATATTTTGGGACCTTTGGTCTTTAGAATTTTTTTTTGAGGGCATCCTATTTTCATTATACCTTTGCTCATCAAGACCTTTATCCTGGGAAATTTCCCTTACATAATATTTTTGAAGTATTGAGAACATTTGGGCCTTTTTCCATGGTTAAAATGTCCAATGGAATTAATTCCTTCAAGATTTTTTGCCATGGGCAATTTATCTGATGAAAATGATCATGCAAACCTTTTTTTATAGACAAAATATCTGATGAAATAATTTCCTTTTGGATTTTTTCCATGAGAAATTTTTCCAAAATAAATTAGATATTAATTTTTTTGAAACATTTGACTTTACACTTTTTCCAAAGGAAATGACTTTTATCAGGCTTTTTTCCATGGGTAAAATGCCCAAAGGAAAACTATCCTTCATAATTTTTTCCACGAAAAAAAAGTTTGAAAGAAATGGATAAGTGGAATTTTTTCCATGAACAAAAAGTCTGAGACAAACAAGTCTCTATACATACTAAGTAAAGAAAAAATAATACTTACCTAATTAACATGAACTTGACCTTTGAGTGAACATTTAAAGATAGAAATATGGCTAAGTACTTAGCCATTTATACTCAACTCAGGCTAAACTTAGGCATTTTAAATTGACAAGGGATCAATTTATTTAATTAAATTTTGGTCACTAACATTGGCTCACAGTCAGGGATACATACTCCTATGAGTGTGTAAAGAACCCCAAAACATAAGACCAGGTGCCAATCCATTAGGTCATGGAGTCAAGACTTAGAAATTTATTAACAACACTCATGAAGGCTCAAAAAAACAATGGTAGACTTGAAAAAAAAATATTATGAGGATCTATAAACAAACATATGATAAAACACAAATGGAAACTATATCAACAAGGCCCAAAGTAGAAGGGCAATAAAGTGATGAAACAATGTAAATACAAAACTATACACTATATACACAATTGCATATGGACTCGATCTAGAAAGTGCATTAGATGTCTACCATTTACTAGCATCTCCATTATTTGACCATCCAAGTATATTAGGAAGAAATTATGTTCTCTATTCTGGCTGTCAATGGAATAGGCACCCATCCACAAGGCATCAAATTTTCCATGTTTTCCATTCTCCTCATGCCTATTATCCCAAAGTAAAACCAGATAACCTACTTGGAAAGTTCTTAGAGTGAGCTTTCTATAAAATATTTTCTTTATACTTTCCTTGAACTTAAAGTGTCTCTCATGATATTGTCTTCAAATTTCGTCAAGCTCAATAATCTGGTTCATCTTTGCTTTATACTGGTTGATTTACTCATCATCTTCTAGTTGTTGCATGAGCTGATAAGTGGGAAACTACAAATTCATATGCAAAACTACTTGAGCTCCATAAACAAGATCAAAATGGATTTTTATTGTATCTTTCTTAGGTGTAATCCTATCAACCTATACGGTAAAATTTAGTTGTTCACCCTACTTCTTATTTTCTTCTAATGTCCATCTAATGATTTTGAACAAGTTCTTATTACTAGAATCTATTTTCCCATTCCCTTGAGGGTTGTAATTGGAAGCATAGGTTAATTTAATCCCATAATATTTTCATAATACCACTAAAATTTTAGATTTAAATCTCATGGAATTATCATCAATCAATTTGATAAGAACATCAAATCTACAAATAATCTGATTCAGCAAAAAATCCATAACTACCTAGTGTGTTACTTTCTTTGTAAGGACTGCTTCAACCCATTTTGTGAGGTAGTTAGTTGAAACTAGTATCCATATATTTATATCTCTTTAGAAAATAATAAATTATCCAATTAAATCCATTCCCCACTGTCTGAATGGTCCTTCAATCATCATAGTATATAAGGGAGGAGAGCTTGATGCTTTCATCCTTCTAACAAAGCGCTGACATTTTTCACATTTTTTGACTATCTGAACAACATCCTTGAACAATGATGGCCACCAATAACCAAATCTCAAAATAATATGAGTTATAACCTTAGGTGAAAAATGACCATTTCACACTCCACAATATAATTATTTAATTAGATCAGTAGTTTGTTCTTCTAGCACACATCTTAGGAGAACCCCCTTTAGATTCTTCCATGCTAGTCCATTCTCTATTAAGAGTTATTATTTTATTTTTTTCATAGTCAGGGGGACAATTTAGATTTTTAAATTAGTAAAAAATATCTCTATACCATGGAGATATGTTAAATTGACTCAATAAATCATCGACATTAAAAAAGTAGTGTTTAACTCAACAACTTGTAAATTGGTCTCAACCATAAGCTTGGATATATACATCCCTCTTAATAACTTGGTGGTCTAAATATATATTCCATAATATTTTAACTTAATGATCCACCTACATCTCTTTCTAGATACTTTAGTCTAAGTCAAGATGTTCTTCACCATGGTATGTCAGATATAAGCAATAATTTTTAAACATAGAATATAAGGCTAAACGTCTTGAAAATTTTCAAGAGAGTGAAATAATAATTTTCCATAATGTTATAGTTTATTTTATGACCTTACATAAATTTTATAAGTAAATATATGGGCTTCTCTGTTAGGAACCCCTCCAAGGAAGCACAATTGATTACTTTTCTTATAAGCAATTAAACACATAATTATACTAGAATGATTTAGTAACTAGAAACTTGAAACAACAAAGAATTTGAGAGAAAATACACAATCTTGTATTAAATACTCTTAGAAGAAAATACAATAAAGAAGATGCCACTTCTTCTTCCACCTCAAAGGCTTGCCACACCTCAAGACCTTCTTCCCTCTCTCTCTTGCTCAACCACAACCAACTCAACAATCTGAGGTGTTATTCCCTTCTTGAATGCTTCAGGTGATCTCCTTGACCTTACACCTTGTAGATCTCCTTGACCTTGCTTCCTTACTTCAATGCTTTACTTGCCTTCTTGATTACAATACATGCCTCATGGGTCTTTAAATAGGATCCCATGCATACAAAAATAGACTTCTAATTACAATAATTAGACATGCAGCTCGAGACTATAATTATCCCTTTAACATGCAAACACTCGCTTCACTTAACTGACTATTCATCAATAGCAGTTCTGGAACTGCCACAAGCGACTGACATCGGTCCTTGTCTGCCTCATGGTGACCAACATCAATCGACTCCCTGCCAACGCCGGTTGCCTTCTACACTATATGTGACTGATGTTGGTCATACTGTTGATGCCGATACTTTTGGAACTTTAGCAACCTCTCCATGTCTGCAACAGTTGAAGCTTTTAGCTCCACAACCTAACAATCTCCCACTTGGAGATAAATAGCTACAACTGTACCTATACCTGTACAATGTCTACTTTGTTCCCTTGGCTCTGTATCCCTCTTCAAGATCACTCTTGAAGACTAACCACCACAAAACCTGTGATGTTATCCCTATCATCCAAGTCCCCTGCCACATCTAAACTTTCTGACAACTCCCACTAGAGACAAAATCAACCTGTGATCTTCCATGTCTCTTATGCCAAAAGAATTTTGCTGCTCCCAAATTCTTCATGACATACCTCTGAACTAACTTTACCCTTAGCTCAGAAAATCCATGTATATGTAACCCTGCAACAAGTAACACAATACAGTAATAGGATAATGTAGCTAATATTATCCAACCTGGTAAAGAAAAATACAATGGTCAAACCTCCATTGTCCTACAGCCTACTCAAGACCATATACCCTAGCCTTCTATCTCACGTGTCCATCCACTCTCTTCTCTAACTTGGGAATCCATCCCTCTTCTAGTGCTTCCTTCTAGCTGAGAACTCCACCAACAAATACCTATTTAGTTCTTCTCCAAGGACTCACACTCTTCATCCATGCCAAGCTCCCATTATTTTTGGATTCTACCTGCATTGCCTCTTCACATCTTCCTAGTTCTTGACCATCAATAAGCAATATAAAGAAGGTGAACAATGAATATGAGGTTCACTTACCCTTTCTAACCTCCATATGGGCATTTAAGACTCCTTGACAGCTTGCTGTCTATCCAACATCTATTCCAGTGACCGATCTCGGCCATCTCCCAGTCTACAATTGACCAATGTCAGTTCCTTACACTGACCCTGAGTACCGACATCATTTCCCTGGTCGACCCCAGTGTCCCCTCTACCAACGTCAGTTTTTGTCTGACTGACGTCGGTCTTCTCCTACCCAACTCTATTGACCCTACTGGTCTGCACATGACCGATGTCAGTATCTGCCTGACTGACGTCAGTTCCAAGTGATCGACGTCGTTGTCTGTGTATTTCTATAAGTGATGAATTCTTCATCTGCAAGCTCATCTTGGATCATAACCCTGTCCATACTACCCTGCTTAGAATTATTTAGTGCCTGTGATTGATCTTTGTCCATCATCTCCTCCATAAACACCAAGGCTTCCATGTTCTTATCAAAAGCATCAAATTTCCTTTTCCTATAATGAACTTGATCTATGCCTTCTGAATCTGAACTCATACCTTTTGAATCAAGAACATCCATTCCCTTGTTATTCATGTGACCAAGCCTATTAAGCCACATTTTTGAATCTATAGCTGAAGTAGATAAACCAGAAGTAGAATCAGTAATACAAGTAGATAGTTAAAGAGCACCTACTTTCTTACCTCTTGCTAAAACAAGTGCACCCTTGGTAACCTTCCAAGAATCTGCTATGAGGGTTACTGTGCATCCCTCATCACCCAACCTTCCTATAGAAACCAAACTCTACTTCAGAACTGGGACATGCATAACCTCCTTCAACACCCATGTGTTGTTCATCTACAATTTTAGCTACACTTTCCCTTTGCCAACTATTTGACAAGGTGTACCATCCCCTAAATAAAACACTCCAAATTCTCCCTGGACATACTCATGGAAAAAATCTCTGTTTGGGGATGCATGAAAAGAAGAACTAGAATCTAAAACCCATGATTCTATCTGACTATCCAAAGAAAGTATGAGAGCATCTTGTGCCACAATACCTGCATCCTTTGCTTCTTCATTACCTTCATGTTGATTTTCTTTATCCCTCAACCAACACTCTTTCTTTGTGTGTCCTCTCTTTCCACAAAACCAACAGGTGACACCTCTGGATTCGGATCTCCTTCTCATCTTCGACCTTGATTTCCCTTGGTTGACCTTCTCTCTTTGCCTTCCCCTGCTTTCTACACTTAGAGCATTCCTTGATGATTCACCTGTGTTTTTTCTATGTATTTCTTCACTGAAAATTACACTCACAACATCATCAACTTTTAAGATTTTAGAAGCAGACACAGAATTACTTACTACCATAACCAAACTATCCCAACTTTCAGGTAAAGAGCATAAAATTAAGAGAGCCTTTACTTCATCATCAAAAACAATATTGACTGAAGCTAACTGGTTTACCAAACCATGGAAATCACTAAGATGAGTATGTACTGATCCACCTTCCTACATTTGCAAAGTAAATAATTGCTTCATAAGAAATACCTTATTTGAAGCTGAGGGCTTTTCATATAAATTCACCAAAGATTTTATCAACTCTTTCATTGTCTTACACTGTGATAAGTTGGAAATCACAGATGATGTAAGGCTTAACCTTATGGATCCTAGAGCCTTCCGATCAAGAACATTCCATTTTTCATCCTTCATATCTATGGGCTTGCATGCAACCCCACCCAATGGTAAGTACAAATCCTTTTGATACAAATAGTCCTCTATCTACATCCTCTAATGTTGATAATTCTTGTTGTTAAACATCTCCATTCGTAGCTTACTTTCTTCTAACATTGTTGAACTCCCACTCAATCAAAAACCCCTGTGGATGACCTATAATCAAATAATAACCTGCTCCCTGCAACCTAAGCTCTGATACCAACTGTTATGAACCTCTCTAAGGAAGTACAATTGATTACTTTTCTTCTAAGTAATTAAACATGGAATTATACCAAAATGATTAAGTAACTTGAAACTTGAAACAATAAAGAATTTGAGAGACAATACACAATCTTGTATTAAATACTCTTAGAAGAAAATACAATAAAGAAGATGCCACTTCTTCTTCCACCTCAAAGGCTTGCCATACCTCAAGACCTTCTTCCCTCTCTCTTTTGCTCAACCACAACCAACTCAACAACCTAAGTTGTTATCCCCTCCTTGAATGCTTCAGCTGATCTCCTTGACCTTATACCTTATAGATCTCCTTAACCTTGCTTCCTTGCTTCAATGCTTTACTTGCCTTCTTGATTACAATACATGCCTCATGGGTCTTTAAATAGGATCCCATGCATATAAAAATAGACTTCTAATTATAATAATTAGACATGCAGCTCAAGACTATAATTAGCTCTTTAACATGCAAACACTCGCTTCACTTAAATGACTCTTCATCAACAGCAATTCTGGAACTGCCACAGACGACCGACATCGATCCCTGTCTGTCTGGTGTTGACCGACATCGACTAACTCCCTATCGACGTTGGTTGCCTTTTGCACTGTATGTGATCAACGTTGGTCATACTGCCGATGCCAGTACTTCTAGAACTTCAGCAACCTCTACATGTCTGCAATAGTTGAAGCTTTTAGCTCCATAACCTAACATTCTCATGATCATCTTCATTTTTTTGCAATAAAATAATGACAATAGTATTGTATGATGCAAAAGAGAATATCTTCAATGTATCTTCAATGGCTTTAGGTAATTAGGGCTAGCCAAGATAGGAGTAGATGTTAAATCTCCCTTTATATCATTGAATACATTCATGAACTTCTCCTCCAACTTTATGGTCTAGTCTTTCTTCAGCATGGAAGTAATAGGTAAAGTAATATTTAAAAAATTAGACACAAACCTCCTTACAAAGTTAATTTGTCCAAAGAAAGACTAAATTATTTTCTTAGACTATAGGATAGGCACTTTTTAAATGACTTATACCCTCTTGGGATCAATAATGACACCATCCTTAGATATTATATGTCCCAAAAACTTGGCCTTTTGTACTTCAAAGTGGTATTTCTTTAGATTAAGTGAAATGTTGAACTCCATGCATATGATCAACATTTTCTCTAGATGATCTAAATTTTATTATCTAGTCTTGGAGTATGTAGTAATGTAATCCTAGTACACAATAATTAAATAGTTAATTATACCCATAAAAGAAACATGCATAGATCCTTATAATGTTGCATCAGCATTCATTAACCCAATCGACATCATGATATATACATACGTGCCCTAAGGCATAGTGAACATAGTCTTAGATCTCTTGGATTCCTTCACCCTAACTTGGTTTTACACTAAGAAGTAATATAATGTGGATAACATCTATAATTTATTATAACTCTATAGTAGGTTGTCCATATTATGTAGGGGATAATTATCTTTTAAAGAAACTTTGATCAAATTTCTTAAATCCACACATAATTAGATATCGCCACTCTTATTTCAGATAGGGGCTAAGTTTGCCACCCATTATGAATACATAATGGGATGAATGATGACACCATACCTTAGATTATTAAATTCTTCCCACATCTTGATGGCCAAAATGGGGTCAATAGGCCTCTATTTCTACCTGAAAGGATTGCTATCAGGGTAAAATGGGATCACATGATGAAATAAATATTCCCTATACACTTTCAACTCAGAATAAGACCATGTTAAATAATCATGGCACCTTTTAAGATACTAAAAGTAAACTTTCTTCTCATCTACACTTAGGTGAGTACCCAACCGAACCTTCCTTGGATTCTCATCAAAACCCATATTACACTTAATCATGTCTTTTGAAATAAATAATTCTTTTGATTTGATTATATTATATCCATTAAAAGATGCCTCAAAACTTATCAATCCTATAGGGAGAGTTATTGTCTCTAGCTAAATAATATCCTTCCCAAACAAGGTTTCTTTTCCATGATAAACCTAAACCATAGATTCCAAGTCTATGAACTGATCATGGAACTCAGATTCATAATTTAGAAACCTTCTAATCTAATCATCATCATTAAACACTGAACAATGATGAAAATTATCTAAGACTAAAGACCTAACAAGCACCTCCAACTAATACTAAAAATAAGGGATCATATTTTCAATATCAAATTAAGCACCTAACCCTATAATTTTATCAGTTTCTTGGTTGAAACTTCTATCATGATAAAAAATGTTAAATACATCCAAAAATTCAATTAAATCCCAAACAACATTTAGATATTATTTCAAACTTTTAATATTGGTGGCATAATCATTGTGGATATGCTTAACCACTAACTTAGAATCACCCTTGACAATTAAATTTTTAATTCCATATTCCCAAGTAGTCCTTAAACCAAACAAGAATGCCTCATACAACAATATTATTCATGCACTCGAAGGATAGCTGAAAAGAAAATATGACACATTTACCATTGGGGGAATAAAATACAACCCAAACTCTATTTCCAAGATTAAAGTAAGCCTCATAAAAGCACATCTTCCAAATTACACCCTCATTATTAGGCTTAATATCAAAAATAACAAACTATTCACTAGTATCAACATTTCCAACATAGTTTCCCAATTCAACATCTATTTATAATAATTAATTTAGATCACCTTTCAAATCTTCAATTACATGTAGCGTCTTCATCTCTTTATAAAGTTTGACTATCTTACCTTCCAATGGAATGGTGGCATAAGATAAGTCCATCTATACACTTTCACCCATGGTAGAAACCCATTTACATGATATCAACATCCCCCACTTAGGTGAGCAATCCACAACTACCACATCCATATTCAAATACTTAACTAGATGTACTACTAGCTGTACTACCAACCACTTGACTTGTCCAACAACTAGGACCTCTTGTGAGTCCATGGCATAACACTTATCAAAGGTTTACATAATCTTAACTCTAATTTCATTTAAGACACCTAGGGACATCACATTTTAAGAAGCTCTAAAGTCAAACATTTAGTTGTGAATAATCAAACCATTGATCAAGAGACTAGTGTAAAATAGATCCACATTCAATTAAATTTATACAAGTGCAGTCCCCAAATAGACCACTAGAGCAAGTTCAGTAACCTCTTTTGATTCTTCATCACTTTCTATGGGTATTTGGGGTAACTCAATTTCATTTATAGTTGACTTTTCACTATATTTCAAGTATTCAAATTCCATCTTCCTATGTTTAGGTATTCTCAATTATTCAAAAAGTGGAATGGTGATTTTATTTTGCTTAACACTTGGGCCATATCACATATGTTATACTAAGGAAGAGGAGTATTTGGTGGAAGAGTAATAACATCTTCAACTAGAATATAGTCACTCAAGGTTTGAAGTAGAGTAGGATTGGATGGACTTGATTATTTACTAACAACCTTCAAAGGTGGAATTTTTTAAAACTCATTAGTACCCTTAGGGACACTAGATAATATGGGTACTCTATCCTTGGCTAAAAAGCCTCTAGGCTTAGCAAATTGGGAAATAAACATTATTTTGGAAGCTTTAGGGACTTTTGTAGTTTTCTTAGCCTCTTTAATATCATCTCCTACCTTTATATTTGTAGAGGTAGTGTTTTGAGGAGAAACAAATTGATATTTACTTATCAAGTGATATTCTTCTTGGGAAATTGTTACATTAATTAGTAGCTACCTATCCTTAACTAAAAAAATCCCCCTATCATATTTCTTAATCATCATAGAATGTAAGAAATCAAAATCATAAATGGGAAATTCATATACTTGTGCCATATTAATATCACAAAAAAATTAAAGATTTTGGACACTTAGCTTTCCAACTACACTCCAAAATTGATCAACATTAGTAGCACTCAATAATTTTGTGGAGGTGGTCATCTCACTTTAGGGGATTTTATAATCAAACATCAAAATATCATCACTAGATGATGTAGACTCAAGTTCATCCACATCTTCATTAGTTGGTTCAACTATATCACATGGGAGATGAGGAAGGAAGCACTTTTCACACCAATCAATGTCAATGTCACAATCTACAACATTCACCTTGGCATTTAAAATATTATGCACTTATTTTATAACCCCTCTATTCTAATTTCTATATGTTCTCTCATCATGTCCCAGCTTCTTCCCTATATCATTATTTGAATGGTGTAAAGCAAGCCTTCCTCTTTCTTGATTTAGATTTAGATCCCTCTCTTGACTGGTAGACACATGAGGGATCCCATTTTCATCTCTAGCCAACTTATATGACATTTCTTCTAGAGCAAAGGCTAAATTTTTAACAATCTCCTTAAGGTTAGTTTTTTTTATGGATTATGTCTTTTATAAACTAACCAATTTAACATCATCTCACTTGTTTAGGGGATTTCCCAAAACCTTTATGTTATTCTCAATTTGTATGGGTTTATTAAATGCCAACCACAAGGTAGTGGGATCCTTGTCCCTCAAGTAGTATGTAACCTTCTTGTCAAAAGCATCACAATACTTTATCAAGCACATTATATCACTAGTCCTAATGTTTTTAGGCAACCACATCATAGTTGTGTTGAACCATGTATTGAATTCCTAAACACACTCATTAGGTTTCTTATTAATGTTTTCAAATTTAGCTAAAAGGAACATTGGATCAATCCTAGCACCATACTAAATTCTAAAACATTCTACATCTCTTCCCATGAATCAATTCATCCAGTGGAAAGAGAATTTAACCATTCATGAGCATCTTCTTTTAACATGTGTTTAAATAATTTAATGCACACATCCTCATTCTTAACCTTAGAATATTCAATAATATTGTGGAAATCCCTCAAGTGTTGATCACCACTCACTACATTATTCCCTTGTAATTTTGGAAGCCATTTCCTTACTTCATTGGGGACTTCATTAGGATAGCATTCTATTTCATCAAAATTTGTAGGCTTAAATCTAGGAACATGGGATATAAAATTCTCATTCTCATCTTGGTCCATATGCCTCATGATTGTTTCAATTGAAGGTTCAAGAATAAATGGCAAAGGGATATGATGGGTGAATGATTTGGACTTGGTAGATCAAACTTGGGAGGGGATTCAACTGGTTGAAAAGGAGCTAGGTAATATAGAAGGCTATAGGTCTAAAATTTTCTAGGAGAGATATGATAGTCCTCAATAATAGTATGATCAATAAAGATCTCAAGATTATTAGAATATTGACAACCCCTAGTAGATGAGATTTGCCCTTCAATATGCTTCTAAAACTATCTCTCTTTTTTTTAGGAATACTTAAGGGAGAGACAAGTTTCTTTGATGGGTCACTTCTGAAAGATGATCTTAGTATTTTCAAATTTTCAAACAAGAAAATAGTCCAAAAAAAGGTTAATAAAGATATTAAAAAGAGGCACTGATCTTCCTTGAAACTAGATAATATACTTGGAGTCTCCACTAGAATCAAACTTCTAGAATAAAATAATTGACAAACTATTTGTGATATATGTTGATAACATACTTTTCTAAAATTAATGATGAGAATAATATCAAAGACATTGAAATATTTAAAATAATGTTAAAAAGGGAAAAACACCTTCCAACATGCAATCTTAACAATCATTTACAATGAACATAGTAGAAGTCAATTATCAAGCCCTAAAACCTCCTGGCACATCCCTAATGGAGTTTTATAGTATTGATGACCAAGATAGTCTGAATAACACAAATAGGTAGAGAACTTCCAAATGATAAAAACTTTTTTCAAGAATTCCCATCAACACAAGTGACTTGGACTTCAATTTAGTCCCTGATAATGGCACAAAAAGAGTGTGTGATGTTGATGAAACAAAGATAATCAGAATAACACAAATAGGTAGAGAACCTTTGAAATAAATTACTTACATCTCTTTTCAAGAGTCCCCAAAAAAATGGGTGAAAAGAATTATCCTAAAAAATGTCTATAAATAAGTGTTGGTTCCTATTTATACACCTCTTACACTCGGCCTTACACACATAAGAGAAAATGGTAAGCAATAATGAAAAACACACTAATATATTATTATATCCGAGGAAGGGTTTGGCATCAAGATTATACCAAATGAAAAAAATTACTAAGAGGTACCTATAAAAGGTATGAGGACCTATGGGGTAGCTTGATCACATGGAGATATTTTTCAATTCAACCTCCATGGGAATTTTTGGCACAAGGAATAAATATGACTAGGGCATAAATAAGTTTGCACACTTCACCTATGAAGGGTTATCACATGAAATGCATAAATTCTCTAAGTCATATAAAAGCTACTAAAGACATATTGGAAATATATTTCAACCTTCATGATAAAGGAATTTCAACAACCATAAAAGGGGATAAATAAAAGACTACAATGCTAGGATTGTAAAGCACAAATTGAAAACACATGCTAAGTACATAACATGTTATGCATCTACAAGGTAAATAACACTTATAATATGCAAAGGGATGTATTATTTTTATGTTAGGATAGGGTAGGAAAATATTATATGCTTAAAAATAAGGTGGGTGGTTTGATGGTTGCTTCCAAATAGTAGGGTATCTTATAGTATTTCATGATAATATTTTTTATCAAAGATGAATAAAAAACATCAAATGTAAGATAATGGTAGATACCACATGTTCCACGATAGACTAGAACATACACTAAAACTAATATTTCAAATGCTTTTCCTTATCAAGTCCATAAACCTAGGGTGCCCTAATATGTTTTTTAACAACATATCTTGAAGTAATGTAGAAAGAGTTTATAATCTAAATCTATGTTCAAAATGATAACCAATAGTGAGCACAAACCCAAATGTCCAATTAGAAATTATTGAAAAACATGTCCTTGCACTTCATCAATAGGAAACAACAAAGAATCATAATCATTTTCATTAACTTAAATATAAATATTACACACATCAATATTCCAAAATGTTTCCATGGGGACAAGCATGGTGAGATTACTCTTTTAAGAAGGGAGACATAAACATGATCTCAAATATTTCTAATGATTATACAACTACAACCACCTTATCAAGGGAGACAAAACCTACACACAGTAATTGATCCCAAAAATTTTATGTAGAACATAAAATTATAGAAAATGAACACCCAAAATAATGACCAATAGCAAAATCCAACCCAAAAATAGAATAAAATCCTTATATTTATATATATTAAATTTGGAATTATGGGTCACAACTTTTAAAATTGCAAAACAAGCTTTCAAGTCCACCAAGATTCTTTTGGCTAGAAAATATTCCCTTGTCATGCCTAAAATATTTATCCATTTACAAGAAAAATCATAACTCTAACTAACTCTATGAGGAATGATGAATATTTAGATCACATCCTTTGACTTCATGGTGGAAGATGCCTCTCACACGAGCTATAAATATAATATTCATGGTAGAGAGTCGAACCAACTTTGTCATTATGTGAAACTACCTAGAGATACTCTCACTCACTAGCCTACATAGCTAGAAAATTATGGATAGATGCCCTCTCTCTCTCATGAATGTCATGGAACAACCTATATTTACCATGATTCCATAGGAATATTATAAATCCATGGCCCTTTTAATTATCTTCATTGGATTGGCCCACCTTGGACTTTCAAATATGTAATATCTTTCCATGGAGGAGCTTAGGAAAACACAATAATGAAAAATACTTAGGTCATATTTGACCTTTTAATTTTGGATCTAACTTGTATTTAACATTTTCCTTATTTTTAAAATTCACCTTTTTAGGATTCCCCCATTATTTCCCTTTTTAATGCATTAATTCATTATTTCACTTTTGACTTATTGGGGAAATTTTTGACCCCACTTGGCAATTTGTAATTTATGCAATTGGTACTTATAGTCCAAATAGGAAGTTCCCCTGGTGCATTATAAAATGAGAAAATAAGGGGTTAGTAAATCTATTTTGAATTATAATTCACTAAAAAATATACTTTTCATTCTTATAACTTCCCTTCTCATATATGCTTTACCCGAGATCTATAAAGAGGTCATCAATTTTATGAACATAAGATCCTTCATATTAGTATGTAAAAAGCATAGAAATATTATCGACATGTTGTAAGTGATTCATAATTATTCCATTTTATTTCAGATTTTCCATCTATACTACTAAATATCAAAATACATGTTTCATCTACAAGTCCCAAACTTTAAATGTGCCTACAAAAAAATAGTGACATCTAAATGTTTGACATCTATGCCCTTTAAAACATCCTTGGGAGCCAAATCATGAGATTATAAATAAATAAACCCATGTCTCTTCGATAAAAATTGTAATTAATTTTAAAACCCTAGACTTCCTATATAGCTACCATGACTCATCTATAATTTTCCTAGTTAATCTACTATCAGTGGCAAAAGCTCCATGAGCTCACTTTGCATAAGATCTTTGATAATGATGTGTATACCTATGTGGAATCACCATATCACTTTGTTCATTAACTTTACATGTGACCATTACCCCTAAGACATGTGTCAACATGTCATTGGTTTCATATATTTTAAAAGTCCACCTAGGACTAACAGTGCTAGATCTTTGTCCTCATGATGAATGCTAGCATGCCACTTGGCATATTTATAGGCTCTTGGCATCCATTTAACACTAAATTTTATTATGAGCCATTATATATCTACAAATACCCCCAAGGTCATGCCACTTGGAGAATCCATGATATTTCATGCACATTACATAGTTAATCTCTGTCAGGCTAGTACTCTTTCACCATGTGGTTGATCCTCATTTGGCCCAAGTCCTTTGATAAGTCATCTCTCACTCACACCTTTGATCTTAAAGCATGATCAAACATGAACTATTGATCCAGATCCAAAGGATCAAACTTTATTGGCCATCTATTATGAGTTAAATTTGATGACTATGTACTTATGATTTGACATTCATGTGACCATTAATGACGTCTAAATGACTATCAAATTTAATCTCTAATAGATAATTACCATATCTTAAATTTGATGTCTATGTACCCATCATTTAAAATTTTTGTGACTGTCAATGACAACTTCATGACCATTAAATGTAAGCCCTAATGTACAATGTCTAAGCTTAATTTTGATGTCCATATGACCATTAAAGACATCCATATGATCATCACATTGTTGGTTCCACTTATTGAGAGTTTGACACATGCCATCTTTTCATTCCTCTAGAGGTTCATTTGACTTTTTTGACCCCTACATTCCCTTGGATCATCTTATTCCATGTTTATGTGTACTGTTCGATCATAATCCACTAGCTTGACTATGATTAGCTCAAAATAAACAATGGAAATTACCAAGTTTTGAGCCTAGTGCATTTTTTTTACATATTTATCTTTTAGGACCTTTGGTATTTAGAATTTTTGTTTCTAGGCATCTTATTTTCATTGTCTTTGCTCATCAAGAATTTTATCTATGGAAATTTCCCCACACAATCTCTGTAAAGAATTGAGCACCTTTAGGACATTTTCCATGGAAAAAATGTTTGACAAAATTAATTCCTTCAAACGTTTTAATGTAGGAAATTTACTTGATGGAATTGATCCCTTAAGCCTTTTACCATATACAAAATGTATGATATAATTAATTCTTTCAATATTTTTTCCACGGGTAATTTTCTTGAAACAAATTGGACTTTACTTTTTCTATAACATTTTACTTTACACTTTTGATGAAGGAATTGGAATTTACACTTTTTCTAAAGGAAATGACATTTTTAGATATTTTTACCATGGGAAAAATTCCCAAAGGAAAAGTACACTTTAGAATTTTTTCGTAGATAAAAATTCTAAAACAAATGGACCATCAAACTTTTTACCACTGACAAAAAGTTTCAAATAAACATGTCTTTATACATACTAAGTAAAGACCAAATAATACTTATCTAATTAACATGAACTTAAGCTTTGAGTGAACATTCGAATATAAAAATATAGTTAAGGACTTAGTCATTTATACTCGACTTTAGCTGGACTTAGGCATTATCACTTGATAAGGGCTCAATTGATTTAATTAATTTTGGGCACTAATAGGCCACTTGAATCCCCTTTTTCAAAGCTTAGAGGATAATCTTACCCACTTGGAGTAGCTTGAAGTGGGTGCCTATAAGGTCTATTCCTTATTATAAAAGTGTCATCTTCCTCTTATTCTTCTTCCTTCTCCTTGTAGTCTACATTAAAAATACCCCTATGAACTGGTGTGGGTTGAGATCTTACTACATCCTCTTTCCTTATCTCCCAGTCAAGCCTCATCTCAAGTGTTATGTTCTTCCTTTTATACTTCCTCAATACTTATTCATCATCTAGTGCATAGAGGTACATCCAATCATGTACTTTATTTTGATTATTGTATCTCATGGCTACATTTCTTCTAGATTTGGTGAGGTTCTTGGAGATAACTTGATTAGGATCCCACATCCTATAATCATCTTTGGTAAAGTGATAGGAGTCCCTATGCCTTGTTTCCACCATCACATCCTACCATTTCTTCATCTTGGCTCTTACCAGTTGGTAAGGAGCCTTGTGTGGGGAGTATATTTCTTCCTCTTAAAGAGGTTATCAACTCCATGGACCATTTGGTAAGTTATTTCCTCTTCTGACAACTTCATTAGCACAAACCTTGATAAATAAAGGGGAGATGCCATGACTCCCTCTACCCAGATGATTGTACAATCAATATATATCCAATAGCTACCTATACCTCTTAATGCTTGTATAACCTTTGATGGTACCCTTTGCATTAGAAATTCTATGATTGACATGTAGGTAGGGGGATAAAAATCCTCTATAATTGTCTTAATATGGTGCCTAAAATGGTGAATATGCATCACCCAAAATGAATAGGGTATGAACTCACCTCTTGTAGTATTACATGTGTTTGGCTTGAGTTATGCAATTGTACAAATTGCATCCACTAGATAGCTCATCATATAGAATGGATCTTTGTTTATGTATTTTTCTTCCATGGATATAACTTAATTGTTGTTGATGACATCTCTAAAGAAGGGGACTTGTTGATCCTCTAGGATTAGCTACAATAGTGAGATGGTCTTAATATATACATATCCTATGTGGTCATTACTAAATATCCTATTCAAAAATGTGAATCTAATCCTAACCCACTTTATAAATTGGTGGATTGGGATGTTCCCCTAATCATCCATGAACACTAGCCCTTTTGGGTTCATCACCCACCTTGCTAAGACTGCATTTGGCTTGTGTGCCTTGTACCAAGCTTCAATAATGCCCTAGATGTATTCTAACTAAGGTAGGGATAGGTCATAATACTTCTTGAAATTGGGCCTAGTAATGAAGGTAATAGGAATCCCTTGGTTCATGGACTTAATTAGTATAAATTTCTATCTTCTATTTCTAAAGATGTCATATACCAAGTTTACATAGGGCATGACATATGGCTTTGTTAAAACTTTATGGAGACTAGTATCTTGTCTGTTAAGAACATCAAAGGTGAGCTGAATGACATGGGGCATGGTCTCAACATCATCAAGATCTCCAACTCCTTCAATATTATTTTAGATTATGTTATAAAGCTTGCAACCTAATTCTATAGATTTTGGGATAAATTTTGTGTCCTTCAAGACTATTGAACTGCCTAGTTGAAATAAGAAATCATCATTACCATAGGTAGTGCCCTTACTAGATGTGAAGGATCCTACTTGTAACATTGTGTGGTTGCCCTAGTGATAATTGGCATTCATTCATGCTTCTCTTCAACTCTTGGAGCTCTTAATAATGCTAGTCTAGGTGTAGTCTATGAAGAGCTTGAGCTTCATGGAACTTATAATGTAGAGAGAAAATAGGGAAAATACTTCAGGTTTTAAATGTAAGTGTATGTGATAATGATCAAGTTGGGTAGCCTTTTAAATATTTATTTAGTTAATACAAGGTTGGATGGCGATTTTGGTTCATTCCATAATAATAGAGAGCTCATCACCTTTGCATTAAAATATTAATGCTAATTTGCTTTTGATTTGTGATCAATTTTGGATTTAAAGCCAAAAATTGTGACATATTAACATGTAACATGTCACATTGGCTCTAATTAGGAACTTATGGGGCCTAAACATGACTAATTTATTTAATCAGCTCATGTTTGGACATGTAGCACTTTTTTAATTAGTCTCAAAATCTTAGGATATGACTTTGTGTGGTAACTCTTTTTCTTAGTGCCACATGGCATTATTTTATTTATGGAGATCTCTAGGGTGGGACCCTCTAATTTGGTCAGCTATGGGAGTGACACTTTTTGTTCTGACAAGAAATCAAGGCCTTGCTTGGATAGGTGTCTTTTTCATGGGTCGTCACAGTCTTGCCTAGACATGCATCACCTTTTGACTGCTATTAACAACTTTATGGATAGATTTAGGATTCTTTGTACCAAATGCATGGATCAGATGGAGCCATAAATTATTCTCAAAAATAATCTATCAATATCATATGCAACTTTGTAGGGATGATAAACATCATCATCTTGTGATTCTAGTTTGGGCACACGCTATCATCTCAGGCTCCTACAAGCTTTAGATTAGATGCGATGTAGTGTAGACACACCTCAGTCATGAAAGGTGAATCTTTTATTTTATAGCTTAAGATCTTCTACATGTTCTCTCAATGGGATCTTAAAAGAGTCCTTTATATTTTTAGATAGGGGAAGTATGGATATGGCATGTGTCCTTTAATATGGAACACATCACTCTTGTAAGGGGCCTCAAATAACTATATATCATAGAAATTTGGATCGGATGGTCTAAGTGTACCCACTTGTCATATTTAGAAGGCTTTCACAAGTCTTGGACCAAATGGATCAAATGACTCCACATTGATCTGAAATTCATCCAAAGGGAGCACATGGCATCTTAAAAGGTTACTCAAGTCATGATTGGGACATGTAACATCATCTCATAGATTGCAAGATAGGTAGGGGCATATGGTGGCTTGGATTTGAATGAACTTTCTCAAAATAAATAGGATCTCGACATGTAGCCCATGGATTTGAATTACAATGGATAGTTACTTCATGATCTCTTGGGATTGTGCCACATGGTATCTTTTAGAACTGGTAGATTTGCTTCAAGTGTCATAAGTAGAGTGCCTTTCTATCAGCCAATGGCATGACTTGAAGTTTTGATAACAAGGATTTATGCCTCAGGTAAGTGTCATGTTGACATGTGGTATGCTATAGAGTGATTGTTCCTTTCATAATACTATCTATAATTTAACATCTTGTAAGGAATCACAAACCATTGCTTTTAAGTTAACATCTTGCAAAGTCATGTGAGAAGCTAAATTAAATTTTAGAAATATTCAAGCACTTTTCATAAGTAACTTAAAATAATTTTAAAGCAAAATTTGTAAACAAATTATTTAAACAAATAAAGGATTATCCCAATGGAATTTATAGAAGCTTAATGTATGCATGCTGATTAAGGAACAAAGCATAGCATTCTTGGCAAAACCTGTCTACACATTTGGGTATATTCATGGTTAAAAATTCATTGAAACTTAAATAAAACTCAAAGTAACTTGCCATAATTCAAATATTTATATATGCTAATCCATATTGTAAGATGAATATTGAACCCAAAATTGTTAGGAAATATTAAATCAAATTTTATATGTAGCTGAAGGGTTCATCAAATATGACATCTTAGGAAATTTTGGATAATTAAAATATAAGGGTCACCATTCTTGGAATAGGGGGTAGTTGAGCATCAAGTGGCGACCTCTATGGGGAAACATTGAAAATTGTTAGAATCCATATCTCGTGTTCAAAGATGAATAAAAAATTAGTCATTTCACTGTGATTTTTTATCTATATTAAAACTTATTTTCAAAACTAATGAAGGCTAATAAGCTAGAAATATAGTCTAAATATTGTAAACAAACATACTATGTGTGTGATTTAAAGTTTATTTACTATTACCATTGGGTTCATAAATGCTAACTTTCAAGATTCAAGGATGAAGTGACTTAATAAATTTTTAGGTTTAAGTAAAAATGATGCTTTGCATAGTTAGGGATGGCTTGGGCATTGATCTACTGCCATCTAGGCATCCATAGCCCTAATAGAGATACCTTTGCCTCCATTCTGAGCCTTAATTTACTACTAGTTGGGCATCCATAGCCCTGATAGAGATTTCCTAAATCACCATTTAATGAACATGCAATATATTATGATTTCACTTAATTGGTATATCATATTTTTTTGTTATTTTTATTTTTATATAACTATGTTCATAAACTAGAATGGTTGGGAACTAGAATTAGCTAGGTGTAAGGATTGTGTCAAAACATAATCTGAATGTTATTCACTCTTAAATAGAAAGTCTAATTCAGACAATTCATTTAGTGAATTTGTGTGATAGTATGATGGTCCACAGAGATTAAAAATCTTATTTAAGTTAATGTTCAGTCATCTAAACCATATTATATCATCAAAATAACCTAATATTTTCATGGTAAAATCAATTTCTAATTAAGCTCACCCAAATTTTCTAAATAGGAACAATTCTAGGGGCTTTTAGGCTTTGGACAACCAACTATTTAGAATTAGAAATAACTTATTTCCATTTTTAATAAAATTTTAACACAAATTGAGCCAAAATAATTATTTTCTAGAGGACTTATTATTATGCTACAACACAATAGGAAAAAAAATGACAAGTAGAAAGCAAGAAATGATAAAGTGGTAAAAAAAGTAGGAAAGGAAAATAGAAAGTAAACTATGCTAATCCTACCTAATCTAATTCTAAACAAGTTTACTCTCCTTGTGGAGTCTAGGATATGGTAGTAAAGAAGTAATGATTCATGTATTTCCCATTAACTAATAAGGCTATGTTTTTCCCTTGTAGATCTTTGAGCCTAAATGTATTTTCTCCAAGTATGTCTACTACCTAATAGGGTCCAATCTAGAGGGGAGTGAACTTGTCATGTTGTCCTTTTTTCTTGTGGGCCTTGTCCCATATTAGGATTAACTATGAGATTTATAATCCTTTAACTTTATATTTCTTGTAAAACCATCTTTTTACTAATCCTGATGTTTTTTGAAGTTATTGTCACACACTAGAGACAAGGGTGTCCCAAAGCAAGTAATGATGTTCTCTTATAATACATTGATAACATTGATAATTTTACTATTCTTGGTGGCTACCACCTCAATCCACCTTATGAAATAATTAGTGGCTATGAGTACAAACTTGTATCTTGTTGAGGAGTTTGGATTGATGACTCCTAAAAATTCAAGTCCCCATTGAGTGAATGGTTTTTCCTTAATTACTACTTGTAAAGGCATGGTTGTCTTTAAATATTTTATATAAAATACTTAACATTGATGGAAGTTTCAGACATGAGCATATGCATCTTTAAATATATTTGGCCAATAATAGACAACCCTCAATTGACTATGTGTAGTGGTGCATCCTGAAGGGTGACCACTCACAGATATATCATGAAAATTATCCTTGATCTTTATTGCTTCATTTTTGAAGACACACCTAAGTTAGATTCCTTTATAGTTATTTCTATAGAGGACCCCTCTTTTTATCATGAATTGTGATGATCTCAGCCTAAGGGATCTCTTTTGTTCTCTCTTTAGGTGTGAGGGACATGCACCATGAAGCAAGTAATGCATAATGTCCTTGTACCAATCTCCACTAGGTACTTGATTCACTTCTATCTACAAAACATCAATACAAGGATCAATGTTTTTAATGAGTTAGATCAGACCTTTCCCCCTTACTAACTTAGCAAACTTTATCTCTATGTCATTTTCTTAAAGATTGGTCATCCACTTCACTCTTATTTCCTTGAGTTTATTTTGTCCTATCATTAGTTTTACAGTTGGGTCAAACACTATGGCATATGTCTTGTTCCATAAGATATAGTGTCTAACATTTTTAATAGCCTTCATTAGTGAATATATTTATTTATAAATCACATGATAATTCAACTCTGCATTCTTTAGTTTGGTGCTTGGAAATGCAACGGGGTGCTTTTTTTCATCTTCTTTTTATGTTAAGATGGTAACAATAGTATGGTCAAAAGAAAAGGAATATAAATAGAAATCTTTACTAAAATCAAGAATTATCAATATAGGGGCTTGGAAAATAGATTCTTTGATGTCTTGGAAGGCCTTATTCACTTCATGGATCCATTCTATCTACACATCCT
Source organism: Torreya grandis (assembly GCA_037957365.1). Lineage (NCBI taxonomy): Eukaryota > Viridiplantae > Streptophyta > Pinopsida > Cupressales > Taxaceae > Torreya > Torreya grandis. Next base: position 1,066,073 of record JARHVA010003465.1, on the reverse strand, counting down.
TCTTTAACATAGCATTGAGTGGTCTCACTATTTCTACAAAACCAAAAATAAACTTTCTTATGAAGTTGATTTTAACAAAGAAAGATTTGAATTCCTTTTTACTATTTATAACCTATACTTTTGAAATTGCATTAATCCTATCAGGTTCAATGGTCATACCTTATTTAATGATCACATGCCCTATCAACTTACCTCAAGTTACACAAAAATGTTCTTCTTTGATTTCAAGGAGATTCCATACCTTCTACACTTCTCTAGAACTTATTCTAAATGCATTATATGATCTTCCTTGTTCTTAGAAAATATAGTTAGATCATCCATGTAAATAATAATGAATTTACCTATTAGTCCATGGAATGCATGGTCCATCACTCATAGGAAAGTTACTCTTTTGTTGATAAGATCAAATGGCATCCATTTGTAAGCAAATGTTCCCCACTTAGTTGTGAAGGCAGTCTTCATTCTATCATTTTTTTTCACCAAGACTTGGTTGTAGCCCTAAAATTCATCCAAGAATGACATTATTCTAGATCCATTTACCAACTATATGACTTCATCTTAAGATGGCAAAGGGTAATTGTCTTTATTGAAACACCTATTCAAGTTCTATAAATCAACACAAAGTTTGATCTCTCCATTATTCTTATGAATAAGCACCAGGTTAATAACCCACATTGAGTGCCTTATAGTAAAAATTATCCTTGAATTAAGTAATTTCTTCACTTCTTTATAAATCAATGGTTCTAACACTAGATTTACTAGTCTTTGCATTTATTTTAAAGGCCTGTAGGCTTCCCTTAATGGAATAGTGTGAATGATCACACTAGTATCAAAGATATTTAGGTCATCATATGACCATACAATAACATACTTTAACTTGGTCAAAAGGGTAGCTGCCTTCTTCAATTCTTCATTGGTGCAATCAAGACCAATGTTGACATTTTTTGGTTTTCAAGATCTCCCAAGTTAAATTGTTTGTAGTCTTTGCCACTCACCTTAGGTTGCTTATCTTCAACTCTTTGCTTGTCAGGGTCAATAATTCTCTCCAGTGAAATCATGCCTTTAGGAATTTTATTCTCTTTAAGCTAGATCACCCCATCTCCACCTTCTTTAGAACTCTCCCAAGAACTTTCATATTATTCATCAATGATAAAGGATTTAAGCACACACACATTTCATAATAAGTTAATTATTTGCTAGTTGTCATCAAATATTTGGAAGTGATTGATGTTGTCTGACATGAAGGGGCATGATATGACTTCTATAGTCAATTCATGTAGGTTTATGGATTTTGAAGGAACCACATTAGCCATAACTGATTCTATTCCCTAAGCAATGAAAAAATGTTGAATGAGTCAAAGTATTAAATTGGATCCCATGCTATGAATTTATAATTCCTTAATCAAGATAGTTAATATTGATAACTTCTTTTGATTTGATTCACAACTAGTTTAGAATCACCATAAACTAATAACTCTTTAACCTTATTTTTAATTGCAAACTAAAGTCCTAAAATGAGGGCTTCAAATTCTACTAGACTTTTAGTATAAGAGGACTATAATCTATATGAAGAAAGATACTCTTTATCATCGAGATCTCTTAAGACAATTATGATCCCTAAGACTTGCTTGGCTCATGCATCATCAAAGTACAGTGTTCACATACCTTTATACTTTTCCCTTTCAATCTCATTATCACCTACAATAATGTTAGTGGTTTCTATAGTATAAACATATAGGTTAGAGGATTGATTCTTTACTTTTTCATTCTTGACATTTTATTCGATAATCATGAACTTCATCTTGGGCTCTTGATCTATCCTAATCTGGTTGAGGATCTATTACACCCTTAACCATTAGTGTGTCTAGGGATATGTGTGGTTGACATGTGGCTTACATACCTCTTTTATTTACTTTTCACATTTCTCTATGTTCTTAGATATGTCAGCCTATGGAATAAACTTGGCTAAGTAGACTATATATAAGAGGTAGTGGTTAGTCTTTATGGAATTATGTTAAGTATTCTAGTATTATTTAATTTATGTGGAGGTTTCCCCCTTAAAGTGGCTTTTCTATCTTATCTATTATTATGTCTATTTTCAATTATCACTGTGTGATCTCTCATATTTGATTATTTTGCACAATATAATATCATTCTATGTGAATATCTAAGTAATTTCATTATAATTGGTATTAGATATTTGATTTGGGAAAGTTTCCTATGGCATTTTTTTATAGATCTGGTGAGGCATGGCTTCTAGGAGTGGTGAGAGTGAAAAAACATAACTTGCAATCTGGGAAGAATTAAATTTTTTTGTCAATGCAGTATTGGTCAAAATACTTTTTTTGAAAAAAAAATTTTTTTTAAAAGTTTGGGGATTTTTTTTCCTCTTTCACAATTGTCATCATTGGATTCATCTCATGAGATGATGGAAAAAGTATATTTTATCGGTACACATTTTTGGTGCCAAAATTTTGACCCTAGTATGCAAAGGCAGTTATTGGACTCATCTTGATAAGGTGATCATAATGGTACCATGTCTTGGTACACTTTTTTTGAGGTAAAAAAACTCCTAGGGTTTGTATATGGTAGGTTAAACTACTCAATGAAGAAAAAGGGGCAAGAAACTCTTTAAAATCTTACCAATGGCATGGATTCTAGAACTTTAGATCTGGTAATTTCTAAGATTGAAGTGGACATAAAGAACTTGGTGAGACATGATGACTTTTTTGTAGTATAAGCTAATGTTTTTGGGATGAACAAAGAGATTAATGGGGTTCAAAATTAATTGTAACATATCAATACATAATTGGATTCCCTTACATCTCATTTTTAGCCCAACAACCCTCCACTTACGTACTCAAATATTCCTCTCAACAAATCCCATGCTGGTATGAAACTGATGTTGCCAAAATTGGATATGCATAAGTTTGATGGTAAGGATATTCTTACTTGGATTACCGAAATTGATAATTTATTTGAGCTACATCAAACCCTTAGTTCTCAAAGGGTGACAGTGGTGTCCATGTATGTAAAACCTGAGAAATTCATTTGGTATCACTGGTTATGTACTTAAAAGAAAAAGAAAGGTGCTCCTATTACCTAGACTATTTTCATTAAGGATTTTTTATCTTATTATTTAAATAATGTATCTAAGAAATATTTAATCCAATTATCCAAGCTATGGCAAACAAGAATTGTGAAGGATTATATTCATCAGTTTCAAAATCTCTCTTTACAGGTGGAAGATATCACTAAGAAAAATTTGATTGATCTATTTTTTGGTGGCCTAAAAATAACATATAATTCAAGGTTCAAATGTTTAACCCAAAATCTATAGTAGAAGCTACCCTTAAGGCATGCATGATAGAAGACAAAGAGATGGTCAAAAGGAAAACTTTCACTACTGGTCATGATAACAACTTTCCTGCACCATCATTTCCATAGCCCACTAGATTAACATAATGAAAAATTGAGGAGAAATGAGACAAAGAGTTGTGTTATGGTTGTGACAACAAATGGATAAAAGACCATCATTTTTATAAAAATAAGTTGTTTTACATTTAAGGTGCCAATGACAATGAAGATGATGTAGAATTACATATTGAGGATACAAAATTTCTTGAGGAGGAATCTACACACTCTAAGCCTACTATTTATTTTCATGCCCTTATAAGTATTATTACTTCTCAAACTCTTAAGGTGATGGGTTTCCTTAAGAAACAGAAGGTCACTATCTTGATTGATTATGGGAGCACACACAACTTCATCCATAGTAAGTTGGCTGCTTGTTTGAACTATTTCATTTATCTAGCTCTAAAATTTTAGGTTATAATTATAGATGGTGCTAATGTCATCTATTTCAGAAAATTTCATAGTATTAATTTGGCCTTGGGAGACTACCAATTAGATTCTCCTATGTTTGCTATTCCCATGGGTAGAGCTAATATTATTTTGGGAGTCTAGTGGCTCACCACTTTGGGCACTAATGAAATGAATTTTTAGGAATTATTCATGTGTTTTAATTCTAAATAAAGTACATTTGAGTTAAGTGGATTAATGTATAAATCTCCACAACTTGTTATATCCCATCAAATGACAAAGATTCTTCATATGGGTGCTAAGGTATTTGTAGCTTGCCTATTTTTATGGAAGTACAATCAACTCAGCCATCTCCACCTTTTGATTTGCAATAATTAATTGATTCTCATTCTATTATTTTTGGATACATGCCAAAAGGACTTCCACCTAACCGTACACATGATCATTCTATCACACTTATTCCTAGAAGTACACCACCCAAAATCAGGCCATATAGGGATCCCTATGCCCAAAAAAGTGAAATTGAAAAGATGGTACAAGACATGTTGGATGCAAGAATCATTCACCATATCCAAAGTGAATACACTTCACTAGTTGTCATGGTAAGAATCAAAGATGACACCTGGAGGATGTGCCCTGCCTACAGAGAACTCAACAAGTACACTATCAAAGATAAGTTTTTGATTCCTATCATTGATGATTTAATAGATGAATTGAATGGTGCTCTTTATTTTACCAAGTTAGATGTACATTCTAGGTATCATCAAATCTGGATCCATAATGAAGACATATGCAAAATTGCTTTCAGGACTCATGAGGGCCATTATGAGTTTTTGGTTAAGCCTTTTGGTCAAACAAATGCACCATCTACTTTTCAAAGTTTAATGAATATTATATTTAATCCATTTTTTATGAAATTTGTTCTAGTATTCTTTGATGATATCCTTATTTATAGTAATAATTGGGAAGACCATTTTTAACATGTGAAATAGGTACTCTCCATTTTAGAGCAAAATCAATTGTATGCCAAACCATCCAAATGTACTTTTGGGGATGGTGAGGTTGAGTATTTGGGTCATTTGGTCTCTTATGGATTGAAAGTGGATCCTAAAAAAATCCAATTAATGGTGGACTAGCCAATTCTTAAGACACTCAAGCAACACCAAGGATTTTTAGCACTTACTAGTTACTCTCACATGTTTGTCAAAAATTGTTTTAGTATTATAGCCCCACTCACCTATTTGTTAAATAAAGACTCCTTTTAGTGTAATAATGTAGCTACCCAAGAATTTGAAAAATTGAAATTGGATATTTTCACTACTCCAGTATTAGTCACTCTAAATTTTTCTAAGAATTTTGTGGTTGAATGTGATGCATCTTGGTATGGTATGGGTGTTGTACTCATGCAAGAAGGCAAACCATTTTTATTTGAAATTTGTCAACTAAAGGGTAAAAATTAGCACAATCCCATTAATGAGAAAGAAATGATGGCCATTTTACATGCAATCAAATAATGGAGACCTTATTTGATGGGTCATCACTTTCAAGTAAAGACTGATCATGATAGTCTCAAATCTTTTCTAGAACAAAGGTTGTCATCTAAAGAATAATAGAAATGGGTAACTAAGATGTTAGGATATGATTTTGAAATAGTTTTCAAAAAAGGTAAGGACAATGTGGTGGTAGATGCACTATCTAGAAAAGATGAATCAATTGAGACATTTTTATGTGCCATAATAATTTTATAGGTAGAATGGCTAAAGGAAGCACAATTAGAATAGGTAAATGATAGTGTTACCCATGATTTGATTCAAAATATTCAGCAAGGTTTAGGTGGATTTGATAAATTCACATGGAAAGGTAATGAATTAAGGTATAAAGATAGATTGTATGTATGTAAGAATTTTCTTCTTAAATAAAAAATCCTTCAAGAACTTCATGTAACTCCAATTGGGGGTCATTTAGGATTTTTGAAAACTTATCACAGAATCAAGCAAATTATTTTTGGGAAGGTCTCAAGGGGGATGTCCATAAATATGTGGCTGAATGTATGATCTATCAACAAAACAAAGGAAAAACCATCAAAACCCTAGGTCTTTTACATCCTTTATCCATCCCTAGCTAGCATTGGGAAGAGGTATCTATAGATTTCATTATAGGGCTACCTAGATCTAATGGTAAAAATGTTATCATGGTTTTTGTAGATCATCTTAGTAAGTATGCTCATTTTATTAATTATCCCAGCCATTTATTGCTAGTACAGTAGCTACTACTTTTTTTAATACAATTTAGAAACTGTATGGGACCCCTAAGATCATTGTCAGTGATAGAGATCCCATTTTTACTAGTAATTTTTGGACTAAATTATTTACATGTTTGGGCACCCAATTGGCTCATAGTTCATCCTATCATCCTCAATCTGATGGATAAACTGAGGTAGTCAACAAATGTTTTGAAGGATATCTCCATTGTTTTTTTTTGATAAACATGATAAATGGGTTCATTAGCTACCACTTGTTGAATGGTGATATAATAATTTTGTTCATAGTTATTCCAAAATGTCTCTTTTTGTGGCACTATATAGATACCACCCTCCATAAACCACTTCAACCTTGAAGGTCCATCCTAAGGTTTATGCAGTTGAAGAACCATCAATAGGATGTCTTTACAAGTTTGCATGAAAATTTAGCTATGGCCCAAAATCACATGAAGCAATAAGTAAATCAACACATAAGTGAGAGGCATTTTGAAATTAGTGATTGGGTCTTTATTCATTTTTAACCATAAAAATATATTTCATTGAAGCAACAACAAAATGATGACAAGTTGTCCCCTAAGTATTATAGGCCTTATCAAATCTTATAGAAATTGGTAGTGTGGCCTACAAGTTAGACTTTCCTTCATCCACTCACATACATCTCATATTTCATGTATCATGGCTGAAGAAATTCATTGGACACAGAGTTTCCATTCAAATATAATTAATAGAATTGGATGAGGAAGGTAGAGTTGTTCTTGATCCTGAGGTGATCCTTCAAAGGCATACCAAGTAGCTACACTCTAGAGCAATTATAGAGTACCTGATCAAATGGAAGAATCTATCATGTGAAGATTCCACTTGGGAGGATGAAGCATTTATTCAAAAACATCTAGAGTTTCCAAAATATTAAGGACAACATTGTTTTAAAGGGGAGGGGATTGTTACACCCTTAACCATTGGTGTTTTTAGGGATATGTGTGGTCAACTCATGGCTTATATACCTCTTTTATGTACTTATTACATTTCTCTATGTTCTTAGATAGGTTAGCCTATGGAATAACCTTGGCTAAGTAGATTGTATATAGAAGGTAGTGGTTAGTCTTTATGGAATTATGTTAAGTATTATGTTATTAGTGCATTGATGTGGAGGTTGCCCCCTCGAAGTGGCTTTTTTATATTATCCAATATTTTGTTTAAACTATGAATTATCACTATGTGATCTCTCATATTTTATTATTTTAGGAAATATAAAATCATTATGTGTTAATATATACTAATTTCATTATAGGATCCCTCACCAAGGTAGCCACATATGAGAGCACTATATAGACATGTATCCATTTAAGGATTTAGTCTGTTTGAACTTAGTAATAATCCATATACCTTAGGTATATCAATGACCTAGATATTGATGAACTATTGTATTCTAGGCTCATGAGATAAATTCATATGTATATTGAATAATTAACTAATTCCCTTTAGCTAGACTTGTTTAACTATACTTCCACCTTTTCAGACTTAACTGGATTTAGCCCTAGTTTATCATAAATTCTTAGAGGCATAATATTAGCAAAATCATTGGAATGAAGCAAATAATTATGAAGGTTCTTAAAAAATATTTTAATATTTAACAAGAATGGTGTAACCTCATGTTTACTTTTGTACATTACCACATTTGCATGAATTTGTTTTACCTTGCCAGAGCTTGGATTCTCATTTAGGGATTTCAATAATGGATAACATTGTTTAGTGATTTGTGTGAGATCATGTAATTTAATGTTTGACTGAATTTCTTTTTGTCTTATAATATATTATATCCACCCTTTGATGCTATGTAGGGGGGCTCTATTTTTTTTTGACTCTCCTTACCCTTGGGGTAAAGTAGGCTATTTTTTGTCCTTCTATTAAGAGGTGTATCAAGCTTGTTATGTGGGGTGGAAGTTGTTAGAGGTGGTTTTTGACCTTGGATCCTTAAGGAATAGTTGCTTCTTTGGTACTATTAGAAATCATGTACCTCTTCAACATTGTCTTTAGGTTCATTTTCATATTGACTTGGGAAGTGATACATCTCCACCATAAGACAAATTTGGGTGCTTTAGAGGTATCGTTGGAGTTATAAAAAAAATAGTGTTATTTTGATTGTTAGGATTCATGTAGAATCCCTTTATTTGGACCTAAATTTAACAAAAATCATGGTAAAACTCATCACATTCTATCTCTCCATGTCTAGAAGTCATATGCACTCAACACCAATTAGGCAATGCCATCTCACATATGTTTATCTTGGGTAATTTTCTCAAAGGGGACTCACTATTGTTGTTAGACCTATTGAAAAGTTTGTTATACCTTTGGAAACCATATTTTCTGTTATAATTTTAGTAGTGTTTCCCATCTACTTATTGAGATCTAAGAAATCATTATCAAGATTTTATATTGTCCTTTGGATAGAGTTTAACTATCCTTAGGAGGTTCTAGGGTATTTCCCTTGGTGGAAGATTGGACATCGGAATTTTTCATTGTCACCATGGTTTGACTATTATGGGGATGAGCCCAAGAACTTGCTTATTTAAATAATCCAAGCTATTGGTTTGGTGCATCATGACTCAAAGGAAACTAGTTTAGAACTCATAACTAATTAAAAGTAGGTTGGTTTTAGTTCATATTAGGAATGACATTATAAGCATGCATGGTATGATCAAAGTTGGGAATATCAAAGATGGGGTTTCCTTATGGATGTATGTGCTCATCAATGTGAATTGTTTCAAAATAGGCTAAGGGTAATGTATCAATACCACAAATCTTCTTAAGAAGATAATCATCATTAGATCTAAATCATTATTGTATATTTATAAGGTTATCTCATCAATATACTTATACAGTGAAGATGTCAGGGTGTACATATTTTAGTCCCTAGCATGAAATATCTTGATTGGCTGCTTTGGGTCCCCTTTTAGGGTGGTAAACTATAGTTACATGACATTGAGGCTAATTACTCTACAAAATTGAGCAATAAAGGTGTCATTAAGTTGATTACATCTCATGATGAAATTTTTGGTTAGATTAAGAAACCAATCATAGATTGCATCCTAAAAATTAAAGGGAAAGAGACGATAGGCTACATATTCATCAATGATGTTAAGAAACCTTAAATATGCTTTAATGGACTTGATATGTTCTTTGACGGTTACACTATTGATGGGAGTAAAGAGAGGTAGATACTTCTTTGGGTTCCTAGGCAAATCATGCAGAACTTTGAGTATGTTGATAGATGAACCAACTAACCATGCCATGAATAGCATAAGGGTTTATGATTTCTAGTTCGACAAAGAATTAGGTTGAGTCATAAAATTTTTTGATCTACCTTTGTCTGATCTAGCCTTCCTATGGGTTTTTATAGATTCTAAATGGGTTCTTGGCTTAGATAAAGATTTGGTTTGAATCATAGGAAACTCCAGGATATAGAATGGGATATAAGAGAAAATGAATTACAAAGGCAGGCTCCATAGATGCTAAATACAAAAAATATCAATGAATCTAACATGGGTAAGATTGGATCAAGTATCTTTACCTTGATATTTGAATATCTTAGCTTATAAACTTTTAAATTCCCAAAACTTGCATAAATATTTGTTAGTTTTCCACTAAAACTTGTAAATATTCACTTAAACCAATACATCAAAGTGTTCTTATGCCTTATTTATCAATATAAAAAATTTATAAGGTCTTATTACAAATATATGTAAAAATTCACTTAAATACAAATGAAATATAGCGATTAAGATCCTAAATGCCTAGATTCAACATGAGTAACGTATTAGAGAGTGATCTTTGCACAAAGATCCTAATTATTTGACCAAAACATACCAAACTACAAAGATGATCAAAATAACCTCTAATATATAAATAATAGGATATTTTATCTATATTTACATGAATTTAATCCAATATCTAGATTATTTTACCAAATTTGCATAAGTGTACAATAATTTAGATGAAATATTTTAAAGAATGAAAAGATTTATGTAAAAAATGTAAATCCCTAGTGTCCCTTAATATTATCCATGTACTTTTAAATAATTAAACATGTGTATAACAAATTACATTTAAAATTCAACAAAGATGCATGAAAATAGTTGTATGAAGCCCTCCTTCTAGCACCAGCTTTTCCCTCCTTGTTGATGCACTTTTAGTGTTCCCTATGTTTCTAGGAAACAAAGGGGGAAAGTATAAACTCAATTTAAATTCCTAGAATGACTTGCAGATTGAGTTTTTCATACAAATACTATTGGGAATAACATAGATGATAGCGATGTGATCGCCATGTTGAACCCTAAAAACAAACCCTATTATAGGGATAATAGATGTATATGTAGTGACATAATTTCCAATAAATCTTTGTGAATTATATTAATATTTACCATTTAATTCACAAAATAAAAATTAACAATGAATATTGTAGACACCTAAATTTGGCCACCAATGGCTTCATACCCAACTTTAGATTAATTCTTACCAATCATTGAATACCTATTCCAATAATTTATATTAGTCTCAAATTTGACTTCATAATCTTGCATTAAATCAATTTGGCTTAATAAATCGATTAAATAAGGCAAATACACATATTTAATTAATCAAAATCAAACAAATGACCAAATGCCTAAGAATAATTAATTAACTTGCACACCCTAATCAAAATAAATTAGTAGGTTAAATCAATTTCAAATCCTAATTGAGTTCACCCATGAGATAATAAATCACTTACTAAAAAGGAAATTCAAGAGCATCTTACCTTTGTGATTTGTCACTTTTGGAAAATATATAAAGTGATATCCTAAGAATATGTCAAACTCAACCAAAGTTAATAAACTCAACCATGGTTAGATTTAACCCATTCCAAGGGATTTGAAAGCCTATAAAAACAAGCCTAGATATCTTCATTTTAGTAACTCATTCAAGTGAGAGTTATAATGCAAGAATAGATTCATGAAGTTAAAAGAATAGTGTTATAATGTTGAAATTGAGCCAAGCCATCAATCAAGCCAAGCATCCAACAATGGTGCATAGAGGAGATGATGTTGGCCATATGTCATTGATGGAGACTTCTTGTGCATAATATGAGCAATCCAAATGAATAAATCATTTGGTGCTTTCAAAAAAGGTAAAGATTGTTATTTTTTCCATTTTAGTTGGGTTGTCAATTGTTATTTCTTCATTAAGCTCCCCTTAAGATCTATGCCTAGAGATGTTATGTTAGTGGGTTTATTTCATTTTGATTTCATTTTAAAACTAACACAATACTAACCATACTCTCTTGAGTCAAATTTATTTATCACAAATGGCACACCTAGTGGGACTATCTTCATGAGAACACAACCCACAAACCATTTTGTATTTCATAGTTTTAATTCTTTTTTTGTTGTTTTTGCTTCGAGTAAAAATTTCCAATAAACAATTCATAACTTTTTATTTACTTAACATTTTTTTCTAGATTTTTTATTAATATATATAAATATTTCATTTATATTTTCTAAAAATTTCAAGAAAAAATTCTTTATATTTTTGAAGTTGTAGTTCTTTTAGTGACTATCACTTTCTATTTTTTAATTTTATGGTAAAAATGGTTAGTATAGAGATCATAACTTTTTTTAATTATTTTTTTTACCCTGATTTTTATATAGAGGTACAACCTAGACATATAAATAACCTCCAAAATTTTTGTGACAAATGGATGTGTAGTTAAAAATTTATTGCTAAATTACTGACTGCATGTTTTTATGATTTTTGTGTTCGATTTTCTTGTTTTTTACCTTCTAACTTGTTTGCATTTTTCATAAGTTTATTTTATTTCTTTTATTTTTATTTTTTTGATATATTTTTTTTGAGACTTTTTCTAACCTTTTCCTAACTTAATATGTTTCTTTTTTTGGGTTTTACCTTTGGGTTGATAGATTTAAACCTTCAAAGTTGCTTGTCTCATTTGATAAATAAGCTTCAAAGCTAAACAAAATTCTGACCATTTCTTTACAGAACCTATTTGGATAAAACCATTTAAATTTAAATTAGTCTTTTAAAACTTAATTTTTATGTCTAAAAAAAATTATTAATCCTTCATTCTAGTGTTTAAATAAACTTTTTAGGGTGTTTTATTGGTTAAGTTTTTGTGGTTTCATTCAAAGTTCACAACTTAAAGTCAAGGAGTTAAAAGAACACCACCACACATTTTGCTTGGTGCTATAAAATTGAATACACTTCAAAGTTTTTTTAAAATTATCTTCATTATTTATTTATTCTAATATTTTTTGAGAAAATAGGGAGTTGTGCATGTATGCTCTCCCATCAGTCCCCTTTAAGAAACTTTTGGGGATCAAAAGTGCCAACTTAATTTTAGGTGGTTTGAAATTATTTCCATTTGCACTTCTTAAAGCCAAGGAGATAGTAATGAATCTAATAAAACACATTAAATTTGGTGAAATGAAATTAACTTCACTTCAATTATTTACAAATTTGATTGTTGATTGTGTGTTTTTATGAAAAGAGGCGTATGTGTATACTCTCTCATCTATCCCCTTTAGGGAACTTTTGGGATCAGAAACACCATCTCATAATACTTTGAACCTAGTCCAAGGAATGGAAAGAATGTCATTTAAATCCTTCTCCAAAAAATCACAATAGTATTGGGTGATCTTGAGGCAACCATAAAGTCTTTATATTATGTTATTTATTTCATGGATCTTGGCTTATGAGGGGGACTTCATTACCTCCCATGAGTTATTTAGGGAAGCGTTGACCTAGGTTTTCATCTCTTGGCACTGACTTCAACCACTCCCACTAAGATCAAGTTTTAAGTGGTTAAACCACCTTCTAGTGTTGGAGTTTCACATGGGATGTATCTGTACATTAAACATTGCACTACACTGAGAAAGTGATAGATGTATTGGTTGCAAAAAGGGAAAGACCTTTTTACAACAAGCCAAGTGTCATGGACACCCAATTAAAGTGATTTTTTTTTGCGTAGTTTGGCATGAAATTTAGTGTGTAATTGATACATCTAGAACATTCATAAAATTATTAGTTTAGTCAACCCCACATTACCATACCCTTGATAAGATTTGGATGATTATACTTAGTGTATTTTGGTCATTTTTGCTTGGTGTGTTAGACTAAAACTTGTATTGTTTAAACCATGTCATTTAATGAGTCATGAGTTCACATCACTCCATTGTTTGAGGATGTCAGCAATCTAGAACAACACACATGCTCTGATACCAACTTTCAGGATCCTACTACCCACTAAGGGCACACTTGATTACCTTTGTATTAGCAACTAAACATGGAATTTAACCAGAATGATAAGTAACTAGAAATATGAAACAACATAGGATATGAGAGACAATACCCAATTGTATTAATACTCAATCAGAAGAAAATACAATAAGGAAGATGCCACACTTATTCTTCCCACACCTCTAGATCTCCCACACTTCTAGGGTTCACCTGTAATTCTCCTTCAACACTTCACTCTCTCATCACGGTCACAACAATCAACTCAAACACAGAGTTATTGTTCACCTCCACTAGTCAGTAACAATGCTGCTAGTACACCAAGTACACAACCATACTCCAAGTAGATCTCCCTTTCCTTACTGCCACCTACAAATCAACAGACCTTACTTACCATGTAGATATCTCTACACCCTGAAGAACCCTTTTCCTTTCCTCACCAAGTCCTCATGATTCTTCAACCAATACCCCGGTGGATCTCCTAGTAGAACTTGCACAATCTACAACTCTCCCTGATCATACACACTCAGCACCCTTTTGGAACTAAGAGGAGCTACTCTTACTCTATGTACAAGCACAATGGCCTTCTAGCACACTCTTACAATACAGCCCATGAGTCTATTATATAGATATCATGCATACAATAATTACACTTTCTTAATTACAATAATTAGACTCGCAACTCTAAGACCAAAAATAGTCTTTACATGTAAACTCTCAGTTTAATAAACTAACTGTCCATGCAATGAATAGTTCTAGAACCGCCACAAATGATCAACATCAATCCTTGTCTGCCTGGAGGTGACTGATGTCAGCCAACCTCTTACCGATGTCGGTTGTCTTTTAGTTCACACCTGTCGATGTCAGTTGCCCTCTGCACTATACTCTATCGATGCTGGTCTCCCTAGAACTCAACAGCCTCCTCAACTCCTCTTGTTTGCATCTTGGTGAAGCTTTTAGCTCCACAACCTAAAAATATCCCACTTAGAGATAAACAACTGCACCTTTACCTGTACTTGTACACTATCTAATTTGTTTCTTGGCTTGTATCCCTCTTCAAGCTCAATCCTAAAGACCAATCACCACACACCCTGTGGTGCACTACCTATCATCGAAGTAACTTGCCACATCTGAACCTACATATCCATGTAGTGAAGTCCTTGACCCTGCATAACATGAATCCCTACTGCTGGTCCCTCTCAAATACCTGAGAATCCACCTTCCCTGAATTGGCTCCAAACTCTCTAACAACTCCCACTACTTGGGAAAACTCAGGCCTACACCAGACCTTATGTGATTTTGAACACTGTTCTAAGCTCAGCTTGAACTATCCAGCCCTTGGTGTGCTTACTGGTTTTGCATCCTATGTATTGAACCCCGCCAACACCTTCTTCACATCAGCTCCCACTGGAGAAAAAATCTCCATGTCTCTTATGCCAAAGAATTTTGCTACTCCCAAATTCTTCATGACATACCTCTGAACTAACTTTACCTTTAGCTCAGAACCTCCCTGCATGTGTGACCCTGCAACAAGCAACCACCCTACATACAGTAACAAGATAATGTTGTAATCATCATCCATCCTGGTAAAGGCAAACACAATGGTTACACTGACATTGACTGAAGCCCTACTTTGTCATCCACCTATCATAACCTGTACCACTGTCCTGTAGCTTCCTTAAGACCATATACCCTGGCCTTCTGTCTCACGTATCCATCCACTCTCTTCTTTAACTTGGGAATTCATCCATCTTTTAGTGATTTTATCCCAGGTAGAAACTCTACCAAATATCCCACTTGGTTCTCTTCTAAAGAATTCATGCCATGCTCCCACTGTTTCTTGGATTCTACCTGCATTGCCTCTTCACGTCTTCCTAATTCTTGACCATCAGTAAGCAACTAGTAAGAAGGTGAATAATGAATATGAGGTTCACTTACCCTTTTAGTCCTCCATATGGGCATTTGAGACTCTTTAACAGCTTGTTATCTACCCAACATCCGTTCTAGTGACCGATCTCGGCCATCTCCCAATTTGCACCTGACTGACGTTGGTTCCTTGTGACTGACCCCTACTACCAACATTAGTTTTCCCTAACCGATGTCGATGTACCTGATGTCAATGTTGGTTCTTGTATGACCGACATTGGTTCGTGCTACTCGACACCACTGACTCTACTGATTTGCACATGATCGATGTCAGTGCCTGTCTGTTTGATGTCGGTTCCCCCTGACCGATGCTGGTATCTGTGTTCACCTGTGAGTGATGAATTTTTACCTGTGAGCTCCTTTTGGATCAAACCCTTGTCCATATTAACATAGCCCTGCTCAGAATAATTTAGTCCCCTCAATTGATCTCTATCCGTCATCTCCTCCATGAACACCAAGGCTTTCCAGTTCTTAATTTTGTCAAAGATATCTATCTTCTGCTTAAGAACATGCATTTCCTTCTTGCACATGTGACAAAGCCTACAAAGCCACATCTCTGCAACAAAAGGTGAATTAGTAATATAAGTAGATAGATAAAGGATACCTACTTTCTTATCACTGTCTAATTCAAGTGCATCCACTTTTAGAGTTACTGTGCATCTCTCATCACCCAACTTTCCTAAAAAAATTAGACTCATCTCCAAGACTAGAACTTGCATGACCTTCTTCAACAACTGTGTGTTACCTGTCTACAATTTTAGCTTCACTTCCCCTTTGCCAACCATTTGACAAGGCTCACCAGCTCCTAAATAAATCTCTCCAAAGTCTCCAAAGACATACCCATGAAAAGATGCTCTATTTTGGGCTGCATGGAAAGAGGCAATAGAATCTATAGACCAAGATTCTACTTTATCTAGAGCAACCTGTGCAACAACACCTATAACATTTTCTTCTACACGCTGATCTTCTACTGACCAACAATCTTCCATTACCTGCTCTTTCTTTCCATCAATCTGACCATTCATGCTATTTAGTTTCTCCATTCGTAGCTTACTTTCTTCTATCATTGCTATACTCCCACTAAATCTAAAACCCCTGAGAGTGACCTGTAATCAAACAATACCTGCTCCCTGCAACCTTAGCTCTGATACCACTTGTCAGGAATCTAGAACAACAAATAGGCTCTGATACCAACTATCAGGATCCTACTGCCCACTAAGGGCACACTTGATTACCTTTGTATTAGCAACTAAACATGGAATTTAACCAGAATGATAAGTAACTAGAAATATGAAACAACACAGGATATGAGAGACAATACCCAATTGTATTAATACTCAATCATAATAAAATATAATAAAGAAGATGCCACACTTCTTCTTCCCACACCTCTAGAGCTCCCACACAACTAGGGTTCACCTGTAATTCTCCTTCAACACTTCACTCTCTCATCATGGTCACAGTAATCAACTCAAACATAGAGTTGTTATTCACCTCCACCAGTCAGTAACAATGCTGCCAGTACATCAAATACACAACCATACTCCAAGTAGATCTCTCTTTCCTTGCTGCCACCTACAAATCATTAGACCTTACTTACCATGTAGATATCTCTACACCCTGAAGAACCCTTATCCTTGCCTCACCAAGTCCTCATGATTCTTCAACCAGTACCTTGGTGGATCTCCTAGTAGAACTTACACAACCTGCAACTCTCCCTGATCATACACACTCATGACCCCTTTAGAACTAGGAGGAGCTACTCTTGCTCTTTGTACAAGCACAATGGCTTTTTAGCACACTCTTACAATACAGCCCATGAGTCTATTAAATAGATCTCATGCATATAATAATTAGACTTTCTTAATTACAATAATTAGACTCACACCTTTAAGACCAAAAATAGTCTTTACATGCAAACTCTCAGTTCAACGAACTAGCTGTCCATGCAACGAATAGTTTTGGAACCGCCACAGATGACTGACGTTGGTCCCTATCTGCCTAGAGGTGACCGACGTCGACTGACCTCCTGTCGATGCCATTTGTCTTTTATTTCACACCTACCGATGTCGGTTGCCCTCTACACTATACTCTACCAATGCCGGTCTCCCTGGAGCTCAGCAACCTCCTCAACTCCTCCTGTTTGCATCCTGGTGAAGCTTTTAGCTCCACAACCTAATAGAGGAGGCATTATGTTATCTATATGACACTTTAATTTAACTTAGAAAACATTCTCTTATTTTGTGTTGAAACATTAGAATTAGAACTTGATTAAGGATGGTACCATTATTTTACCTAAATCATTTCAAAATCTTGTGCCTTTGAAGTCTTGAAACATAAACCATTTGTCACATCATATTTTGGGAGTGCTAACGTTGTTAGGCTACCCATTTTGTTTCAAAAGACTTGTCTTTTTTCATCTTGTATTTTCATTTTCATTATCATTTGTTTTCAACTAATCACTTGAGCTTTATTGAATCTTAGATTAGCATGGTCATAGTATTCAATTCTTTCTATCTCTTTGTCATCAAATTTATAGTTTATACTTAGTTGAGTCTTTAATTAACTATTACAAGTTTAAATTCAAATATTGGTTGATTTTGATTTAGACCTCAATTCTTGGGGTTGATACCTAGATATTCCTCTTTTGAATTAGGTAAATTGGGTTAATTTGTCACTCAAAATTTAGAAAATTATATTGTTTTGTGCTTTTATTTTGGTCAAATCAGCTTATCTTCAAACATTTCTAATTTAGTAGCTTATACCAATCAAATCATGTTTTATGCCTAGAGTCATGTACCTTGTCTATGTTAAATTGTTCCAATTTTGTTAGATTAATCAGTCATCCTTTTTAAGTCAAGCTTTTGCCACTATTTTGGCCATTAGTCCTTGCATATCCTATTTGAGCCTAGATTTTGACATTGCATTTGGATAAAATACCTAGCAACTTTTCCCTTTACTAGCTTAGACCTATTTGGAACATGTTTCAACATTAGACTTTGGTAGTTTGATTCTTAGGCCATTTTTTATGACATTTGTGTGTATTAGACACTTAGCATTTGTCATTTGATGATACACTATTTTTATCAAGTTTTTGCATAGAATTTCTAGAGATTTAACTCCACCCATTTTAACTAAGTTACATCACGTTTAAAACCTTTTCCTTTGGAGATAGTGTTTCAATGTTTATAGAACTCTAAACCTTTTTGTTTTTAGAGATTTTATCATTTATGAAGATATGTCTAGCTACACCTATGGTGGAGTCACATATAATCTAACTTATAATAGAATGGCTGCATAGAATCTCACTAGGAACATGTATAGAGAAAGATTTGTTTAGGAGTTTTATTATGCTCCCTATAATACTCCATATGGGGAACACAGTCAAAAACCACAAAATCCAAATCAAATTACCAATTAGAATGATGTGGTTTATGAGGAGGAATTCAAAGACTAAACTATAAATAATGTTGTTTGGGATATGAATCCATACCCTCTTTATGATAATCAGTACATGGAACATAGTCATGAACCAACTTATGATCAAATTCAAGATTGGAATGATATGGTTTATCAAGAAAAAATAAATTATTTGGAATGTGCAAATAGTAAAGTACCATGATGTCATTTTCTTATCTGATTATCAACTACCCCTAACCCTTCATTAGATTATACAAGCTCTCAATCTCTACAATATCCAAGGAATACCATTACCATTTTTAGACCTCATGCTTTGGCTTGTCTGAGCAATCAAGTTCCACACTGCCCTATCATTACCATTTTAGGACTTCATCCTTTGGCTCATATGACAAATCATGCTCCATAATGCCCTATAATTATCCAACCATAGACCATTCCTCATCAAGTACCAATCCCATCCAAATTTCAACCCATACAATCATTTAAAGACCAAGCTATGATCAAAACTAGTATTTTTCAACTTATTAGAAATCAAGGCCAAGAGAACTAACTGATCCAAGATGTTTTTTTTGAACCAACCATTTTTGATAAGTCAATATGTGATGAATTAACTTTTAATCCCATACCTATTATCAAGGATTCTCACTCTAACTAGCTAGTCTTATTTGAGTCACTTTTTAATGATTATAGCCACCTTTGGTAAAATCACTACCTTGACCATATGCCTATTTTTCAAGAGATACCTATTGACAATATAGTCTCTAAGGAGTTGTCTCTTAACCTTTTCCCCATCCTAACAAAGTCTCACTTTGATAAAATAGTATTTGTGGAATCTGTTATGCATCACATGTCATTACTTATCCAATACCAAACATTCAACAAGATTTCATTATAATAGAGTATCCATCAGATGAAGAATTAGAATTAGATTAAAGTTATACTCTTGAAATGACATCATATTTAGTATCAAAAGTAGAATCAACATAAATCTTGACCTCAAATTTAGAGTCCCTTGAGTTTGAATCAGATTTAGATATAGAATATATTCATGACTACTAAAACATTAGTTATGAATACCTAGCTGATTAATATGAATACATTTGTGATCCTTCTATAGTTTTTGAGGATGATTACTTCAACATTGACACAAGTTATCCTAGTATATTCTATGAGGATTGTGCATCCTCTTCTCATTCCATTATTTTTCTATATACCATTACCACCAACTATCATAGCCATGTCATTGACATTCCATCTCCCATAAGTGTTTATTGGGACAAATAAAATCATACCTTGTTGAACAACATCCATGGTGACACATTAGATGAATAAAATCAAGGAGACTAAGACCACAATCATATAGCAAGAGAATACTCTCTTAGTGAAACCTTTTCTAAGGTGCTATGGGGTAATAAAATTTAACACTCAACATCTTCTAGTAAAACCTTTTTGAAGGCACTAGGGGATAATCAAATTCAAAAGTCCATGTTACTTAGTGAAACCTTCTCAAAGGTGATATGGGACAATAAAGATAAATTCATTGGTAGAAACTTCATCAAGCTGCCAATGGTTGAGCACAAAATTTATTTACTACTTAATAAAGACATTATCAAAGATAAAATCAAAATAACTTCCACTCTATAGCCTAATTAGATGGTAGCTAGTCAAAGACCTAAAAAATAGAACTATTTGATGGTCTTTTGAAGAGAATATTCAAAAGTATTTGGCCCTGCCACATCCAAAGTTATGTTAAATCCAAAATTAAAAACATTGTGTGTGCCTAAAAATCCCTATCTTCATTTGTTTTCTATCCATTATAAATTCCATTATCCTCCACCATTCCATTTTACAAACAAACCTGTCAACCAACATTTATCCATATTTACCATCTATGGTCACACTTTCCTTTATAGAGGCTATGAGGATATCTTGTTTTGACACATTAATGAATCAGAATCAATGACCAATGAAGATCACAAGAACATTATTAGAATCCGAATCTACATCTAGTTCTTGATAGAGTAGTTATTTAGATGAGGTGTGGGCTAGTAATTTACATGATTGACTATTCTAGTTATATAATTTGTTGATCAGGATGTGCATCTCCACTTCAATAGGAATAACAAAATCATTTATCATACCCAATATATCACCAAACATGTACCATATCATATCAAGTTATCAATCCTTTTGTCATTGTCACATATCCAATCCATTCACCCCATCACTTGGGGGCAAACATCTTACCATTTTTATCAAATCATATATAAAAAACCATCATTATCTTAAATCAAGACCATGCCATCCTATCATTTTGACATTCCAACTAGACCATCCAAACATTCCATTCCTACTCAACCAAACATGTTTTGAATCCTATCAACCTAGCCCTTTTGACCTTGGTTCATCCATTGCTTTCATGTTTTTAGCATACAGAATCATACCAGTTTTAGTAGTTATTTTCAAGAACTTAAGACAAAGGTAATATTTTGGAGTAGTATGACAGAAGTACTAGTAGTTACATCCTTCATTTATTATTCCCTTCTTATAAATTTTGTTTATGTGAGCCTTATTATATCACCTATTGAGGCAAATTTGTGTTCACTAGTCTTGATGCTAATTATATCTCCTACTGAGGCAAATTAGTATCATTGATCTATCATTTGTATCCCAGTTATAACCACCTATGGGAAAACTATGATTTGAATACTCTACACTTAAAATTGAAGTGCAAATAGTTTTTATGGATACTTTAATATCTCCCTTTAAATCACTTCAAATTCTTGAATATTTCAAATGAACTTGTTAAAATGATAGGAGTTAGAAAAAACACATTTTTTTAAAATGGATTGAGATTGTCTGTGACTTATACTTTCATTCACCATTTAACCATTTTTTATTAATAATGTTGTGTTTTAATTATTAAAATGTAAATTACTTGCATGAGTAAGTTTAATAATTAAAACAAAATCAACAAACTAAAATAAAAACATGCATCAAATGACAATTACCAAAACACAAAATGTGATAACAGAGTTTGGCTCAATAATTGACGCATACATCTCTAAGTTCACCAAAAGAGTGGACCATTTACATTAAGGGAACTTCAAACACCTAGAAACAATAAACAACTTTCCTGCAAGCTGATATCTCAATTCAGAAATTCACCTTCACCGTGACTGAAATCAATCTCGGCACCTTTGAATTCCTCAAGTCTTCATAAACACCTACAAATTTGCTCCCAAAAGTCCTAAAAATATCCTCTAAGGTTTGAAATATACTCCTCCAATATGCAAATTTGATAAAATAGAGTATTAATACTATGTATCATGGCTGGAGGATGGATCAAAATCTATTACATAAGCTTACCAAAGCTTTAACAAAGTCTCAGCCTTTAAAAAAATAAAAACACAGTAAAAAATTTGATACCTTTCAAATAGAATTTCATGCCTTTATACTTATTTTAAAACCCGTGGCTTAATGGCTAAGCCTCCTACCTTTTTTTCACAAGGTGAGGGGTTTGAAACTTTGGCCTACTTGGGTGGTTAACATCTTATCTCATTATCCCACCTATGTGGGTCAAAAGGATTTAAACAAGGATTAATAAAGCCTTTTACCACCATTTTCATTATGGTTTTATCCCACATGTATCACTTTGGGATAAAAAAGGCTTTAAATAGCCTTCAACCACCTACTTTTCACGTGGCTTCAGCCACATAGCTCCTTTTGTTCAGGCTCGAGCTTAGGCTTATCTTCGAGTGCTCACCATAAGACTTGCCATATGACCACATGACTCAGCAAAGGGCTTTATCTACTCCCTCAAACCATTTTCCCTTAGGTTTTCCACCTTGGTCGAGCTTCGTAGCTTGAAGGCTCCTTTCATCTCACCATTGGCTTGATCAATGAGCTTATCTCCAAGCTTAATCACTAAACTCCACTCAACAAAAAGGTGACATGGCAACGAGTCATCACTTGTGACATGCCTAGATGAGTCACTAGAGTGATGTGGCATGTTGATGACATGGCATGTCATCAAACTATTTTTTAAAAAAAATTAATTTGCCAAGTGTCAGCCTCTAATAGGTTTGAATGTTGAAACAACATCAAAACGTGTGCCACATGTAGAAAGTGACATTTTTTACCAACTTCTAATGGCCATAACAAGAGCTCCCAAACTTAGATTTACATTCCAAAAAATGTGCTAGAAAGCTCTCAAAGAGATCTAAAATGTGCCACCACTAAAACTCTAAATTGGAATCATTATCAAAACCCAATTTCTTATCACACCTCCCTAATGGAAGGCTTTTGGTCACTAAAAGTTGAATATCCCTTGAAACTACATATTGGTATACTGCATCCATGAAAATAGAACCTAAACATGGCAAGAGATATAAATAATTTCATTAAAATGTTTCACAATCAAACTATAAAAATTCCTAATCCTAAGGCATGAGTAAGTGAATTTTCAACTACCAAAGTGATTACAACATATCAAACTGCTTGCCCAAATGTCACATTCTGTAAAGTGGTGAATTGGCAAAAACTAAAACTACTCCCAATGTAACTGCAAGACAAGTTTATAATGCCAACAACATATAATAAATGTTGTGGAAATGTTGTAATATAATGCCCTAGTATGGGAATTGTATGCTAAGCAAATGCAAATAACCAAAAGTGCATGCTACCTAGCATCTAAACATGCCCAAAGGGTCGTAAAAAAATGCATCTAAACATCTCTATGCCAAAATAGATACATTCAAATTAATACTCTAACTATCAAATGTTGTAAGGAAACAACTCACAACATCACTCTACTATATCCCCAACTATTTCAAATGAGTTAATGTCTTATCCTTTATTAGACTACCCATACAGTATATTCTGGAGATCAAAAACCTAGAGTTATCAAAAAGTGAGAATTGAAAAACTTCATATGTTAAACTTGTCTTGAAGTGTTCCCACCAACTCTAATCTACATCTATCAAAGCTTGTTCATTCCCTTAGGTGAATTCATAACCATGCTTTGAAAAAAAAAAGTAGTGATAATCCACTTAACCAATTTTTTCTTCCTAGTGAAATTGATTGTCTCTGTGGATTTATTATCAATTACATACTCTATCAATTTGGGCTTTGCCATATGTAATTGAAAATATTGTTGACTTAACCTCTTTAATGGATTTTCACTTGTAGCTTTTACCTTATCTTTAGTTGTATTATCAACTACATTATGGATTGAATTAGATTCATTAACTTTAGTGAGAGGTTTGCAAATCATCTTAGTTTTAACATTACTTGAATCTGAAGATGAATGAAGCTTAAAACATCCATCAATCCTATGTCCACTTACTTTACAATGAGTGCAAACATCCTTCTTATGTGAGGTTCCCTTTTACCAATTCCCAATTTAACATGAGAATGGTCTTTCAAACATGCAATCTCCTTCAATAAAGTATTTCATTTCCAACAAGTCTTAGCACTATGGTTATTCATCCCACAAAAAGTGCATGGAAATGATTGCATTATCTTCTATACATTATATCCAAACTTCTTAAAAGTATCAATTGGATTAGAATATTTAGTGTAAGAATAAGGAGGTGGAATATCAATACCTCTCTTACCTTTAAACCATTGAACTAGTGGCCTAGAATCTTTGCTATTGGAAGCTCACCTTCCTTTAGCCATGGAAGAAACTTCTTTATCATCCACCTACACACTAGTATATCCAAATCCTACACAAAGAGGTCTATGCTCAACCTAAATTGGGTTAAATATACCTTGGCTATCTCTACCAAGTCCTCCTCCATTATAACCCATTTAAAACAACAATTTACATCCTATGCCCTTAGTGTATATTACAAAATCACCAAAAACAATATTACTAGAATCTAAATCTAAAATGGTAGAAGAAGGTGAAGATTATTGTGGTGAAAAACTTACACTGCACTCAGTCATAGTCTCTGCATCTGAAGTTGAAAGCTTTACCTTTTCACACTCACCACATTGTAATCTAATACAGAGCTCATCCTTGGATTCAAGTTCTAATTTTAACTGTGCCACCTGTAATTCAAGTGCAAATGTTTGGAATCTCAAGATTGCATTTTCATCTTTGATGGCCTCAATATGTGACAACTTGCCCATGGTTTCCTACAAAAAACTAATTTCACACTACACACTGCAATAATAATCAATCTACAAACCAATAATCCAACTATTCTAGAAGTAACTGTCAATACACAACTAGAAGCAAACCCTACATTTTAACTGCTCTAATACCAACTTGATCTAAAAACTATATGCTTAAAATTGAAGTGCAAATAGTTTTTATGGATACTTTAATATCTCCCTTTAAATCACTTCAACTTCTTAAATATTTCAACTAAACTTGTAAAAATGATAGGAGTTAGCAAAAAAACATGGTTTTTTGAAAATGGATTGAAATTGTCTGTGACTTGTACTTTCATTCACCATTTAACCATTTATTTAATAATGTTGTGTTTTAATTATCAAAATGTAAATCACCACACTGAAACAAAAACATGCATCAAATGACAATTACCAAAATAGGAAATGTGATAATGGAGTTTGGCTCAATAATTGATGCCTACATCTCCAAGTTCACCAAAGGAGTGGACCATTTCCATTAAGGGCACTTCAAACACTTGGAAATAATAAACAACTTTCCTACAAGCTGATATCTCAATGCAAAAATTCACCTTCACCATGACTAAAATCAAGCCCGACACCTTCAAATTCTGCGAGTCTTCATAAACACCTACAAAGTTGCTCCCAAAATTCCTAAAAATATCCTCTAAGATTTGAAATATACTCCTCCAATATGTTGGGGAATCAGGAACAACACACCTATTCTGATCCCACTTTTTAGGATCTTGCTCCTCAAAAAGAGCATAATATGATTACCAAATACAAGCAATTAAACATGCAGAATTAACCAGAAGCAACAAGTAACTAAAATTCACAAATAGCACAGAATATGAGAGACAATACACAATCTTGTATTAATACTCATCCAAAAAGAAAATACAATAAAGAAGATGTCACTTCTTCTCCACACCTCTCAGAAGCTTCCCACACCTCAAGGGCTCCCAGTAATTTTCAATCAAGAGTTCACTCTCCTATCAAAAAAGGTCCCAACACACAACTCACACACAAAATTGGTGTTCACCTCCAACCAATCAGTAATAATCCTGCCAATACACAAGAACTCAAAGTACTTCAAGTAGATCTCCCATAAGCTTGCAACAACCTACAACTCAAAAGACCTTACTTACACATGTAGATCTTCAAATGTGGCCTTGGACACCTGCTGACAAAGATCCTACAACTGGAAGAAATCTTTTTCTTTCCTTAATTACAATACATGCCAATGGGTCTATAAATAGATCCCAAATGTAAACAATAAGTTAGACTCTTAATTTAGACACGCAGCTCAAGACTCGAAATAGCCTTTACATATAAACACTCAGTTCAACGAACTAACTTTTCATGTAATGAATAGTTTTGGAACTGCCACAAGTGACTGATGTCGGTCCCTATCTACCTAGAGGTGACCAACATCGGCTGACTCCTATCGATGTCAGTTTCCCTTCTACACTGTATGTGACCGACATTAGTTACACTACCGACACCGATACTTATGGAACTCAACAACCTATCCATGTTTGTATAGTTGAAGCTTTTAGCTCCACAACCTAAAAATCTCCCACTTGGAGATAAATAGCTGCAATTGTATCTGTACTTGTACATCATCTAGTTTGTTCCCTAGCATTGTATCCCTCTTCAAGATCACTCTTGAAGACCAACCACCACAAATCCTATGGAGCACCTCCTGTCATCCAAATCACCTACCACATCTACATCTACAAACCCATGTATAAAATAACTTGACCCTGCATAGCATGTCGACCTGCTGCTAGTCCCTCTAAGAATCCACTGAACTGCCCTCCAGTGCTTCTTTCCTGGATTGGCTCCAAAATTTCTAACAACTCCCACTACTTGGAAAAACTTAGGTTTAGTACATACCATGCACTTAACCTCATCATGTGAATCAAGACACTATCCATAGAACTATCCAACCATTGGCATGCTAATCGGTTTCACACAATCATCTAAAGACAAAGTCAACCTATGACCTTCCATGTCCCTAGAACACACTCATGCCAAAGAATCTTGCTGCTCCTAGATTCCTCATGACACACCTCTAAACTAGCTTTACCTTTAGTTTAGTAACTCCCTATAAGTGTAACCCTACAACAAGCACACAATATAGTAATAGGATAATGTAGCTAATATTATCCAACCTGGTAAAGAGAAACACAATGGTCAAACCTCCATTATCCTGCAGCTTATTCAAGACCATATACCCTGGCCTTCTGTCTCACATGTCCATTTCTGCTCTTCTTTATCTTGAACATCCATTCATCTCTCAGTGCTTCCTTCCAGCTGGCAACTCCACCCAAAACTCCCATTTGGTTCTTCTTTAAGGAATCACATTCCTCATCCATGCCAAGTTCCCACTATTTCTTAGATCTACCTACTCTACTTCTTTAATAACTTCTTGGTTATTTACCATCAGTAAGCAACAAGTAATGTAAAGAAGGGAAATGATGAATTTGAGGCTTACTTATCCTTTAAGTCCTCCATATGGGTGGTTGAGACTCTTTGACAGCTTGCTATCTGCCCAAAATCCATCTCAGTGACCGATGTTAGTCACATCTCAATCTGCACCTGACTGAAGTTGGTTCCATGCAACTACCTCATCGCCAACATCAGTTCCCCCTGACTGATGCTGGTGTTTATCTATCCCTGAGTCACCGACATTAGGCTATCAATAGTCGACATCGGTCCCTGTATGGATGTCAATGCCAGTTTTCTAGTCGACATCATTCTTTGTGTTTTTCTTGTGAGAAATGACTTTTACCCGTGAGCTCTTTTTGGATCAAACCCTTGTCCAAATTAGCCTTGCTCTGCTCAGAATTCTTCTGCCCCTTTGATGGATCTCTATCCATCACCTTCTCCTTGAAAACCAAGGCTTTCCTGCTCTTGTCATGAACATCAGATTCCTCAAGAAACATTACCTTCTTATGCATATAGAAATCTCAATTCATGCTTTTCAAATCTGAAAGCATACCCTTTGACTCAAGAACATGCATCTCCTTCTTATTCATGTGACCAAGCCTATTAAGCCAAATCTTTGAATCTATAGCTGAAGTAGATAACCTAGAAATAGAATCAGTAATACAAGTAGATAGATAAAGCGTACCTACTTTCTTACCTCTTGCTACAACAAGTGCACCCTTGGTAACCTTCCAAGAGTCCACTGTGAGAGTTACTGTGCAACCCTCATCACCCAAACTTATTACAGAAATCAAATTCTACTCCAGAAGTGGGACATGCATAACCTCTTTCAACACCCATGTGTTACCTATCTGCAATTTAAGCTTCACTTTCCATTTGCCAACCATCTGATAAGGCTTACCATCCCCTAAACAAATTTCTCCAAAGTCTCCCTGGACATACTCATGAAAAAATTCCCTATTTGGGGATGCATGAAAAGAGGCACCAAAATCTAAAACCCAAGATTCTACTTTATCCAAAGAACATACCAGAGCATCTTGTGTAACATAATCCAAAACATCTACTTCTTCTTCTTCATGTCCTTCATGCTGATCTTCATCTGACCTGCAATCTCTCTTTAAGTGCCCTTGATTTCCACATTTCTAGTAGGTTATTCTACCATACCTAGACTTGGATATCCCACCTATCTTTGACCTTGATCTCCCATGCTTGATCTTCTCTCTTTGCCTTCCCCTGCTTTCCACACTCAAAGCATTCCTTGATGATTCACCTGTGCTTTTCTTGAGAATCTCTTCATTCAAGATTACACTCACAACATCATCCACTTTTAAGATTTTTGAAGAAGACGCAGTATTACTAACTGCCATTATGAAACTCTCCCAACTTTCAGGTAATGAGCATAAGATTAAGAGAGCCTTAATTTCATCATCAAAAATAATATTGACTGAATTTAACTGGTTTATCAGACCATGGAAATCACTAAGATGACTATGTACAGATCCACCTTCCAACATTTGCAAATTAAATAATTTCTTTATAAGAAATACCTTATTCAAAGCTGAGGGTTTTTCATATAAATTTGTCAAAATTCCATCAACTCTACCATTGTCTTAGCCTGAGATAAGTTGGAAGTCACAGACGATGCATGACTCAACCTTATAGATCCCAGAGCCTTCCGATCAAGAACCTCCCATTCTTCATCCTTCATATCCCAGGGCTTGCAATCAACCCCACCCAATAATAAGTACAAATCTTTTTGATACAGATAATCTTCAATCTGCATCCTCCATAATTGATAGTTCTTCCCATTAAACTTCTTCATTAGTAGCTTACTTTCTTCTGCCATTGCTCTACTCTCACTCAAACAGAAACCCCTGTGAGTAACCTATAATCAACACACACTAACCAGATCTAATCCAACCTATTAGTATCCCAACCAAAAGCTCTGATACTAGTTGTTGGGGAATCAGGAATAACACACCTATTCTGATCCCACTTGTTAGGATCTTGCTCCTCAAAAAGAGCACAATATGATTACCAAATACAAGCAATTAAATATGCAGAATTAACTAGAAGCAACAAGTAACTAGAATTCACAAATAACACAGAATATGAGAGACAATACACAATCTTGTATTAATACTCATCTGAAAAGAAAATATAATAAAGAAGATGCCACTTCTTCTCCACACCTCTCAAAAGCTTCCCACACCTCAAGGGCTCCCAGTAATTTTCAATCAAGAGTTCACTCTCCTATCAAAAATGGTCCCAACACACAACTCACACATAGAATTGGTGTTCACCTCCAACCAGTCAGTAATAACCCTACCAATACACAAGTACTCAAAGTACTTCAAGTACATCTCCCATAAGCTTACAACAACCTGTAACTCAACAGACCTTACACATGTAGATCTTCAAATGTGGCCTTGCACACCTACTGACGAAGATCCTACAACTAGAAAAAATCTTTTTCTTTCCTTAATTACAATACATGCCAATGGGTCTATAAATAGATCCCAAACTTAAACAATAACTTAGACTCTTAATTTAGACACGCAGCTCAAGACTCGAAATAGCCTTTACATGTAAACACTTGATTCAACGAACTAACTATCTATGCAACAAATAGTTCTGGAACTGCCACAGGTGATCGACATCGGTCCCTGTCTACCTAGAGGTGACCGATGTCAGCCGACCCCTACCGATGCCAGTTGCCCTTCTGCACTGTATGTGACCGATGTCAGTTACACTACTGACGCTGGTACTTCTGGAACTCAGCAACCTCTCCATGTCTGCATAGTTGAAGCTTTTAGCTCCACAATCTAACACAATATGCAAATTAGATAAAATAGAATATTAATATTGTCTTAGCCTTTAAAAAAGTAAAAAAATAGTCTCAGCCTTTAAAAAAATAAAAACACAGTAAAAAATTTGATACCTTTCAAATAGAATTTCATGCCTTTATACTTAGTTCAAAACCCATGGCTTAATGGATAAGCCTACTACCTTTTTTCCACAAGGTGAGGGCTTTAAAACTTTGTCCTACTTGGGCACTTAGCATCTTATCTCATTATCCCACATGTGTGGGTCAAAATAATTTAAACAAGGCTTAATAAAGCCTTTTACCGCCATTTTCACCATGGGTTTATCCCACATGTATCACTTTGAGATAGAATAAGGCTTTAGATAGCCTTCAACCACCTAATTTTCATGTGGCTTCAGCCACATGGCTCCTTTTACTTAGGCTCGAGCTCGGGCTTATCTTTGAGCGCTCGCCACAAGACCTGCCATACGACCCTGTGACTCAGTAAAGGGCTCTATCTGCTCCCTCAAACCATTTGCCCTTGATTTTTCCACCTTGCTCAGGCTTCATAGCTTGAATGCTCCTTTGAACTCACCACTAGATTGGTTAATGAGCTTATCTCCAAGCTTAATCACTAAACTCCACTCAAGACAAAGGTGACATGGCAATGAGTCATCACTTGTGGCATGCCCAGATGAGTCACTATAGTGACGTGGCATGTTGATAATGTGGCATGTCATCGAACCAATTTTTTCTTAAAAACTTTTCAATCTACCAAGTTTTGACCTCTGATAGGTCCGAATGTCAAAACAACATTGAAACACGTGCCACATGTAAAAAGTGACAATTTTTGACCAACTTCAAATGGCCATAACAGGAGCTCCTAAACTCAGATTTACATTCTAAAAAATGCACTAGAAAGCTATCAAATATATTTATAGTGTGCCACCACTGAAACTCTGAATTTGAACCATTATAATAACCCAATTTCTGATCAAACTAGTGGTAACATTTGTTTATTATGCCTTGACATATCACCTAGCCATTCTTATGCCATATTATGTCATCATACCAACTATGCTTATTTTATTTAAATTCGTTACTACACTAGTCAGATTCCTTCACTTTGAGGTGAAATACTATGAGATAAAGCTATTTTGGGCCTATGTGGGTCATTTTTAATTCATGTTGAAGTCAGTTCAGTCCCCCTTTAGACACACTCATCATTTTTAAATCATCACTTCAAGTATCCATGCTCTCATCATTTTATGAGCATCATTTCAAATTCTCATGCTCTCACAATTTTATGAGCATCACTTCAAGTAGCCATGCTATTTCCATTTTATGAGAATCATTTCAAGTTCTCATGCTATCACCATTTTGTGAGCATCATTTTAGGTTATAATGCTCTTATAATTTTTTGATCTTGGACCATTTTAGTGTCTTATCATTCTCTATTGAGTTGAGATGCTTTGAAAATTCTAAAAACATTTGAAAATTATTTAGGAAAAACCAAAAACATTGACCACTTCTTTGCCTTAAAGATTATAGGAACCCTCCTTGAGTCATAAGTAAATCACTTGTTTCTTAGTTTCTCCATTTTTTTGGCCTTTTTTCCTATGTTATCACCATTTATGAATTCATCCCTATTCTTCTATCACATCCATCATGTCTTCTATTAATCATCATTTTCTTCTTATTTCCTAGGATAACTACATTTGGCCTAAAGTTTTATTGGATTGTAATATCCATAGAACTATGTAGATAGTGTCCACTTGCCTAGCACATATGAAGACAACTCAACCATCCCCTTCTATTTCTTCTATTCCCTCATCTTGTTTATTTATTTAGTTATTGCCTAATTTCTAGGGGAAATGTTTGTTGTGTTGTTTATACTAACATAGGGACTAACACTTATTTGTTTCTTTGTTTGTCTTATTTGTTTATTTTTTTCTCTATTCTATTGGTTTGTTTATTTGTGTGCCTATTTTTTTGCTTTCAGCACTATAGCCATTATTTAGTCTATGCATGTTCATTGGGTGATTCCTTGTACATTATTCTTGAATCTATCCATATTCAAACATCTACATTTTCATCATGGTTCTTATCATTGGTACAATTATTTTCCATTGAGTATCGGATATCGAGAGTCAGTCCTTATGCATATTTTGGCCAAGCCTTCATGGTGTTCTATCATGAGGCCTACCATCAAATGCTACAATAAAAATTAGCTTTGTGAGGTCTACAACATCAATGCAACATCACCAACTCCTCGATACTAACATAAATAATAATCCTATCCAATACCCAATCATATCCCAAATAAAGTAATTAAGTAATGAAATAATTTCAACCTTTTTTAGTTTAGACGAGCATCTCCCTACTAGAAATTTGTCCTAATTCATCTTTATCCTCTGTATCAACTTATCAATCATCAACCACCAATCATGTTTTCATAATTGAGGTATATTGCATCAATAATATACACCATCCCACATGCATTCTCAATGATTATATTGTTTACTAGGAAAAATCATTGTGTTATCACCACTTTTCCTTTCTTGTTTGTCTATCCTAACTGGATCAGCTCCATCTTCTTAATGATTATATCACCTGTTGTGGAAAATCATTATGTTATCATACCACATTGCCACAATTAAGGTATAATCCTTATAAACACCTTTGGAAAAACCATTATACACCATCCCACTTGAATTTTTTAATGATTTTGCCCAACTTTGGGTAAATCATTGTATTGTCACCCCATCATCTTCATTTATTTGGTCCCATCATTTTTCTTCCTTATTTTGAGGGATCGCTTGTCGCCCCACTTGCCAACCACTCCCTCAAGGGGGAAGCTATAGTTTAATCATTAACATTACATTAATAAGCATAAAGAACCATTTTATTCTTTGAAAAGATGTTACTATGCTTACAACATGCAACATCTTTCCAAACAAGGGCAAACTATAGACACCTAAATTTGGCCACCAATGGCTTCATATCTTACTTTAGATCAATTCTTTCCAATCATTGAATACCTAGACCAAGAATTTTTATTAGTCTCAAATTCGAATTCATAACCTTGAATTAAATCAATTTGACTTAATAAATCAATTAAATAAGGTAAATACACAAATTGAATTGATCAAAATTAAATAAATGACCAAATGCCTAAAAATAATTAATTAACTTGCACACCCTAATCAGAATCAATTGGCAAGTTAAATCAATTTCAAATCCTAATTGAGTTCACCCATGAAATAATCAATCAATTAAATCAATTACTAAATGGAAATTAAATAACATCTTACCTTTGTGAGTTGTAACCTTTAGAAAATATCTAAAATAATATCTTAAGAATATGCCAAACTCAACCAAATTTAATAAACTCAACCATGGTCAAATTTAACACATTCCAAGGGATTTGGAATCCTATAAAAGAAAGCCTATATCTCTTCCTTTTAGGAGCTCAATAAAGTTAGAGTTATAATGAAATAATAGATTCATGAAGCTAAAAACATAGTGTTATAATGTTGAAATTGAGCCAAGCCATCAATCAAGCCAAGCATTCAATAATGGCGTATAGAGGAGATGATGTTATCCATATGTTATTGATGAAGACTTATTATGCATAATATGAGCAAGCCAAATGAATAAATCATTTGTCATTTTTAAGGAAGGTAAAGATTATTATTCTTTCCATTTTATTTGGGTTTTCAATTATTGTTAATTCAGTAAGATCCCCTTAAGATTTAGGCCTAGAGATGTTATGTTAGTGTGTTTATTTAATTTTGATTTTATTTTGAGACTAACACAATACTAACCATCCTATCTTGAGTAAAATTCCTTGATCACACACACACACACACACACACACACACACACACACACACACACACACACACACACACACACACACAACATGATATAATCTAATATGATTCATGGGTAGATACAAGAGTGAGTAGGGTAGGGAAGAAATAATTTATGCTTAAGATGAAAGAAGATGCCAATTCTACTAGCTTCTATGGCAAAATATATGAAACTAACATCTACCAAGTCTAGCATAATGCTCAAAGATGAATAAATGTAGTTGAAGCTTTTGAGGAAATACAATGCATTTATTTTATAGAATACATTACATAAAGATGACTCACTTGTAGTAAATTATAGAACACATTTAATTGCTAATGAGAGAAAATAGAGAAATCACACTAACAAACTAGTCAACGTAGCATTAATCTCCAACTAACATATGCATATGTGAAATGAAATTGCCAAATTGCATTACAAAAAGGAAACATTAAAATGTCTAAATCATGAGAATTTTAAAGTCATAAAACAATACAAAAGAACACTATAGATAGACTCTTGAATTCTTTGGCTCTTTATATTAAATTTTGCAATAGGTGTTTTTCTAACTATAAAATGAGGGGAAAACCCTTATTTATAGGCAAAAAATACCTAAGATTAGCTCAAGTGGGCCCACAAATGGTACTCAAATACAAATAAGTGTCTGAAAATCCCCAATGTAATGGAATATTCCATATTTGAAATAGAAAACATATAACTAAATATCACTAAGGTCTTGAGGGTGGTTGAGCTACATGTTATTATTTTATTTGTTGCTTCTTCTTAGCTTCCTCTTTAGTCCATACTTCTGCATAGGATTGATATTAGTTATTAATCTAGGTAACATCTAGGATCATATACCTAAATAAATTATGTCCTAGATTAGCCTATCATTCTTCATGAGTATGGGCCTAATGTCTCATTAATTACCTTAACTTTCTACAGTCTGTAGTTAGCAAATGCTACTATATAAATCACCTTTATAGCTGTCTTGGCACTAGACACACCTTTTTATAATCATTCCATGAAGACCCTCATTTTTGCTTTGAATTATTATTCCTATATGTAGGAGCCATGAGGATTGGTCACCTTGGTGATCATGGCATCCTTTAACAATTGAATAATTTAGAACTCAATTTTCTCAAAGGATGTGTTAGCATCCTTTAGCTGATCAAACCAAGTCTTCAAGATTTATTTACTAATCATGATGATAATATGTGCAGGAACCATGCATTTAATAGGTAACATCTTTAGGTTAGGAAAATTTTTTCTCTTGGCTACCCTTTCCAAGTTTTCCAAATTGATGTCATAATAGATGAGACTTTGATCAAGCTGTATGACTACCTTGACCTACTACATTCCATCTTCCTACCTCTTCTTCATGACCTTGCAGTGATTGAAGACATTAATTACATCATTGATTATTGAAATCAATGTGCCTTTAGGTATAGTGGGTAGTTTTTTATCCTTTGGGCTCTTTATTTCTTACTACATCCCCTACATAATAGAGATAGTTGATTCAATCTATGCTTGTATTAAGGAGATAGGATCATCCTCATATTCTTGTATTTATCATGGGGTATCCTTCCTCTTATTAGTTAGAGTGAATAGGAGCTCTTCAATTTTATAAATTACATCTGAGCTTGACTATGGTTGCTCTAATTATATTTTGATTACTCTGTTCACTAAGCTAGTAGACCAATCAAATCTCATGCCAATCTAAGGTGGATCTTGGCTTACCTAAGGTCTCCCCTACCTTATTATTTGTATCATATCTGTCACCCAATTTGGGGTACCTAGCTAAGTAAGAGGTGGTTTTAATGGGAGTGCTTGGGAGGAAGAGGAAGCTAAGGATAAAGTAGGGATATACAATTGGGTTGGGTCCAATTTTCCCAATGGATAAAATAGTGTCTTGGCTAGGCCCATGTTTAGGATGAATGAGAGTAATTTTTGGTGCCCAATGACTTTTAATGTTAGGGTGAGGTAAGGCATTTTTTACCAAGTGAATGACAGAGGAATGGGTCTCAAGGGTTTTATGGGTGAAATGAAGCCAAAGGTGAGGGATTCACTTGAATTAGTTGTTTGAGATGGAGTCAAATCCATACCCTAACTAGTCATAGTGCTTTGGGATCTAGGTAGAGTTGGAAATTTTGTAGTTTCATGGGATATAAATGGTGGAATGGTGACTTTAAAGGAGGTAGTGGTGGAAGATGTGAAGATAGGCTTGGTATGGGAAGTAGCAATAGGGGTAGTTGTAAACATGTTAATTAGTGGAGATGAAGGTGGAGATATAAAACTTATATGGGGTACTTGGGAAGCTATTAAAAGGGATGGTACTTCACTTATCCCAACTCTGAGGGATTTTCTTTTTTTATATAATTTATTAGTCTTCCAACCTAATAATGTTTGCAATTATTCTAATGAAATATTAGTAACATCTGGATTTGGTTGATCCATGTCCTCTAGGGTTGCTTCTTTAATAGATGTTGATGTAATTATAGGTGCTTGTAAAGGGTTAGGTTTTCCACTTCAATCCCCTTGCTCAAAGCTTAGAGCTGAATCTTTCCCACTTATAATAGCCTAAAGTTGGGGCTTGTAGAGTTTGCTTCTTGTTAGAGGAGTGTCATCTTTATCATATTCTTCTTCTTTCTCCTCATAGTCTAGATTAAACATGCCCCTATAAATTGGTAAGGTATGAGGTCTTGCTACATCCTATTTCTTTATCTCCCTATTGAGCCTCATCTTGAGTGGTATTTTCTTCCTCATAGACTTCCTTAGTAATTCATCATTTAGTACATTGAGGTACATCCATTTGTGTACTTCATCTTGATAATTATATTCTATTGCTACATCTGTTTTGAATTTGGAGAGGTGTTTGGAGATGACTTGATTAGGATCCCACATCTTATAATCATATTTGGGTAAGTGATATGAGTCCTTATTCCTTGATGCCACCATCATATCTTGATATTACTTTATCTTCACTCTTACTAATTGGTAAGGAACATTGTGTGGGGGAGTCTTCTTCTTCTTTTAAAAAAGGTCATCAACTCTATGGACCATTTAATAAGCTATATATTCTTCCACCAATTTGTTTGGAATAAACCTTGGTAGCAGAAGGGGAGATATCATGACTCCATCAACCTGGATGATTGTATAATTATGATAGAGCTAATAGATGCCTATACCTATCAATGCTTATATGACCTTTGATGGCACCTACTGTATTAGACATTATATGATTAACATGTACGTAGGGGATTTAAAAAAATCTATAATCATCTTAATATGGTACTTAAAATGGTGAATATGCATCACCAAAAATGATTAGGACATGACCTCACCTCTTACAACATTTAGTGTGTCTAGTCCCAATTATGCAATTACAAATTACATCTAGTAGATAACTCATCATATATAATGGATCTATATATCTTGATGTATCTTCTATGGATATATCCAAATTATTACTAATGACATCTCTAAGGGAGGGGACTTGTTGATCCTCTAATATTAGTTTTAATAGTGGGATGGTCTTAATATCCATAAATCCTATGTGGGCATTAAAAATATCTTATTTAGTAGTGTAAATCAAATCCTAAAACCCATTTTTAATTGGTGGATAGGGATGTTCTCCTGCTAATCCATGAAAACCACCCCTTTTGGATTCATTTCCCATCTATCTAAGACTACATCTGGCTTGTGTGCTTTGTACTAGGCTTTAATAATGATTTAGTTATAGACTAGCTAAGGTAGGGTTAGGTCATAATACTTCTCAAAACTAGCCCCTTCAATGAAGGCAATGGGAAACCCTTGGTGCATAGACTTAAGCAATCCATCTTCACATCTCATATTCCCATAGATGCCATATATTAGTTTCACATAGGGCATGACCTCTCTCTTTTTTGTGGCCTTATGGAGACTAACAACTTGCATTAAAATGGAATTATAGGTAAGTTGAATAATGTGGGGCATGGTATCATCATCATTGAGATCCATATCTATTTCAATATTATGGTAGATGTTTTTATAATTCTTTCCTCATGAATTTATGGATTCTAGGATAAATAGCATGTCCTTAAAGACTACTAAATTACCTAATTGAAATAAGAAATTGTCATTACCATAATAAATTCCCTTATCAAAGGTGGAGGATGTTACTCATTACATTTTCCATTGTCCCTAGTGATAATTGACATTCTTTCATACTTACTTTAAACTCTTAGAGCTCTTAATAATGGTGGTCTAGGTGCAGTCTATGAAGATCTTGAACATTGTTAAACTTCAAATGTAGAAAGAAAATAGGAAAAATAGTTAGGGATTAAAATATAAGTGTAGGTGACAATGATTGATTTGGGTAAAATTTTGAAGATTGCCTTAGTTAATACAATATTATATGGTGATTCTAGTTTGTGCCACATTAATGGCAATCTCATCACCTTTGCATTCAAATCCTAACATTGATTTTCTTTTGATTTTCCATCAATTTTGGATTTGAAGCCAAAGTTTACCACCTCTTGACATTTGACATGTCATATTAGCTCCAACAAAGTGCTTATAGGGTCTAAAAATGACTAATATACTTAGTTAACTCAAGTTTGGACACATGGCACTTTTTGATTGGTTTCAGACTCTCAAGATATGACTCTATGTGGTAACTCTTTTGATTAGTGCCAAGTGGAATTTTTTGATTTGAGGCAAGATCCAAGATAGGGCCCTCTAATTTGGTTGGCTATGATATTTCCACTTATCACTCTCGTAATAAATTGGGCCCTTGCTTGCATAGGTGCTTATTTCATGGTCCATCACAGTCTTGCCTTGACATGCATCATGTTTTGATTGCTCTTAGGAGATTTATGGATAGTTGTCAACTACTATATATAAAATGTGTGGCTCGAATGGATCCACATGAATATATAACAAGAAATCTATTGATCTTGAATGCAATTTTATGGGGATGACATGCATCATCATCTTGCGGGCCTTGTTGGGATATGCCTTATCATCTTAAGCTCTTATTAGATTTGAACTATATATGACATGGTGTGGACATGCATTGATCATAGAAGGTGTATATTTAATGTGATAGCTCAGGATCTTCCACATGTTCTCTTGATGGGATTTTAGAGGAGTCTTTTAGATTATCAGATAGGGAAATATGGATATGACACATGTCTTTTGGAGGGGCATGCATAGATCTCATAAGGGGCATCAAAAAAATTTATACCATGGAACTTTAGATCAGATGGTCTAGGTGTACTTATGCATCATACTTAGAAGGATATCATGAATCTTGAATTAGATGGCTTGGATGCCTTTATAGTGATCTAAGATGTATCCAAAGGGAGCACGTAGAATCTCATAAGGTTGCTTAGGTCATGATTGTGATATGCAACATCACATATAAACTATGAGATAGGTAGGAACACATGATAGATTGGGTTTTAAATAAGTTATTCAAAACAAATAGGATCTTGACATGTAGGCAATGTATTTGAATTTTAATGACTAGTTATTTCATGATCTCTTGGGATCATTGCACGTGGTATCTTTTATAACTAGTAGATTTGCTCCAAGTAGAATAAGTGGAAAACCATTCTATCAATGAATGTAACAACTTAAAGTTATGATGATAGGGATTTGTGTATTGGGTAAGTGTTATATTGACATGTGGAATTCGATGGAGTGAGTGTTCCTTTCAAAATATTGTCTATAATTTTACATCTTGTGAAGCATCATAAACCATTGCTTTTAAGTTTATGTCCTACAAAGTCATGAAAAAAGCTAAATTAGAATTCAAAAACATTCAAGTGCTCATCATAAGTAATTTAAAATAAGTTTAAAGTAGAACTTGTAAACAAATTCTTTAGACAAATAAAGTTTTAGCCTAATGGAATTGATGGAAGCTTAATGTTTCCATGTTGATCAAGGAACCAAGTAGAGCATTCTTAGTGTAACCTACCTACACATTTGGGTTGAATCATGGTTAAAAATTCATTGAAACTTGGAGAAAACTCAAAGTAACTTGCCATAATTGAAATATTTACATTTTATAATTTGTATTACAAGATGAATATTGAACCAAGAATTTTTAAGAAGTATTAAATCAAATTTTCTATGTAGCCAAAGGGTTCATCAAATGTGACATCCTAGGCAATTTTAGGAAATTGAAATAGGAGGGTCCCCATTCTGGGAATAGGGGGTACTTGAGAATCAAGAATAATGTGTTTATATTTTAGTGTTTTAATGTTTATTGAATTTTTAGCACTGTATGTAATATTTTATCCTAATTGTGTGCTTCATTTCTATCATTATGTATAAGATATAAAATATTAACATGTTTGTGTAAAATATTAGTTCATATTCTTACCTATTATCAGTTGTGAGGTATTCTATTAAATATTATAGACTTATACTTTGGTAGCAATAAAAATTAGGCATGATGTAATTTGAAAATGAGTTTTTGTGACTGCATATTTAATTCCCATTTTGAATTAATGTTTATTTATATTAGATTGTAATTTGGGAATACTTATTGTTAAAAGATATGGTATTGAGATGAAAGAGGGTAACGTCTTTAAGCACTACTAATTGTGTAACATAGTTAGTATGTTTTTATATAAATCATTTAGTTGAGTACATTTAACTAAACAATAAGTTTATTAACCTTGAATAAATAATAATGAATATGTATGTTCCATGAGTTTAAATGGAAAATATGATGATTGTTTAATGACCAATGGAAGGAAAACTTTAGATGGATTTTTAGTGTCATAACAAGACATTATTGTACAATGGACATAATAAATTATATTATTCACCTAGTGACTCTGTGGAATTTCAATTCATCATTATGTTAATAATTTATTACATCAGTCATTCTCTTTTTTGTTTTGAATATATCTATAAACTTTGGCTTCTTGTTGAATTTGAAACTTTGGTGTAACTAACACTTTATAAATTAGAAATGTGTCAGAATAAAGTTAAAACCTAATTTTAATGGTATAGTAATATGATTAAATATGGTTAATAAAGTTCCTCATTATTACTACCATTTACTAAATGGTTAGAGTAGACCGTTTGGTGGGAAATTGAGTTTAAGATTGGGTTTTTGAGGCATTCTAATATGTCACTAGTTATGGTACCTAGTTAGTTAAAGTTGAATTAATATCTAAATATTATATTATAGTAATATATTATCTTTGAATGCATAAACTAAGAGATAATTTTATGGATGTAATATAAAATATTTGTACCTTCATATTTTAGTAAGCATAGAACATTAACTAGTTTGTGCTTAAGGGATAATAAATTTATATAACATTATTCTTGGACATATCACACTAACATGGAGTGTAAAATAATTTTAATTAGTTTTTGACTACTAACTTTTTAGTAATCCTATAAAAACTTGAAAACCCTAAATTGGTCATCTAAGGATAATATGCATATGAGATCTGTTGTGAAGTTTCTATAGGAATTATCTATTATTCTGCCCTAAACTACATAAGTATAAGGCCTTTTAAAGGTGAATTGTCATGTCTTATATTTCTTGATGGAAAATGTGTATGACATTTCCACTTAATTAGGGATACCATTAATAATTACCACTAGTGGATAAAAATAATCTTGTGATCTATTCCATGGATATTATTAAAATTCATTCTAATGTGTACGCAAATTATTTTTTGAAATGAACATTGTAACCTTAGAAGTAAAAAAAAAGGGTTTAATTTTGAGGGTTTATGACAATATTTCCTAAGGGTTTGTAAACATTAATTTTAAATGATTAATTTGATAGTATGTACCTCTTATTGTGTATAAACTTACTAAAGGAAGTTATGGCAGCCTGTAGACTTCTTCTAAATGACTTTAATATTGAATTTAAACCAGATGGGAGTGTTTATATTTTTAATAGTGGTTGTATCTTCTTTGTAAGGTTAAATATTAAAATATAAATGGGGTTTATTATTTTTAATCTTAACATATGGTTAGAGTAATGTAAATGGTAGTTGAGTTGTAGAGTTTAATTAAAATAAATATATATGTCTTATTTGATAGGGTAAAATATTTGGTTTTACAATGACCAAAAACCATAGCAAAGTGTTATAAAAAAGAGTATCGGGCCCCTAGGGCCAAAACATCAATAATAAATAAAATAATAGACAATTATTACATAAGAGGTAAAACAAAACATAGTAACATAAAAAGATCAAGAGGAAACCCTGTGATGGTTTTTCCTCTTCTTCAATCATCTTCTCAAGTGTACCCTACTTGTTCTTGGAAAATTTAGCCCTCATCTATTATCAGGTCCTTCAGTGTCATCTCTAAGGAGGATCATATGTGACTTTTTTATCCTTGTACCTATAGAAGGGTTTTCTTAATGGGATTAATGTTGGGGATCTTAGGGGGGTATTCATATCCTTCAAACACTACTATATAGGAGTCTTATTCACCTTTTAAGAATGGGTGAAAGATTTGATAGTCATGTCCACTTGTCTGTTCAAGGTGTTTCATTCATAAATGAGTCCTACTAGGTTCACCCTTACCTCATGTAACTTGATGTTGAATATTTCCAATTGGTCTTTATTATTATTCATTTCTTTAGATAAGGGAAGTTTACCTTTCCTAACAGCCTCCTCAAGGTTCCCTCATCTAGTATAACTGATTTGGGTTTAGGGACAAACAACTTCAATGGGATGTCATCTATAGAAGTTTAGGGAAGGCTAGCTTAGGGGTACTAAAAAAAGGTGGTAGGATCCAAAGGTAAGTTTTTCCTCAAGGGAGTCCTCCTTAATGGAGGACCCCCTAGAGGAACCTCCCTGCCCCACAAGGTTTAACCATGCTTTACCAATAATAGGATGAGATCTTGGTGAAATATATGGTTAGATTCATTAACCTAATGGTAAATATTGGTGCTCTCTAAAGACTTTAGGAGATAGAATGGGAGACTAATTTTATATTCTTGGAAGTGGTTTAATAGTAAAAAATGGTGGGAGAAAATTAAAGTATGTTTGCCTTAAAGTGTCAGGTATTTCATCACTTGTAAGCATACCTTGGGCCATTAATGTAGGAAGTCCACATGGGGGACCCCTTCTTATCCATTTTTACAAAATCATTAGTGTGGAATAACCTCTTGAATAACTTTTGGTTTTTATATTGGTCCTTGTACACCTTCACCCCTCATATGACATGCCTATGGCTTCTCCTATAAAATCCTCCATGACCATGATTTTAATTCCTCTCATCTCCACAACATACTTATTCTAACCAAAAATAAAATCCCTTGTAACATCAATGTCATGATCAATTATCCTTAACATCATTTCCATGAGTCCACCCTATCAAATCTTTTTCAAGAATTTCTTTAATCCCCATACTTTAGAATAAGATGTTGTTTCTAAACACTCCCTATCACACCCCATTTTATCAATTCTAATGGACTCGAGGAAGAAGTTTAGAATGTTTTAGAAAAGTTTAGTTTGAATGGTTTGAAATAATCTTAGAAATCATGCTACCTACCTTCTTAAGTAGTAAATCCACCTTGATTTTTCATATGATGATTCATAATATTTGAAACCCATCTATTGATGAGATATGTTCATGTGTGTGTTAGTCT
Organism: Torreya grandis; assembly: GCA_037957365.1. NCBI lineage: Eukaryota > Viridiplantae > Streptophyta > Pinopsida > Cupressales > Taxaceae > Torreya > Torreya grandis. The sequence goes on along the minus strand of JARHVA010003465.1, from coordinate 1,022,486 downwards.
AATTACTATACTATCCCATTATACTCTCATTTCATATAGCCAATTAGATGCTTTTGAGGATGTGGTCTCCTATGTGCTAGTTGTAAAAAGAGGGAGGACACTCCTATATTATCAAGTAGATCACCACCCCATTCCCTTCATGACAAGTGTGGATAATTTGTAATTATGTCATACCCCTCAAATTCTACTTTGCATCATCAATAATATCTTTTATTATGTGTGAGGGGGTTATTTTACCTTCCAAGGAATTTAGTATATTTAGGGAGTCTCACTCCATAATGATTATTTTTAGCTTAAGGCTAGAGGTAAGCTAGATGCCCTAAAATGTCAGCTTAGCTTTAGTAAGATGATTCATATATGTTCCCAAAAGGCTTGCATAGCCAATAATCAACACTCCCTTCAAATACCTTATGGTTTATCCCCTACTTATAGGTCTTGGGTCACCTTTATATTCTCCATCAAATTTTAAATTAGCCTAACCTTCAGGTGGAGTCTTCCATTTTATGTGTTTGTGAATTAGATATTTATAGGGTGATCTTAATTTATAAACCACATCTCAGTTGCTGTAGATCAATTATGTTAAGGCTAGTCCTAGGTTTTTATCTATGGATGGGAAGGCTTTCAAAAAATTGGTGATGTCCTAGCAAAGATGGATAAATACCCTTTTAGGCTAGTTCCTTTTATTTGAGAAAACATTGTCATTATGTGATTTATGCACACTCCAAAACCAATGCAAAAGAGCAAAAAAGCATAGAAATTCCAAGGATAGGATATTCATATAAAATATAAAAATTAAAATAAATATATTATCATTGTTTAATTTTATCTTATGAATAGAGATATGCGTAACCTATGCATTATGATTATATATAATTATTTTAGTTTTTATGGAAATAATATTAATGAGTTTTATTTAAATAGAATTTATATGTATAGTCTATAATTTTTGTAACTAAGCAATGCTAAATTAAGATCAAGGGAGGATAGAATTTCAGTAATGTATTGACAAATTATTTTTAAGTTATTATACATGAATAAAAATACCATGTAATAATATTATGTGAGTGATGCAATCTTAGGGATTTTAGTGGTTATCATTATCTTAGCATATATAGAGAAGTTTGAAATAGAATCATGTTAATTTATGATCATTAAGTTGGGAGAAACTTTTACTAATCTTAAAACATGGAATGTGTTAATATAAATTAATTCCACTTAGATAAATATCTAAAGAATTTCAATATTTTAGGCAATTTGGAAGAAGTTATTTATGCGAGTAGATTATATCATGGTGTTATCATTACATGAAGGCATGGTCATTTGAAATTTTCTTATTAGTTGTGCATATATTGAGTGTACTAGCTAATTATTGAATTTACACTTAGGATGTAATGTTATACATGATAAATCTACAATAGATTTCAGTGAAATGGTGTAATGTGTAAAATAACTTAAAGCTTATGGTTTTTGTACTTTTTGTGTGAAGGATATCTTTTTATTTTATTTTGACATTTTGTCTCATTTATAATATTTTCTTATGATACCATTATGAAATATGCGATTTTTGTGGGTAATACAAAATATATAGCTTTATCATTAAGGTATGATAATTAATGAGAAAAAAGACTATTACAAGTTACTCATCATTAGTTAAAGAGAAGGACAACATTGATTATATATTCTAGTAGAGAGTATTATTTATGTGGACTATGACCCAACTTTAATTGAAATTTGAAATCCATAAAATGCTTTGTCCAAAGCAATGTTATAATTGTATACATTGTAATTCCATTTTACTATCTAGTTTACATGTATAATTGATGTCTATCCATGGAATGTATGGCTGATCTATGTGATAGATATTGTACCTTCACATTATTTTTTATTAGTTCTTGATGTTTGCATTGACATTTTCTACCCCTTCATGACTGGAAGGGTCACTCTTAGTTGGGAGGTGTATGGGGGAATATTGGTTTGTGTTTGGAGGTAAAACACCTAGATGATGCTCTCCCTCTTTAAAACATATCAAAACTATTAGTATTTGTTTACTCATTTCTATCCAGGGGTTGATTTATCATGTAAAATATTTTACTTAAATTTTTTTAACTTTTGTACTATTCAAAAATGGTTGAAAGCAATATTATATTATGTATAGTTGCATTGTATAGTAGAGTTGTGGTTATAATATTTAAATGGTAATGTACTTTACTATATATTTTAGTTTAAATTTATTTCTTAGTGTTGTGAATGGATTTATGTATTGCCTAACCATATATCTAAGATTATTTTATTACACATATTTATACCATACAATTTAAGCCTCGAAAGGGTAAATTTATGTTTAACATATGATTGAGTGGAATTTGATATTAATACATTTATTGACTTAAACTAAATCAGTAGATTAAAAAAATTGAAAATTGAAAAAGAAATAAACTAATTTAGTGTGGAAAATAATGTTATTAATGAGAGAGAAAATGTATGCTAAATTTTAGTATTAGACTTTTCATCTATAACATGTAGTATCAAAGTATAGGTTTAAACACTTGAACCTAATAAATATATTAAGATTAACCTATATTATACTCATTTATAATATGATATTATGGTACATACAAGGACAAACATTTAAGGAAATACCTCTCATCTGAATCAACAACCTGACCAATCCATTAGTAGTAGAGCAAGGTGTTAAGCTTGATCAAATCCTCATAATATTTAATGAGACAAAATATATAATTGAATCCATATAATAAGTAAATAGGTTGATCAAGAAGAAAACCAAGAGATAAATCACACTAAAGATAAAAAATTTCTAAGATTGCAAGTTGTTGTAGAACTTATGCATGATATGAAAAAGGAGAACACACTAAATTTTAATGGAATAATGTTGGGAGATGGGTATGAAGGTTAGCTCATTAAAATGGAAAAGTATTTCAAAATTATAAATTAATATGATGTAACTAAATTGATATGGGGATGATACCAACTAGGTGGTGAAATAACAACTTGGTGTGCCAACAAGAAAATGGAAATGGGTCTTGACTCCACCACAACCACCACATATGAGTAGTTTATAACATTTTTAGGGAATAGTGGATTATGAAACTCTATTATGATCATAAACTAGCATATTTTTATAATCTAAATCAAGAAAATATCTATTAGTAATATAATATTGATATTATTTCACAACACTTATCAAATATGCTCCCCAATATAATAAAGATCAACATTTTTTAGTATTAAAGTTCATCATGGTTTTGTCACTATACATCAGATGCTAATTATATGTTCATGGGCCTACTCCATGGATCAAGTCTTAAATAAATCCATCAAGAAAGAGTAGTTTAGAGATAAGTATAGGAATAAGTTTAGAGGTCTAAAACCTTCCTTCAAAAATATTAATTAGAAGTGTAGTGGGGATTTCAAAACCATATTCAATAACAAAAATAAAAGGTTTAATAATACTTAAGAGGAAGGAAACTAGTAAATAACTTTAGAGAGGGAAATAAAAAAGGAAGTCCACTTGAATGGAAGGGACCCATAAAGTGAGGTTTTATTTGTAGGGATGATCACTATGTAAATTATTTCCCATAATGGAAAACTTGATGAAAATTTAAGAATCATTCATTTTCTTCTCAATGAGGTAATTTCTAATAAGGTATCCACTATTAGTTGAAAATAATCAAGTTGAGTTTAAAATATCAATATTAGAGGTGTCAAGTAATTTTTGGTGGCATTTTATTTCTATTTTGATAGATACTAGAGCTACTAAATGTTTCATTTATCCTTTATTGTTTGATAAACTACCTATAAAATTTTGAAATATGGAAAATGCATGGTTTTTATAATATGGTAAAGAATATAGGGTCAAAGTATATAAGTGTCTAGTAGAATCAGAGTTGGAATTACTCAGTTCCACCACCATAGTAGAATTTTTTTTAGCTTTAATAGGATCATAAAATGTGATATTATGGATGAATTGGATTTATAATCACAAGGTGAAGGTAGATTAATTTTTGAATAAGATAGAATGTTTAGATGACTTAAGAAATAAAACTAAAATTCAAGGTGAGAAAAATGGGCTTAAGTTGAGACAAATATCATCCATCTAATTAAGGAATGCATAGTTGAATGGTTTTTATCTTAGATTAGGATACCATCAGTTAAGGAGCAAGGAGGAATATATATTCTTAAAACTACTTTTAAGAAGAGATATAGGCACTAGGAATTCATAGTTCTACCTTTTTGGGATAACAAATACACATAATGAATTTGTGAATATTATGAATAGTGTGTTAATAGATTACATAGATCAATTTTTTTTTCTTTTTTTATACAATATTATAATATATTACAATAAAGAATAAGATTATGTATATCACTTGAGGCTAGTGTTGAAACACCTATCAAAGCATAGTTTTTGCTAAAAATTATCCTAGTTTGTTTTCCTTCAAATAAAGTGCAATATTTGGGGTACATAATTTCATCCTAAGGGATATTTTTAGATATAATAAATATAAAATTCATCCTAGAATGGCCAACACCCAAAAATGCTCATGAGATGTGTAGTTTTTATGGTTTTAGCAAGGTATTATAGGATGTTTATACCCAAATTTTCTAAGATATCTAACCCCATCACCTCTTTCAAATGTAAATAACATCAATTTTTTTGTACTAAAAAATGTGAATACACCTATGAAATCATGAAATATAAATTTATATCTACACTAGTGTTATGTGTTCTAGGTCCAAATGGCCACTTTTATGGTAATAGAGACTTTTAGGGATGTTCTAGGTGGAGTATTATTTTAAGAAGGCTTAGTAGTAGCTTATGTGTTAAAAAAATTCAAACCTTATGAAACTAATTACTCTCCACATGATTTTAATTTGGATTTCATAGTGCATGATTTCAAAATTTGGAGGCATTATCTATTGGGAAAACCTTTTGAACTCAAGAGTGATAAATTAAGATTCATGTGTATCTTTATGTATGTGAAGTTAAATGTTCAACAAAGGCAATGGCTATATGGTATCATACTATGACTTTTATATCATTTACATAAATGGAAAAGAGAATAGATTTATGGAATTTCTTAACTATAGAAGGTGCATAGTAGTTATGGATACTATTATAAGTACCTTTCAAGATTAGGTTCTTAAATCCTCTCCAGGAGACAAATTTTATGAATAAGTTAGGAAAGCCCTAGTAGAAAACCCTCAAATTTTGAGAGATATTGGATCCTATGTTTTAATAGGAGAATTTATGTTTCAAATAGATAGAATTTGAGAGTCACAATGATTAAGTAAATACATAGGGGAAAATACATTCCACTAGTTTATTTTGCATATAATAACTCTTTCCAATTAGCTATAAAAATGGAATTTTTAAAGGTTATTTATGGTATAAAATTTATAATATTTATTAGTATTGATGTATTAGAGGACAAAGTAGTTTTGGGGACTAAAATGTTTGTTAATGGAAGAATGATTAAGGCTGATTCAAAAAAAGTTTGTTGAAGCCAATGGTAGGAAAAAAAGCTATGTTGATTTAAAAAGAATAATAAAGTATTTCTCATTTAGAAATAAAGTTTTCTATGTGATAATCCATATAAGATATAATTAAAATTTGGTAAATCATCCAAATTAGAACCAGATATGTAAGACCTTTATAGGCTATGGAAGTGGTTGATTATGATGTGTACAGACTTGCTTTACCACTAGCACTTGTTTAGATTCATAATGTTTTTCATGCATATTATTTGGAGAAATATATGGTTGATAATTTACATGTGCTTGGTTGTAATTCATTACAAGTTATGGATCAAAGAGTGGTAATATTAGAGCCTCTCAAAATTATTGATATGTATAAGCTTAGTTTACATAGTAGAGAAGTGGCTCACTACAAGGTCTAGTGGAATAACTATTGTAAAGGTAATGCCACTAGGGAGGATATGATTAATTTTATAAATCATTTCCTTCTTTATTTGACTGATATTTTATGATCAACTTATGATAATTATTGTATGTTATTTTAATAACATTATTTGGATGATTACTTTTACAAGAGGGGAAGGATGTTACATCCGCTCTACCCTAGTGTAAAATACTATGATTAGGTATTGTATCTTATCTAATACCTCACAAATAGAATCCTAAGGGAGGTTATCATATGGGAGAGCATGGCATATCATGGTAGTTGGGGAAAAAATAATTAATCTAGAATAGTCACATACTCACATAGTTTCTTGAGTGGCATTGGTTTATATGTTATTTTATTCCCCGATGTGTGATAAACATCTTATTTTTATGATAAACATGTTATGATATTTCATTGTAGATAATTTATGATTATGATACTTCTTGCATGATTACTTTTGTTATTTCTTGTTGAGTTTATTCTTGTATTATTTGGATACTTGTTGTCTTATATTTTTACATTTCTTATTATAATGGATATTAGTTTTATAATATTTATGCTTGTGATCTGTGATAACCATATACCTCTCTAATTTGTGTGTAGATTTATTGTGATTTAGATTGTTTGTGCATCATAGTTATTATTCATAGTCATATTCATATTTTATTATGAAGTCTTATCCTATTATTAATTGTTTGGTAATATATGAATGTTAGATAATTTACAATTAAAATACGCCCTGCGTATTGAAGGTTACAAAAATTTACATGAAATGGTAAAATATATCACTGGCCTAGCTTATATTTATATAATTATAAATAGATCCTAAAATCTAGTTAGATACCCAAATCTAGTGAACACCAAATAAGCTAAGCACCAAAAATATAGAGGGGTTAACTGTAGATAATATTAGATAATTTAGAATTAAAATATGCCTTGTGTATTGAAGGATAAAAAAATTTACTTGAAATGGTAAAATATATCATAGGCCTAGCTTATATTTATACAATTATCAAGAAATCCTAAAATCCAGTTAAATACCCAAATCTAGTGAACACCATATAAGCTGAGCACCAAAAATATAGAGGGGTTAACTGTGGATCATTAAACAATAAGGTCTTGATGCATGATAGCTAGTTATTCAACATAAACCTTATTATGATAAGAAAATAAAAACTTATAAACCACCTACATTATCATAAGGCCACAAAACCACTATAGATAAAAATTACATTGCATGAATTATGGCATTGTGGAACTGTAGTAAAAATAAGTCAATGGTTTTAATCATTATTTTTGGGATATTAGGTTAAGTATAATTACTTGTTACATGTTTTGAAATTGTCTAAAACCTAAAAATAGCATTATGAAATGGAATAGGGTTTTCAAGGCTCAAAATGAGAAAAAAAAGAAGTGAAAAGATAATAGGGTTTGTGTTTTAGCTCAATTCTATTTGAAAAAATTGGTGGACTTAACTTTTTATCAATTCATGCATTTGTTAATATTTGGTTTTCGTTAAGAGAGAAGTAGTCAAAGATAACGTGTATGCAACATAAAACACTAAATGTGGATAAATTGGGAATAAAAATGAAATATGTGGGATATTTTGATGGTGGAAGAAGAAAATTAAAAGGAAACTATCAAGGGTCAACATCTTTCAAGGAAATAGATGTTTCCATTCTACAATTTATTGGTAAGTAATAATACCCATAATATATATATGGGATTTGATGAGTTTTATTGTTTAAATAGGGTTAAAAATTAGTTCATAGTTATATTACTACTTGACATGCCAATTATGATTAATTTTATTCTATAAAATGAAAATTATTTTTTATTGATATACTCATAAGTAAAATGGTCATCCAAATCTTAGTTAGTATTCTATTAGAATCACATTTTATAGTGGATTATGCTAGTAAACTTGACATCAATATAATCTTTGGACAATTTGATTATATATATGATATATTTATTATAAAAAAGATTTATCACCCATATGGACATGTGGGTGAGAAATTTCTCTCACACATTTGCCCAAATGGGTTGTTTCTTTCTACAGTTTATACCTAAATATAGATGTATCATGTGTTAGTTTTTATTTTAAAATAGTTATAGTACCTATATACTATTGCCCATGGGTTATAAGTTATTATGGACTTGATTTAATAAAATAACCATGTTTTTATACATGAGAATACTTTCAAATAATATAACATAAGCAAATGGTATTTCGATATTTCAAAAAAAATGTAGTTTTTGACAATGGATTCAACTCAAAATGTGATAGTAGGGTGATTAATTACCTATAAATTGGAAAACATTAATTTTAAATTATTAATTTGATGGTATGTAGCTCCTATTGTGTATAAGCTTACTAAATGAATTCATGGTAGCCTATGGACTCTCATTCTTAAGGCCTTTAATATCAAATACTAAACCATGTGTGAGTATTTATGTTGTTAATAGTGGTTCTAGTTGATTTATAGGGTTAAATATTAAAATAAAAATGAAGCTTATTATTTTTAATCTTAAAAAATGGTTATATTAATGTATGTGGTAGATAAGTTATAGAATTTCATTAAAATCAAGCTGTTATCATTGTTTAATTTTCATTAATAAATTGAGATATGCGTAACATGTACATTGTGATTATATATAAGTATTATAGTGTCAAGGAAAATAATATTAATGAGTTTTTTTAAAAATAATTTAGATCTATAGTATGTGCTTTTGGTAATTAGGGAAAACTATGTTAAGATCAATCAAGAATAGAATTTAAATAATGGATTCATGAATTATTTTCAAGATTGTATATAGTAATAAACATATCATGAAATAATATTATGTGAGTCATGTAATCTGAAGGATTTTAATGGTTATCATTCTCTTAGCATATAGTGAGAAATTTTTAATATAAGCATGTTAATGTATGATCATTAAGTTGGGGGAAAATTTTATTAAACTTAAAACATGGAATGTGTTAATATATATTAACTCATCTTAGATAAATATCTAAATAATTTTAATATCTTATACATTTAAAACAAAAAATTGGGACATTTTTAAAAAAAGTTGGTTACATGAGTAGATTGTATCATGGTGTTATCATTGCATGAAGGCATGGTAATTTGAAATCCTATTATTGTGTATATATTGTGTGTACTAATTTAATTATTATATTTACACTTGGGATGTAAGGTTATACATGTCTTATTCACAGTATAATTTATTGAAAAAATGTAATGTGTAAAATAATTTAAAAGTATGTTATTTTTGTACTTTTCCATGTGAAGGGCATTTGTTTAATATTATGATAGTATATCTCATTTGGACTATATTATTATGATATAACTATGAAAATTTTAATTTTTTGGGTAATTTAAAATAGATACATTTCTTGTAAATGTATGGTGAGTGGTGGGGGATATTATCACAAGTCACTCATCATCAGTTAACAATAAGGATAGCATTGATTATATATTCTAAAAGAGAGTTTTGTTGATGTGAACTATAATCTAGCTTCAACTAAAGTTTCAAATTTAGAAAATGATTTGGCCAAACTAATGTTATAGTTGTATACATTTTTTATCCACTATACTATCTAGTTTACATGTATAAGTGATGTCATATTGGATAGAACAGTATCCATCAACTGTATGACTAATGCATGCAATAGTGATAATACCTTCACACTATTATAGATTAGTTCTTGATGTTTTCATCATCATTATATGTCTCTTAATGAAGGGAAGGGCTAGTCCTATTAGGGAGGTGTGTTGGGAACCATTATTCTATGTTTGGAGGTAAATCACCTAGATGACGGTATCCCTATTTACAACTTAATAAAAATATTAGTAGTTGTTTACCCATGGCTAGCCATAAGATGATTACTCATGTAAACTATTTCAAATTTGTTTTATTAAGTTATTTTATTATTTATAAATGGTTGAAACCAACAATATATTTTTATGTATCATTGCATTGTACAAAATAGGATCTAGTTGTAATCTTTAAATAGTAAAGTACTTTATTGTATTTTTGAGCTGAGATTGAAATCATAATTTTGTAACTAGATTTATATTTTGGTTATTAGTAGAGTTGAGATTATTTATTACACATATTTATACCATTTTGTTTAAGCCTTGAAAGGGAATATTTATATTTAACATGTGATTTAATGGAATCTAATCTTAATACCTTTATCATCTTTAACTACATTGGTAGATAACCAAATATAAAATTAAAAAATATTAAACTAATTGAGCATGAAAAAGTGGTGTTACTAAGTTAGGGGAAAATGTATGGTAAATTTTAGTATTATGCTTTTTAGTTGTAACATATAGTGTTTTATTTAATCCTTGATCTTTCAATTATGTAAATTATTGATCATTAAATTTTCACCCATGTGAGCATTTTTCTAACATGTTAAGTTAATTGATTTTTTTTTTGTTCAATTAATCATGTTTTATTATTATAATTCATTTTATATTTCTTTACATCTATCCCTTTAATTTTCTATCTCCCTCCACTATATTTCATTCCTTTCATGGTAAACCCCTCACAATAAAAATTATGAGTGTAAATGTTGTAAACAATTACATTTCCTTAATTTTACCTATTTTAAATAAAGGTTTCCTCACTTTATAATGGACAAGTGAATTTTTATCCTACATTATTTACCGAATCCACAATATTTTATATCCCTCCAAAATTTTCGGGCAATAGGGACTATGATTTGTGATTGTTCTATGACCTCCCACTCTAATGGGTTCATGAATTTTATACCTTTTCCAATCATTTCTTCATGCACTTTTTAATAAATATTAGTGATAAATTTTCCTAGTTTAAATTATAAAACTTATGCAAGGACCCATTAAATTAATTAGTGACTATGAGCTTTGGTACAATACCTTGCTTTCTAAAGTGACAAAGCATATGTCTAACAAAAAGTTACAATATATATTCATCTAAATTATTTATTCCCCTCTACATGAGCCCATTATGTTCAATAAATTCCAATCAAATGATGACATGTGAGACACACTTAATGGTATATAATTTAGTTTCATATTTTGGAATAATCCAAAGTGTGTGGTTATCCCTCCAATTAATTCAAGTTAAAATTTTAAAATAAAACCATAATATAAGACCAAAATAAATGATATTAAAAATGAGGCAAATATAATAGTTAATTCAGTGTCATAGCCTACTAATTATCTTGTCCTTTCCACACCACAAAGGAGGAAATCGTCATGATTATCAAAAGTCCCCATAATATATTAAAAGGTTACTTGAATGCAAACATATATCTCTCCCTCCCTAAAATAATGTTAATATGAGTAGGCCTCTACCTAATGGATATAATAATAATAATAATAATAATAATAATAATAATAATAATAATAATAATAATAATAATAATAATAATAATAACAATAACAACAACAACAACAACAACAACAATAATAATAATAATAATAATAATAATAATAATAATAATAATAATAATAATAATAATACATATTGTGATTATCATAGATGCATGAGATACTCTCAAAATATATGATTTCAAATAAGAAATAAGATTTGAAATCTCATTGGTGATATCACCTTTGAGCTTAATGATGATAACACACCTATGAATGATTCATTTTCACAACTTAATGGGAATTCAAAATTGAAAAAAATATTTGATCCTTTTCAAAATCATATGATGATATAAATTAATACTAAGCTTGAGGTGCATATGACTTACATAGGGTATCTTCATTTAACTTATTACCCTTCGAAGATTGTTAAAGAACATCCTATAGATATTATTATTGGTAAACTTACAATCACATATGTACAATGAACTAAAGTTTAATTTTATGATAGTGATATTATGGATGATGATTACATCTATGTGCCATTATATATGCATGCCTACATTGGTTTTCATCATATACAAAGTGTCATGGTAGATACTAGCTTAAGTGAAAACATGTGCACTGTGATATTCATTACTAATATTAGATATACATAATAATATTTTATGGACACACCAAATATAATCAAAATATTAGATGGAAAGAGATAGAACCCTCTTGGTAGTATTATGCTACCATTTAAGGTAGGCCTTATAGAAATTGTTAATTTATTCTTAGTTCTATCGAGTACAGTGGAATTTGATATGTATCTAGTACATCTTTGATGTAATTAAATTACTTAGATACATCAAATAAATTCATAAAATTAAATTTAAATGAGAAGATCAAAATAATATATTATAATAATAAGAATAGAGTAAACAAATCCACAACAATAATTGATAGTATAGAAAAATATTTTATGGATACAAATGAGGCTTCTAGGGGTAAACATGTAAATAAGAATAAAATTAATAATATCATGATAAATTAATAACCAATACCTCCTATATATACCCTACTTATGCTATTATTACTCCATAAGATGACCTTAGTAATGAAATGATAACATAAATAAATGTGATGTGATAAGATAGAAGGTCATGTAGGGCATAGAGCAAATATACATATCGATAGACACATTATATTTTAAGGGTGTGGCATGGCCCTTTTCTTCAAAACAATGTTGAAAAACTTTGGATACCATTGTAGGAATGCTTTATCCTCCTATATTTTATCTTCTCCAGTAAGATTCTTCCATGTGATCAAATATTCCTTAATCTCTATTTTGCATATCCTTTTCATTTGTGTCTAAAGGATCTCCTCCAATTTTATAATGATCCTACCTTTCTCATCTAATTATGATTTTTGGGAAATAAACATGAAATATTAGATGTATGTGAGTAGAATGTGGTAACTCTAGCTTGTATATGACACTACTAATTTTCTACAAGATGTAATAAGTATTTTAAAACTTAGGAGAAAGTATTTTGTTATTTTTTTATTGCTTCAAGGATATTATCTTGTATGGTTGTAGGCATAAAGAGACCTAGTTACCCACTAAATAATGCCTCTCACTATGATGTTGATTTATTTATGGCTTCATTTGATTTTTTGTCATTTATAAATTATCTCTTAGATTATCCATTACCTCATGTTGGTGTTGAATGTGTTCTTTGAAAACTTGAATAGTTAGTTGTATTCTTAAGGATGAGGTAATGGATGGAGGCTAGTACCTGTACAATGCCATAAATGGATAAATTTTAGAAGAGATATTAAAGGAAGTGTTATACAATCATTGTATTTATGGTAACCAATGAACCCACCTTTTTTATTTATATGGTGTAAAACAATGCATATAACCCTATAAGAATTTGTTGATCACTTTTTTCCCATCAGAGTGAGGATGATAGGATAATTTATTGGCTAAATGAGTACCTAAACATGAGAAAAAATATATCTAGAAATTATTCTTAAAGATAGGATCATGGTCACTTACTATGATCTTGGGAGTCCCATGCTAATTTTGAATTGTACCCAAAAAGTAATAACTAATGAATAGCTACAAATGCTTGTGACAAATCAAAAAAATTGGCATATTTTTTTATCATTTCCACTATTACCATGATAAAAATTTTACCTTATGGCCTTAGAAACCCTATTATGAAACCTATGGATACCTACTCCCACCTTTGGCTAAGAATGACAAGGGTTATAGAATACCTGGGTTTTTAATTATCTCACCCTTGTTTTGATGACACACCATGTATTCAAGCACAAAATTTTGAATATATCCCTTGATTCCTTCAAAAAATTAATCTTACTTGATTTTATGACAAGTTTAAAAAAATATTAAATCAACCTTTATTAGAGATGTGTGAGGATCTGTAAAAATCTTGTGCTTGAGGATAATTTTTTTGCATAGGTAAAACCTATCTACATACAATAATGTATTCCTTTTACACTAAATTTTTTTATGAGGAACTATAATAATGTTGAAGTTTATAAATCAAAACCTATGTATAACTATCATTCTCACATTCTAATCTTTTATCATTCACCCTGTCAACTTTCCAAATGGACATTGCACATAATAATGCCTCTGTGAACTCAACCCTTTTATATAGAGCATTTGCTACTACATTATATTATTATTTCATATATATGATATCAAATTCATATCCCAAATTTTTAGTCACCCATTTTTTTTATTCTTATGACAACCATTATTCTAAAATATATTTTAGATTATCAGGATCTATATTTATATTAAAGTGTCTACTCATCATATATGTCTCCATTATTTGATTACATGAATAATAGAATTCATTTATTTCTCATATATTATCTATATTATATTCTTATAAATGAATTAATGACTTTAAAATGCAATGGGAATCCCTTACTACATGATTATTTCCCCCATTATTTATCCTGACACATCACATTCAACAATTAAATGCTTTGAAAATCTAGGGTAGACAAAATGGGAGTGGCACACATGGACCCTTTCATCTTCATAAATTCCTTTTTGGTGGTTTATTTATAGTGGAAGGAGAAATTATTAAAAAAGGTTGTGTAACACTACTACATTTCCATATTTTTCACAAATCATTGATAGTAACCTACGAGATCAAAAAAACCTTTGGATATTTAAAGGTTTTTTTTTTTGTCACTTTCCATTTTATTATGGATTCAATTTTGTAAGGGTATACTTTCATGGATTCATGAGAAATCATGTTACCAAATTAATCCACCTCTTGTGCTAGAGTAGGTTATTCACCTTAGTTCATGTTCATTATGTGTTTTATTTAGTTAAGCATTATTTATTTTTCCCACCCACTTAGGTGTGGATATTAAATGTTTTCTATGTAGTTTTAATAGGTTTATATCCCTAGGTTATCTCTTAGATTAATATTATGACTATGAATTATCTTACTTGCATAAATATGTAAGTCACTTTCAGTGTACTTGTATGAATTTCTAGAGATATCTTATGTAATATTATTCTTTGTTTTGCATATTGATTTATAAGTCTATGATTTTAGATTATATTTATGATGTTTTGTTGATAAAACCTAAGACATTTATGGCTTGGAATTTTTATTTTAATTCCTTTCATGTTATCAAATTGATATGTGTTATATCCATCCATTTTATGAGTTTTATGTAAGATTTTTTTATCCAAACAAAAAATATAGTGCCATTGAATTTAGAAGATGTCAAAACCATATGTTCAGTTATAAAAATGACCTAGTTTAATGAGAGGCCATTTTTTTAAAATTATTTTAGAGGGTTTGAAGGTAATTTTTTATATTTCAGACATATTTTTACCATGTAATCGTAGAAGAGCAAAAAAAAATTTTGGATTTTTAATGTTTTTCCAAAAACATAATGGGTAATTGCTACTTTTAAGAAAGCATATTTGTACCATTCTTAGAATATTTGAGTTTATTATTTTTTTAAGGAAGACCTAGCTTTTGTTTTTAAATTTAAATTTTTTAATTTGTAGGTTTGGAATTTTTTACGCATTGTACTATAGTTTTTCATGAATTGTTGGTTCAAAATTATGACATTATCCTTATCAAACAACCTGAGTATAGCTAGCAACTATGTTCAAATATTATTCATACCCATGCTCGAATGTACATATGGAACATGATGATAATATAACATAGATGTGAAACTTGCATAAACTACAAAAAATAGCAACACATACTGTAACGATGCCATCCCATGACCTAGATATTAATAACACCTTGGCTAGACTACATTTCTTGTTATAGAATGCCAAAATTAAACTAGAAAGGCATGACACTATTCATGTGCAATTTTGAAGTTATTTTATGGTTACATCACTCTCTCATCAATAAAATCAATCAAGAGGGGGAAAACTCATCCTCACCCTTAGCCCATGGTCACATGGGAATTTTATCCATTGGTCACAACCAACCCAAGGGGCTTAAATTTTCAATGAAAATTTGAGTTAAGTTTTTTGTAAGGCCAATTATTTATCTCTCCAAGAATTTAAATTTTTCCAATCACTTAAATTTTTTACATTTTTTATTTGACCCATTTATGATGGTAAATTTGTAATCACTATAAATTTTGTTTGGGAACTTGAAAGCAAGTCCCATTTTTTTCAAAAGTGTATGTTTTTATTCCTAATATATTGGTGTCATTTATATTTTAAATTGAAGTCAATTATAAAGTGACAAATTTGGAGGGACTTAATAAAATAGTCTTTTGAGGGGGTTGTCTCAGTGCCAATTTAAGCACCTTTTTTGCATTGTCTTTCTCTTTGGTGATTCTTTTAGAATGCCTTATTTTTATACATTATATCACTATGAGCCATTAAAAACACATACTTACCATACATAGAGACTAATAATGTAAAAAAATCATTAAAAATAAAGGATTATTAGCCTTAATGATTGAAATACAACCAATGTTCACTAGAGAATATGAGAATTTTCAACACCAATGCAAATTTTATGAATGTATCGGTTTGATAGGAACTTATGTAAATGAGTAATTTATTTCATTATGAAGGATGTAAATCTCATTTAAAAATATGGGAAAATTAAAGGGTTTATTTTTTAAGTTATATCACATGAGATCCATGAAGATTGAATTAGAGATCATTTGTTTCAATCCTAAATATTTTCCATTCATTGTAGACCATCTTATTAAGTTCAAGAACTTATTTACATAAATGAAGGGGAGTGGAAGAGATGAGAACTATGAAGAGTGTGTTTACCTAATTCTATCCAAGTTGAAAGTTACATTACACATATTTTCTTCTACCTTTTTCTCTAGCATGGATGCCTTAGGTTCCACATTAAAAATGTTTAATCTAGAGTTTTTTTGTATAATACTTACTAACAAAGAATCCAAATTGTCTAACATTGAGTCTTATACCTCTTAAAATGAATTAATTTCATCTAATCCTAAGGGGAAAATAAAAATATAAATAAAAAAACCCAAAACCACTCATTCTCCATCTCAAAGTTCTAGCAAACCCAAATATAATAACTTTAAACCCAAGGAGTCATACAAATCCAAGAATAAGTTGAGCTTTTCATGTTCCTTTTATGGGGGGATTGGTCACGTAGAACTAGGGGTTAGAAATAATGAAAGCCTTATAAGATGTATTAAAAAAACACAAGATATATATCTCCACTCCACCTCCTTCCAATGATCATGGAAAAACATTTAAGTTTATTAGGATATCTTGGTCACTTGTTGTAGAAATTTGGGTTATAGATTTTGGTGCTTCTCATGACATAACTTATTTTAAGGAGTCTTTTTATCTATTATATTTATTTTTACTTTCAAAATTTAGGTTTGATATTCTTTATTTATCTATTTTAAGGTAAAATATGACATAAAACTTGTTGGTGGTTGCATCAATGATGCACTATATGTTCCTGACATCACTACAAATTTGTTTTCTATTTTTCAAATTTATCAATATGGTTAGGTAAATACAATGAATTTCACACCACAAGGGGATGAAATTAAAACATTTTTAAAGCTTCATTCACTTATTTCACAAGGTTATACTGATTATAATTCTTTATTATATCACTTTGAGGGTTTTGATGACACTTATTCTATTTGGAAATGCTTGGTTACTCATGTTGATTTTGGCATCTTGATTATAAATATTTGAAGGAGACAACCATTCAAGGTATGGTTGATGGTCTTACTATATTTTATTATCTTGATGGAGTGTTCACTATCCATGCATTAGGGAAACAACACTAAGATCCATTTCCTAAGGGTATGTCCAAGAGAAATTATTCACCACTTGAGCTTGTGCACAGTGACCTGATGATTTTTATTAATCCTTTAATCAATTGAGTTACATATGCACTTACATTTATTGATAATTTTTGGAGGTGTTCTTGGGTTTATTTTCTAAAGTAAAAGAAGGACATGTTTTCACACTTTAAAGTATTAAAGGATTTGGTTGAGAATCAATATTATAATTTCATAAAGAAGCTTTGCACAGTTAATTTCATAAATAATTTTCTAATTTTTTGGAAACTCATGACATTGCTCATCAACATTACATTCCTCATACTCCTCAATAGAATTTCCTAGTAGAAAGGAAGAACCAAACTTTAAATGATATGGATAACTACATGATTTATTCTCAATATTTACCTCATGTATACTGGGTATAAGAAATTAATTATGTAAACTATATTCATAATAGCACAACACACATAACATTTTAGTATTTAACTCTAGAAGAAGCTTGGTCTAGAACTAAGACTCATGTCTCATTTTTAAAAATTTTTGGGAGCCATACTTGGGATTTTATACCAAAAAAGAAAAAAAATCCTTGGATAATAAGAATAAACCATTGAAATTTGTAGGGTATTGTGAGAACATGATACCTTATCAAATTTGGGATCCTAATAATCATGATGTTATTTTTTGAACACATTTTTAGTTTGATGAACACTTATCTTTTCATGATTATTCATCTTATTCCATATCTTATTCTTCTTCTTTACTCACATCCATTGATGATTATTCACTTCATCTTGAGGATCCCTTCTTTGAGGATCTAATTTAGGAGGCCAATGAACAAGTTCTAGATGCATCCTTAAATGAGAATCTTATTCCTAATATGCCGAAGTGGGATCATACTATAGTTTTTGAGGTAGCACCTTTTATACAATATTTATACCTGCTAGACATCATCTTTCACACTCTACATGTTTTGGACTTTTGTGCCAGGCATTTTCTTGGGATCCATAGTCTTTTTCATAGGCTCATGGGATACAAGAGTGGGATGATATGATGATATATGATTATTCTTATTTGATGAAGAATCATAATTGGGATTTCAACACTCTTTTTAATGGAATACATTTGCTTAAATGCAAGTGGATATATTAAACCAAATATGTAGCTAATAGGTCCATTGACAAGTATAAGGCTTATCTTGTTATAAAGGGTATCTCACAAGTTGAAGGTATTTATTACTTTGATAAATTTTCCCCGTGTTACCAACATGGATTCTATGTACCTTTTCAGTTATCTTGATGTAACATAGGGTTGGCCAGTATACTAGATGGATGTAAACAGTGCCTTCTTATGTAGATAATTTTAAGACAAAATATACATGGAAAAACATGTAGTGTTTGTTCATGATTATTCTCTTATTTTTATACTCTTATCTCTCTATGATCTCAAACAAACCCCTCAAGTCTGGTATGAGATGGATTCTTTTCTTCTATCTATTGGCTTTGTTCACTACCTCTTAGATCTTTTAGTATATATATATCATGTTGGAGAAGATATTTTTATATGTGTCTTATATGTTGATGATATGATTCTTTATATGAGTTATTATTCACATATTTATACTATTTAATAGTATCTTCCACAAAATTTGATATGATAGATATCATCATTTTGCACTTTTTCCTTGGTTTATATACTCTTCAATCAGATTTAGGGATTTATTTAAGTTAATAAATTTACACCCATGATCTTATTTATAATTTTGTTATGTTTGATTTTAATCCAAGTATGTCTCCTTTCCATTCTTCTTTATGATCTTAAATTGTATAAATAGTTGGTTGGAAGTCTCATGTGCTTAACCCATACTCATCTCAATATTTCCTTTGCATTTGGTCTTATATCTTAGTTTGTACTATCCATCATAAAATTAAATGGTATTATGTTAAAAATATTTTGTGATATATGCAAGGCACTTCCCAGTTTATATTACACTAAACCAGAGGTTATACTTGATAGGCTATACTGATTCAGATTAGGTAGGTTTTATTGATGAAAGATGTTACACCTTTGAATACATTTTTTTGTCTTTATTTTTTTCTAATTTCTTGGGAATGCAAGAAGTAACAAGATATTACACTTTAATCTATAGATTCAAAGCACATGGAAGAAGTCATATTGAGTTAGCAGGTTCTTTAACTTTGATAGTTATATATTATTGATAGAGTTTGGCTTCACATAGGATTCACCTACTATACTTTGATGTGACAACAAAAGTTTAGTTCACATTCTTGAAATATTTTTGAGTACCAATAGACCAAATATATTTATATTCAAATCCACTTCATGTGTTAGCACATTTAGGATTGATTTATTTTCTTGGAGTATATTATGAATCACTAACAGCTTCCTGATATCTTTACATAGATTTTGCATTACCTCATTACATTGAGTTATGTGTCATTATTGGGATTTTGTAATTTATCCTTGGGAGGTGTTCATGATAATATATTCCTTATTAATTTACAAATGCATATATTATACATGATTGCCTAATCAAGGCTTGTTTTTAGTACTCATACTATGGACATGCCACTTTATTTTTAACCCCTAGCTTCACATGATAAGGAGATGTTAGATTAGGTTATTTACCTTAGCTCATGTTCCCTAGGTGATTTTATTAGTTAATTATTAATTATTTTTTCCCACACACTTAGGTGTGAATATTAAATGTTTTCTATCTATGTATAGTGGGTTTTTATCCATAGTTTATCTTTTAACTTAATCTTATGGCTATGATTGATCTTCCTTGCCTATATATGCAATTTATTCTCATTGTACTTGTTAGAAGTTATATAGATACACTATATGATATTTATATTTTTTATACATATATATTTGTAAGTCTATAATTTTCTGTTCTCTTTGTGATGTTCTTAAATTAACACCTGAGATCTGTGTGGCTTGGAACACTTTATTTTTCATTACGTTTATCTTGTATTCCAAAATTACATTTAGAAGGATTTACATAAATCTAGTGTTTTTTGAGGATTATTAGTACCTTATACACATGTTTTATGTTTTATTCCCATGCCTTACCATATATTTAAATTTTAACCAAAAATACCTTGACAAATTTTCACAAAAGGCCTAAAAATAGCGTTCGTCAAACTTTGAAATATAAAAGGTGCATTTGTGATACCAAAAGGCACTACAAAAAAATCATAATGGAATTCATGATTTTTTAAATATATCTTATGTATGTCCTCATATTTTATACGAATTTTATGGTGGCCCAAACAAAGATCCAATTTTGTAAATTAGACATCCCCATGTAACTCATCTAGAAAATCATCAATTGTTGGGAGAGGAAATTTATACTTGATGGTATAATTATTGATTTATTTTTAATATAAGCACATCCCTTAGGTATAATATTTATAATAAACATAAATATAAGTTATTAATATACACTTTGGCTATATTTGATAATACCCACCTCCAACATCTCTTTTACCATATTTTCAATCTCACCTTTTTAAACATATGGGTACTTTTGTAGTGTGATGTTTGGATGTTGACTCCTTAGAAGAAATGAAATTTCATGATAATTTTACCTTACTTATTTTATTACTTTTTTCATGAATCAAAAAATAGTTGAGTGGTCATCTACCATCTTATATAGATCATGATGTGTATACATATTCATGGGTGTTACTTCTAATGAAAATAACTATGTTATAAATCCATCTTCCCCCTTTTGGAATATTATACATTTGATGAGAACTAATTTTTTGTGGTTATATTTCCTATCTTACATGAATTTAAAATTTCCTCCCTTCATAATTAAATTGCATGAATAAATTCTAAAAATCATATCTATAGTTTCCAAAGTTTTGAGTTGTTGGTATTCCAAAATAATGTTTACCCCACCCATGTGAATAGAAACATAGGAGAATATAACCTATATTATATCATATTAATTTTGATACTATGGAATTTTATTGAATAATTAATGGTTCTACATATACAATCATGACCTAAAATTCTAGATATTTATAATTAAAACAATTTAAAATTGTTTCCAGCTTATTTTTAATGAGTTTATGTGTACTCCTTGATTCAATCAATATTGTCACATTAAATTTATTGAATAAACCCATAAAATTGATGATTTTTGGAGTGTTAATACCAAAAATTCCATGGCATGAGATGGTTTATAATCTTTAAATTCTTGTTTTGTCTCATCCTTTCTCCCAATAGACTTCATCATCTTATTCATCTACATTTTCCCATTCAATGTAAAACAATATTTTATGAACACTTTTATGTCCTTTTATATATTGGATATCACAATTTAAACCTTTCCCCTTTTCTCATTTTTATTAATTTTTTTTAGGATTCAATCTAGTAGGTTGAGTTGATAGTGTGGCAACACTCTGCTCTTTTTAAGTAGTGAAAAATTATCTTTTGATGATTTATCTTTCTTCTGCCATGTGTGCGAAGACCATGTAATCTAATACTAAACTTAGGTTAAAAATGAAAACATAAATTTGGATGCTTTCCCATATCCCAACAAAAATAGCCCAATCAATTTGTCTTTTTGATGTCATCCACCCTTACAGATAGTTTCTAGATTCATTGAATATTATCCTCGATAGTGCCCATTTATATCAATCTTGATAACTAGATAAAATAGTTTTTTGTGACATTTTCATGGTAGTTCAATTATAACTCATTAGTAAACTTTAACCATGTAATAGTAAGGCCTTTCTCTTTTTTTTTAATCCATAACCATCTATACTAAATAAACAACTTTGGTTCTAAATGAAGATACACCAAGACCACTTTATGTACGCAAGGGGTATAATTTAAATCAAAATTATTTTCT
>JARHVA010003465.1:917500-995000 GCA_037957365.1 Torreya grandis | reverse complement strand
CTCTATTAGCTTGCTTCTAGAAAATGAAATGCGAATATGATCATTATTAATATCATGTATGCACTATTTCAAATCTAATATGCTCTTATTGATCTCTACTCCCTCCATCATTATTTACATATCATAGTCTATTAGGCAAACATAATTTTAAATTCTAATAAGGTAAATAAAATAAATCTTCCCAACTATTTTAGTCACCTCATTTATAGTTTTTTTTAGACCATACTATTGTAATTTCTAGTGGACCTGTTATGCTAGACTTCTACTACTATAAAGAAACTAATATTTTCACTCTATAAATATAATTTTTCTTAAAATTATATATGGATCCATTACTAAAATATATATTTTTATCACTTGCAGAAACATGAACTCAAATTACCCTTGGCAATAGTTAAATATTCATTTCTACTAGCACCAAGTTTTATACCAAAGGAAATAGTTATACTAATTTTAACACACAACAACACAATAATTACTCATTATTCAATTAATGTAAGGACTTATAGTATATATATAATTGAAATCCTAAAAATAAGGATTCATAGATTATCATGAAAGCCCTATTATCTCTCCAAATCCCATATTAATCTCCACCAAACCTATTATCTAAGTGATTTGTCACAACAATTCATCATTGCATATAAAAACATTATTAATTATAATAAATACACTCACATAATAAAACAATAATTCCTAAAAAATTATTATTCAATGCTTATATCTATGATAACTACTATTGTGTGCCTAATTTCTATGTATATCTTGACATGACACTTATATGTCTTAGGATACATTTTTATTATATGCTTTGATGATCTAATCATGTTATGATGGCATATTATGGTCATGATAGCACATGATTACATATTTATTTATAGCATGATGTGTATATTTATTTTATTTTGAAATGATTAATTCTCAAGCTACATCCCTCATCTCAAAATGACAGAATGTTAGTGGGCTTGTCATAGAGAATTAATCCTCCATACATAGATAATTCAAATTTTGGTCCAAATTACATGATTCAAATGGTTTAAATTGGTTTATTTTTTTAGATAAGTATACAAATATTGAGATAGTTTTTGGGGCATATGCATACATTTTATAGGTACATGAATGACATGTTACATATATCATATGAGCATAATTACCATACTATAGGGTTCATATGGAATAGGTTAGTAGATTTATCAGATTTGGGTAGAGTGACATATAAATTTATGACATTTTATATTAATTTATTATATCTTGATCAGATTATGAGGCATGGATATTGTTCATGCATGAAATTTTCTAATTTTTAATAATGGAAACGAATGCGACATTTTGAATTTAAATTTTTTCTATAGTGGTTGAATTAACCTATTCAAATTTACATATGAATCTAGTATTAGGATCCACCTTTTACATATGAACCTAGTATGGGGTTCCATTTTTAACTTATGAACTTATTTTAGGGTTCTGCCTCCATATACAAGCTTAGAATGGGGATCCACATTTTTAATATTGAACCTATTATATATTTAAGATTAGTTAAATGAGTGTTCCATAATTTTTATTCCCAACCAATTATTTTACACAATGATTCTTTCCTTGGGGAATTATCACCCCATGTAGATACCCTAATTTGTTACCATTTTATTGTCATTCAATCCATCATCAATTAATTTTACATAGTAACATAAAACCCACACTAAACATCACCATAATTGCCTTGTCCCACATTTTATATACACTAACATTTCTACATTAGTCAATCAATTATACAATAAACCCATCTAATCCAATGAACATCATCCCATAAATAACTAGCTAATTAATCAGTATTAATTAGTTAATTCACTCCTAAATAATTTTATGAATAAAAAATTAATAGAATTAAATTAATAAATCACATCAATAAAATGATTTGGCTCCCTCAACCAACTCATTAAATCCTCCAACTCCCTTGTTGAATCCCACACCTTCATCATTAAGTGGAAATTAAATCAATTGACTCAACAATCAAATCTCATCCATCCAAAATCAAAATATCCAAATAAATCAAGACTAATGTCAATCACCCATTTTCCCATCCAAAAAGATATAAATTCACCCTATATCCGTAATTTTGGGATAAGAACATGAGATTGGAGGAAAATTTTGGGGAAACTTTTGTCATCTTGGCAATCAAGCATCATTGTTCATGTGTGCATGTTGCTGAAATATTGCACAAATACTTGACCAACCATATTCCATATTTTGTATAGTAAAATTCATTTAATAAAGGATATTATTTACTTGGTAGGGTAAGGTAAATTATTTTTCTTTGTTATTTTCTCAATTTGAGGTCTATGTTTTGATTTAGAGTAGAAACTAGTTTAGCATTATTCTTAGTTTCTTTCATTTCATTCTTTAACTCATTTTTAAGTGTTATTATAACTTGTTTTATTATTTAGCAGATGTCTAAGTGTTCTTGAATTAGGTTACAATCCTCTTGGATCAAATTTATTATTTATTTTGCCAATTTAAGGCATGTATTTCTATTTTTCAAGTATTAAATTTTTTATGTTTGGGTTTTTGCATTAATAATATTGAGAATAATAGTTTTACTTTAAGGATTGGTGTTTCTAGGTTTTGTGCAAATCCCAAACATTATTTAGAATTTCTACCCTAAACATTGGAATTTGTTTTTAGTTTTTGGAATTTATGCTCTAACCTTTAGTGTTTATGTTCTAAATTATAGCTTTTTATATTGATTAATAAATTTTTAGTCCTTTATATAGGGTTTTTGATCATCAAAATTTGTATCCTTATCATTGGCATTTTTATCTTGATCTTAAGCATTATTTTCACATCCTGTATTATTTCTAAACATTAGCATTTATGATCTGACCTTTATTATTTTTTACTAATCTTTACCATCTATACACTAGTCTTTGGCATTTTTGTTCTATGGTTCAGGATTTATAGTATTAAAATTTATACTTTTGATACTAACATTTCCATTCTGATCATCAACCTTTTTATTTATGTCTTAACATTTTCATTCTATGTTTTCTAATTGTTAGCCAAAATTTGGCTACAATGAATAAGGGTCATTTTAAACTTTAACTTACTTGATCTTAAATTTGTTTATATCCACTATGAATGATTTTTATTGGTCATTAATGGTATAATTTGATAGGTAATGTGTCTCTCTTGACAGCTTATAAGGTCATTTAGGATAGTCTATTTGGCAGTTAGGTTAAGTCATGTTGTCTTCTCATCAAGTGGCCATTCTTTATGGTCTTCATTTTGTGTTTAGAATTTTTTAAGGTAAGTTAGACAAATTAAGGTGGTAACTTTACAAGGAACAACCATGGCCTAAATATATTCAAAATGCATCAAATAAGAAGAACAAGTAAGAGGATTACATTTTGTTTAAGGTTATTTTGAGAGTTTAAGGTAATTTTGATAACAATAAGGTATCCTATTACTTTAGTCTTATTATGATTTTCAATGTTAAAGATGTCACTTACTATCAAAGAATAAATATAAATGTTTTTTCCTTGGAAAAGAGGTTTCTTAAATACATCTAACACCTTGGTCATGACATCATGTTTATACCTAACTATGCATCTTCCCTACGGTTTCATATAATTGATTTACAATGATGGAAGTCCTCTTGTAACTACCATTCATCATTATCCAATGTATAAATGAAGAGTTTTTGAAATAAATATAGGTAATAATAGGTTTGAGTAATTTTTTAAACCTCTTCCACATTTTTTTAGGTCAAGGAAAGGTGAAGATTGACTGAGTTCATCATCTCCATCAGCTCAAAGGGGTATAATAGTCAAAATCTTATTTTTGTGGCCTTGCGTAGAGAGTTTATGATGGTTGAAAAGGTTAAAACTATTTAATAGGTCACCATGGTATTTGTGTACCCAAATATATGAAAAATTGGAGGTACAAGGTCAAATAATGCAAAAACCCACTCCATTTCTCCATTAGTCTTCTTGGTAACTAAAAACAAGCAACATATTTTCACTTGGTACTTTGAGGAGAGAGATTTGGATTCCATTATATTATACATATTAGGATACCATAATTAAATTATAATTTATGTAATTATTTGTCTAGTTAAGCCCTTTTAACTCTATGAATAATCATTAAGAAGTTAAGGGGTTGTAAAAGTGATTTAAAACCTCATTAGGGCTAGTTCTCTCTAAGTTTAGGGTTTAAAGGTCAAATGAATGCATTAAAATGTATATTTAACACTATTATACCCATAAAATATCATTTCATCTCAATTATGTTCATGTTCATGGTTGGTATAGTGTTAAATGGCTTTATTTTGGTAGTTTGAGCATGGCAGTCCTATGTGCAAAGAGTTTGAAGTTGTATTATTGCATGAAATGTTTGAAATAAGGTGGGTTTCATATATTTAAACCTAAAAAATATTATTCAAACATAATCATCATTATATGCATAATATTCAAGATAGATAAACAATTATACTATACAAGGTGAACTATTTGAACTAGCAGCCTTAGAGAAGTGCTCTGGTCAAATACATACATACATACATACATACATACATACATACATATATATATATATATATATATATATGGTCATTATTCAAGACCTTTGATGGATAAAAACAAATTAAATATAATTATACATTAATATTCTTATTAATTAGAATTTTTGGTCCTTTCATTTATATTTCATATTGTCTTTCTTCAAGCTATGATCCAGGGAGGATTACGAGCCTATAAGTCTATAGACCTGTAAGCCACCGTTAGCATCAAGTGTTTATCTTAATGATTTAAAATTCATATTATTAAGCCTTAATATGAGTTTTAAAAACATACAAAAAAACATAAAAAATAAAACTTCATTTCACTTTGACTCAATGGATTGTATGCCTAGGTGGACTGTGTATGTTAGATAGGATTGTGGGAGTCCAAAAGGACTAAGAAGATTATATATGAACATTAAAGGTATAATCAGTGTATTGGAGTAGATAAGAGATATAAAATCAGCTTAAATTTTTTTCCAAATGCCTCTAATGAGTCAATTAGGCTCATAAAAGATCAAAACATAATGGAAAATATTATTTGGCCCAAAAGATAGTCTATAAGCTTATTAATAGGCAGAGAATAAAAGAAGCATGATTGTAGTGGTGTTAGAGGTTTTAATAGGATTTAAGGGTTATAAAAAAATATCAATTAAGTTTTATATATTTTTAAACACCTCATGATGTTTTTTTTATCTTTCTTATATTTACATTTGGTGACTTGAAGTCAAGCAAATCCAAATAACCACCTAGAGCCTATCTAGGCAGTATGACCAAATGCCATATTTGGAAGGTGAAATGTAAGGTTTTATTGATGCCTAAATGTGTACCAAAGGTGCTTAGAGTATTTAGAAACACTTATCATTTTATATTTCTAGGAATTTAGTACATGATTTATGGGTTATGATATTCTTATTATCTATTGGTGGAATAGAGGCAGAAAAGTGACTGTTTCACAATATTTATAAAATTTGGTGGTTGGGAGCCACTATGGTCAAATAGAAGATCCATGTAAAATATGTAGTATATTATGATAACAATAATTAATTATTATCAATAACTAATCTAATACTAATCTAAGATGGATATTTATAATGACCATTAAGCTAAGGTTATTAAGTTTAAAAAGAAGTGAAAAGAAGGGCATGGAAGAAATAAATATGTTGTTGGTTTTGTTCCAGAAATTATGACAAATTTAAAATCTCATCTAAAAATTCATTTAACCAATGTATGAAATGAAATAGCTTAAGCCTAAATCATAACCTAAGTTAGGCAAGATTTAAAGGAAGTTATGAAATGATGCAAGTAGGAACCAGACTTACTTTGGAGTCTCACTCCTGCAAGCTAACAACATTAGCCCAAATGCAAAAGAAGTGAATAAAATGAAATAATTATAAAAACCTTCAAATAATCTATCATAATCACAAATTAACAACTCTACATTCAAGATACACATCTAAAATCAATAGAAACTATTAAAATCTAGAAGTAAAACTAGACAACTGAGAGGGAAACCATATAACACTTCACACACAAAAATACTAGATAATCTTTACAAAATTCCTTTCTTATATTAAATTCTCCTAGTTTACAAATTAATTTGGTTCTAAGAACTCCACACCCCCCATACATTTTTGTAATTAACAATGCTCCTTTTATAGGATGTAAGGAAGCGTATCGATCAGTCCTAATCTAATTACATTTGAACATATGTAGAGGATATGTGTTCTTCTAGGATACCTTCTAAAACAAATTATATTATATTTTTAATTGACTAACCTATATAAAATGTGTTCTTACAAATTACACATGTCTATATAAAAGAATATCCTATTTTAAGATATTATTCAATATTGGATACAATAGGAATATTCCTATTTTACTTGATTTAGGACCTATTGGCTATTGATGTGATCTATAATTATTTTAGAATATTTTTTGTTTATGTATGTTTCCCAATACAGGCATGGTCCCATATTCAAGCTTCAAATCACTTTAAAACTACTCACTAATGCATGATATCTTGACTATTTTGTAAAGATAGTAATTCAAGATCTCCTTTGCATGAGTAGGTCTATATGTTATTTGATTAGGCTTATTGCACTTATATAGCCTCAACATGGTGTTTCCATGATGTACTAGATCATTCTACTCATCACTATCCATTGTCCTTTAAAATTTGGGTCCCAGTTTACTATGTTAAAATTGATATCTACACTATTATCATTTCACATCTATGAGAACATCTTTAATGGTAATGTGATCATCAAATTTAACCATGTGATCAAAGCTCATTTTTATGTTAAAATTTACGTCCTCATGACTATCAGTTGACATCCATAGTAACATCTTTGATGATTTCATGACCATCAATTTTAAACACATGGTCTAGGATTTTTACTATGTTAATATTGATGTCCTCACAACTACTAGTTTGACATCCATGAGAATTTATTTGATGGTCATATAATATTCAGTTTTAACATAGATATAGGGATTATTCTTTAAGTCTACCACTTATCATTTTCTAATTTTCTTTACATTCTACATGTGCCATGTGTCAACTACTTCGTGCTTTTGGGCTCTTTGTACTAAGCTCTGTGGTTATGCCACATAGAAATACTTGTCATCTATCATGCTTTCAAAACATGGTGGTCTCATAGATATTCATTTGGAAATATTTAACTTGACTTTCTTCACTCAATCGAGTAGGTATGAATCAACGTAAACCATTGATTTTTAAAATGTGTTTTATGTTTAGCTAGGGTCCACTATTTTTCATCATTGATCATACTCTGTTTAATTTGATGTATATCTGATTAACCATGAGTCATTGATCTTGCATAAATTCAAAAGGTTTAATTCAATCTAGGAGACATATATGAATTAGGATAAATTTTTAATACTAAGGTCCCATTTATGTTAATAAACAAAAATGGGGCTTTTGGACTAGGACATTAGTCTAAATTTGTAATAAGAAAGACCATGTGAATAATCTAGCTAGACCAAGTTAGGAACATAATAATTTGGCATATAAAACATTAAAATGGTATAGCCTAAGTTTTTCATCATATTGATAAATACAATAAACCTTAGGATAAATCTTTAGGCTAGGCTTTACAACAAAGGGACCATGCAATTTTTTTAGACCAAGTTATGAATTTTAGCTTAAGGATTAGTTATGTTGTAAAATGTAACTAGGTCTTAGGATAAAAAAGAAACAAATTCCATGGATTTTAAATTGTTCCCACTTAAAATTAAAAGAAAATCTCTTGCCAAATTGTATTGGAACACAACTAGATACTGAGAGGGGAGTGAATCAATAAATTAATAAAAACTAGTCTTTTAATTACTTTTAATGTAGATTAAATATATATGTAGATCCAAAAAATATGTAGAGATCACACAAACTCAAATACACTTGACACAATATATACCATGGAAAACCTAATATGCGAAAAACCACCATGAGAATAGCTACTAAAAACTACTGTTCTAATCTAGCCTCATAATAAAGAACCTCACTGATTATAATATTTTAAGGTAACCAACCCTAAGGAGACACCAATCCACTTATTTAAGATCTTTAACTCTAAGGAATAACCCAATCCCTAATCTGAGCACCAACTCAGTCTATCTGATGGCACCAACCTACCATATTCTTCTATGGAGCTACAACTCCAATTTATAAATGAAATTCATCAATGAATCCAAATCTCTATTCTTTGTTACAACTCTAGTCTATAACTATTCATACTTTTCACATCATCTCTTTATGCTTTTCTTACTCTCTGATATTTTCTTTCCCTCTAATTTTGTGTCTAGATATGTATCTATTCAACACACTTCATCATTTAATCACTCTGTCCCTCTAGTCAACATCAAAATATAATTTAATCTATTTGATCCTAGCTATATTTAGTTAACATCAAAATATAAATTGCCAATTGATGTCATGATAGAAAACCTTAGGGTTTAATTGAGAATTGCTATTTTATCTTAGATTAAAGATACTTAATTTATGATCTCATTCCTTTTCATTTGAACTTATGGACTAGTTATTCAATATGACCTTTAAAAACCCATAATATATATTCTATCTATTTCCTTTGAAAATATCCATAAATTATCTTTCTAAAAACTTGACAACTTTTCAAGACCTTATGAAGATTTTTTTTTATGGAGACCATTTCAATGTGCTTGGAAGGCAAACTTTTCACATGCATAAATCTTGTTATGATTAGTTGCATGACTTAAAAATTAGTTCATATGATATTCTTAAATAGGGGATTCCATCCATATAACCATTTACTCCTGAAGTATTCATATTTTCAAGATATGACATCAATAAAATGCTTATTCACCTATTTCTTACAATCTATAAATATGACTAAGTATTGGTAAACACTGTTAAAATGGCTAGGATCCCTAATTTTCTCAATCATATCTTTTGTGTCTATATGTCACATGACCTAATATTTATCACATAAAAACTAGGCACAAAATTTAACAAACACATATGATCATTTTTTCCTCAGATGTCCATATGTGCAAATGCTAACCTCATCAATATGCTTACTTGGCTCTGTTGAACCCTTTTACAAATTTGGCTAAGTTTTAAAACTTATTGAATTTTATCCAAGTATCTAACTTTTAATCCCCATTTATTTAACTTTCCTTCATTATATGTCTTCAAATATGGTACATAACAACTAAGGACTAGTGTGATCATAACCATGTGACTGGTTCCCACATATTCATTTACACATGGTAATGGTGATGTCAACAAGATGCCTTCTCATATTTTCCTTTCATATACCAAAAAATTTCTATATGATCAATATGAAGAACTGGATGAATTCCATTCATACACATAATAATTCCTCATCCTTTATCTCTTATAGGATCCTTTTCATATCCTCTAAACACCATATCCAGTCCTGAACATCAATGACATGCTCATAATGTCCATTTTGACATCATTGACAATCATATTTCCAATAATATCCCCCTTTGTCATTGATTTCAAACTACATGCTCTAATATTAGGATCACTTTCTCTTTCTCTGGCATTTCTTACATTGGATTTTTATAAGTATGAACTAAATCTATTCATATTATACTTGACCCCCTTAGGAAATGGCACATTTGCCTAATACTCAACTTGGACTCTTGTTATGCTTCTTCTTTGACATTTCCACTTTTCTTCAAAATTTTTGTAGAGAGCATTTTTCTCTTCTTCTCCCATAGAGATAATTTTCATTCCCCCCCTTGATATCAATGGCAAAGGGACTCTTTTTAAATATTTGCCCAAATGCTTTTCCCCCATTTATCAAATAAACGAGTTTGTCCAAGAATTTTTAACCATCAACTCATTATAAACTTTTAAAAGTAACCATACATGACTTGCATTTTCTCTCTTCTTCTATGGATTAATAAATCTTATATTAGACTCCCCCTCAGCTCATGCCCTATCACTAGGATCTAGTCATATAGTGTAAGAACCACCAATCCCAGCTTATGTCTTAGATAATCAAATTATTCCTTAAGAATAGGTTTGGTGAATATGTCTACAATTTGATCTTAAGTTTGAACTACTCCATTGTGACCTCTTGATCTACAACCCTCTCTCTTAAGAAGTGATACTTGAAAGATATGTGATTGTTTATTGAATTCATCACTAGATTCTTTGATATATTTATAGCACTTGAATTATCACAAAAAATAGAGATAGGTGTATTTGAATCTACCTTGATATCATTGAGTGTTTTCTTCAACCACAAGACTTGAGTACAACATGCCACTGCTACTACATACTCTTATTCTACTATAGAAATAGTAACTAACTCTTGATTTTTGCTTAGCCATGAAATAAGTCAATTTCTAAGTAAGAATGTACCACCACTAGTGCTTATTCTACCATCCACACTCCCTACCCAATAAACATCTATAAATGCTATCAAAGTGAAATCTATAATTGCAGGATACCATATGCTATAGTCAATTATGTTGTTTATGTATATAAAGATCCTTTTCACTAATTTGAAATTTGATACTTTTGGAATATCTTTAAATCTCGAAAACATGAACATTGCTTACATGATATGTAGTCTTGATGTAGTTAGGTATAATAAGCTACCTATCATTTATCTATACATTATCTGATTTGTATCAAGAGATTCATCCTCTTTGCTCAATTTGAAACTATTAATCATGGGAGTGATAATTGGTTTTCTATCTTCCATTCCAAATTTCTTAAGCATTTCGTTTGCATACTTGGTTTATGATATGACTAACCCTTAATCAGTACGTGTTATTTGTAGACCAAGGAAGAAAGAAAGTTCTCCTAGCATAGACATCTCAAACTCATTTTAAATTTGTGTAGAAAATTATTTTCACATTTTTTTATTGCTACCACCAAAGATGATGTCATATACATAAACAAGAATATTCAACATATGCTCAACTTATGATTTGAAGTACAACTTGTTATCTACACATCTCTTGTTGAAACCCTATTGTTTCAATTACTAGTCTAATCTTGAATACCATGCTCTAGGTACCTATTTGAGACCATACAATGTTTTCTTTAGTCTACATACATAACCTTATATTTTGACAACTAAATTTATTTAGGTTGTTCTATGTAGACTTCCTCTTCTAGGTTCCCATTCAATAAAGCATATTTAACATCCAATTAATAAACTTTGAATTTATTGTAAATATAAAATACTAAAAACATTCTTATAGCTTATAATCTAGAAAATGGAGAAATTTTTTCTCAAAATCTATGCCTTCAACTTATGCATATCCTTTGCACACCAATCTTACTTTATTACTTATAACAACTCTATCCTAATTGAGATTATTTTTATAGACCCATTTTATTCACACATTCTTGTTTGAGGGTCTTAAAACTATCTACCAAGTTTTATTCTTTTCAATTTGTCTTAGTTCTTCTTCCATGGATTTTAGCCAATTCTCATCATTGTTGGCTTCAACATAGCACTTAGGCTCAGTTTTAGATATTAAAACAAAACTTACTTTCTCATTTTTCATTGCATCTCTTTTCCTTATCTAAACTCCTTCATTCTTATTTTTAATTATGTGACCTTTAGGATGATCCTTTTGATCAAATCTTAGAGGTGGCTTTTCATTCTTTTCCTTAGCCTCTTCGTTATTTGATTCTTCTTCAATATTTATTTCCTTGTCAAGTTCAACATGTTTCAATCCTTTTTCAACCTTGGCATTGATGCTCTATATAATTTTGTGTAGTATTTTATTATAACATACATAGGCTTTGATTTGAGTGAAATAGCCAAGAAATATTCCTTCATCACATCTTGATTCAAAGCTTCCCAATTTGTCCTCCTTTCGTCTAATGTAGTATTTTCTTCCAAACACTCTGAAGTAATTAACTGAAGTAGGATTTTCATACCATAACTCATAGGGATTTTTTTCACTATTTAACCTCAGTTAAACACTATCCAAGATGTATACTACTATTTGGATTGCTTCTCTCCAATATCCATCAAGTAACTTAGCCTCTTTTAACATTGTTTTAGCCATCTCCTTGACTATCATGTTCTTTCTCTCCACTACTCTATTTTACTATGAAGTCCTTACTACAAAGTAATGAATTTAGATCCCATGCTTCTCAAAATACTCTATGAACTCATTTGAGGTGAATTCTTGACATTTATCAGATCTTAAGCATTTGATCTTTCATCCAATATCATTCTCTACCATGGCTCTAAATATCATGAATCTTTCAAATCCCTAAGACTTGTCCTTCAAAAAGGTTACCCATGTCATTATTGAGTAATCATATACAAATAAATTGAATTATCTCTCTCCTTGAGATCTTCTTATCTTAGTATAAACATAAATATCAATATCAACTAACTCTAAAGGCTTTGTAGTTGTATACTCCTTTATTTGAAATTTGAGCCTTATCTGTTGTCTAGTTGACATTCCTTGCAAGTAGTATCTATACGTTTGGTTATCTTGGGCATGTGTCTAACACACTTACTTGAAATTACTTTGACTAAGTTATCAAATTTAACATGATGCATTCTTCAATGCCACAACCAACTCTTATTGGCCTTTCTTATCAGGTAGCTATTTCTATTTACTTCAAAAAGATTATAGATATTATTTTCTATCATTTTCCCTTCTACAACTATTATTATAAATTTATTTAACTTTTAAAATTTTTCATCAAATGTGACCTTATATCCATTATCACACATTTGGCTAACACTAAGTAGGTTATGTTTCAATTATTCAACTTAAATGACATCATGTGTAGGTAGTTTACTATCTATGTTCAAGGTTCCTTTACCTTTGATATTAACAATTGTGTTATCTCCCAAGTTGACAAATCTTTCCTTACATTTTCTCAATTTGGTGAACTTTCTCTTATCACTAATCATATACTTTAAGCAACCACTATCTATCACCCACAAATTATACTCATTGGCAGGGAATGAAGTTTGAGAAATCATGGATTGATTTTTCACTTTCCATACTTCATTGGGTTTCTTATATGCCTTATTTCTATCTTTATCAAAGAATTTAGAAATATTATTCACACTAGGAGTCATGTCTTTCTTTACATTGTGTACTTTTGATTTTATAAAGCTAGTTCTATAATGTTTATCTATATGAATGAAATTATTGAAATTATATAACATTACATTTATATCTAACATAGGAGAAAATGAGTTTATACTTACAAAATATATTTTCCTTATAGGTATAACTCTATAATTAATAGCCATATGACCAAATTAATTGCAGGTATAACAATAACCATAGAAAGATGAGGAATACCTAGTCATAGTATTTCTTGGTGAAGCACAAGGATCTCTTCTAAACTCTAGCTTCTTGAAGTCTCTCAATTTGGTGTATCCATATGCATCATTTACCTTTGTCTTCTTATTATTCTTCTATTGAATATTATTTTTACGTTGAACTTTCTTCACATATTCTATCTTTGAGTCTGACTTTGTATCTTTGCAAGCTTTCTCTTTCTTTGCTCTTGATTCTCCTTCTATTTTGAAGTTTTCATATAGATTAGCAGATGTACTAGTAGTGGAACTATTTTTCTTTTCATAACCAAGACCTGATATCTCTTTTTAGGGATTTTAAGATTTGATCAATTCATAAATAATTTTTGATCCTCCTATCAAATTTAGACTTTTGTATAGTTGACTTTTGGCCTTTTCAAGATATTTTCTCAAAACCACTACCTCTATTTCTAACTTCATGCATTCATCAAATTTATATTATAGTTCATGTTTGACTAAATCTTATATTATCTTAGCCTCTTCAACTTGTGTCTTTAGACTCACTATCATCTTATCAAATTTATAAATACTTTTAGACATTTTCTCAATTTCCTTTTGTCCTGACTTCTTTTGTTTTGATCTCTATTTTCTCATCTTGACAATTTCCTCTAATGCACAAATGAGTTCACATTCAATGTCTACTTTTCTTTCCTCTTCTTCATCAGATTCTTCAACTTCTTGATCTAGATCTATAGAAGTCAATCTTAATGCCATGAAGAGAAATTCATTTCCCTCATCCATAAAGGCACAGTCATGATCATAATTAGAACTATCACTATCATCCATTGAATCACTATCTTCTTTTCTGTATAAACATTTCTTTTTCTTGAAGAAGTTATTATTCTTGGGATAGTAGGGTTTTAATTCTTTGTTACTCTCTACTTGCTACGAGTTGTCTCTTTTATTATGAGGGTATTTAGTAGCAAAATGTCTTAATTTACCATAGTTAAAGAATTTGAATGGTAAATTACCTCTATACTTTATATATATTCTCTTTAGTATTCTAACAAAGTTAGCTTCTTCTTCATCAGTCTCATCAAATTTGGATGAGGATTTTTCTAATTTTACTTATTTTATAATTTTGAATGTAGCTTCTCTCTTGAAGAGACACCTCTCCCATTCTCATCTCATAGGGTGTGAAGGTTCCATGCAACTCATCACCAATGAGTTTATCCAAATCTCTTGATTCTTCTATTGTCAATTTTTTAGAATCATTTCTTGATTGTAAAGATCTTAAGGCATTTTTGAAAATGATTGACTCTTTCATTTCTTCTATAAGGCCTCTGATGACATTGACTATTTCATCTACCCTAAGGAGGTAATCTACAATATTCTCCTCTTCATTTATCTTAAGGATTTAAAACTTACCTTTTTATGTTTGTAGCTTGGCTTGTTTGACCTTGTCATCTCATTCATAGATGCTCTTCAATTTGTTTTGAATATCTTGTACATTATGATAATGCATTAATTTGACAAAATTTGAGTTTGACAATCCAAAAATAATAACATTCTTTACCTTAGCATTTCTCTCATATGCCTTTTTGGTATCCTAATCAGTAGGAGTTATATCAAGGGTTGTATATCCATTTACCATAGACATCCATACATCAAACCCTAATGAAATAAATAAGCTTCCATCTTATGCTCTATAATGCATAATTTGATCCACCAAAGAGAGATTCCTTATTTGATGAATATCATTCTTGACTAGCCGTTTAAGTTCACTATTCCAAAATCTACCTAAGCTGATCAAGCTTATCCTAAGGAACTAGGGATCTAATACCAATTTATAGAGAATAACTAGATACTGAGAGGGAGGGTGAATTAGTATATCAATTAAAGATAGTCCTATAATTACTTTTAATGTATATTAAAAGATATATGTAGATTAAAAAAATATTCAAATATCACACAAAATCAAATACACATGACACAAGATATATTGTGAAAACCCCAATATGGGAAAAACCATCATGAGAATAGCTGTTATAAACTACCATTCTAATCTAGCCTCATAATAAGGAACTTCACTAATTATAATATTTAAGGGAACTAACTCTAAGGAGACACCAATCCCCTTGTTTAAGAGCTTCAAATCTAAGGAAGTACCCACTCCTTAATCTAAGTACCAACTTAGTCTATCTGATGGCACTAATCGATCAGATTCTTCTATGGAACTACAACTCCAATTTACAAATTAGATTCATAATTGAATCCAAATCTCTATTCTTTGTTATAGGTCTAGTCTGTCACTAATCATACTTTTCACATCATCTCTTTGTGCATTTCTTACTCTCTATTCTTTTCTTCCCCTCTGGTTCTGTGTCTAGATATGTCTCTATTCATCATACTTCAACACTTTCTCACATTTCCCCTATTTATCTCTATGATTTCTATTTGACACACTTCAATATATTTAACATCATTTAACTTTGTCCTAGATATCATATATATAAATAATTGATCTAGGGTTTCATTTCTTCTATGTTTTCACACTCAAATTATAACACATCATGCCAATTTTGGACTTTAGTTCATTATGACTTGAACTGTATGTTTCCTACATTTTGATTTCATGTATCACTACCATAATTTCTAGTCTCATTACTATCTATAGAACTTTTTGGACTCTAGTTTTTATTCACAAGATCCTTAATATAGATTTTATTTGTTAAATTGATTAATCTCATTATTTGTGTCATGATATAGGGACTAATTTCATGTTCTTATAATTGATCGTTAGACGGGACATATATTTAAATATCAATTATTGATCTTACATTTGGAACCATTATCTAATGGTCCATATTTAAATAGTTCAATTTTAAAATGCATCCATTCAATCACATTCTGACATGCTCATGATATCCATTACAATCTTTGTATGGTTTTAAACTTTAGATTTGTCTAGATGTTTAAACATCAATTTATCTATCCCATATCACTACTTCATATGTCTTTGCATCACTTTCACTCTGTTGATCTTATTATAATTAATCATTATTTAACTCTACCAAACTTACACTCATTGGATCTCTGTCTAATAAGTTTCATGAATGTGACACTTGTCATTTATACATTTACTTAGAGGTCTTTTTGACAATTTGACTTTACTAAGCTTCATTGGATCATATACATATGATGAAGTGAGAGCCATTGATCAATCTCAGACATAATATAAAGTTTAAGACATAAAAATATTAAGTCCTTTTAGATGATAATTTCTAGGTAGAGGGACCAATTTTACAATGATGACAAATGCTTAAGTTATAAATTAAGCTACTAGATATCAGTTATATGTATTCAACATCAAAATAAAAAGTGCCTATTGATGTCAAGATATAAACCCTTAAGGTTTATCTGAGAAACCCTATTTTTTTAAAGAGTAAAGATACTTCAATTTTGAGCTTGTTCCTTCTCATTTGAACATACGACCAATTATTCAAGATTATCTAGAAAAACCCATAATAAATGTTCTCTCTATTTCCTTTACAAATGTCTATAAATGATCTTTATAAAAACATGACACATTTACAAGACCTTGTGCATATTTTGTCTAAGTATGGAGACCATTTCAATGTGCTTGGAAGGCTAATTTTAAACCTACATAACTCTTATTGTACTTAGTCGCATGACCTAAAAATTAGAAATATGATCCTCTTATATAGGGGATTTGATCCATATAACTATTTAATCTTGAAGTCTTCATACATGCAAGATATGACATCAATAAAATGTCTATTCATTTATTTATTGAAATCTACAAATTTGACTATGTTGGAAAACATTGTCAAAATAGTTGGTAACCGTACTTAACTCAAGAATATTTTTTGTGTCACTACATGTCATGAGATAAGATTTAGTTCATAGAAACTAGGTACAAAAATAAACAAACCCATACGATCATTTTGTCCTCAGACCTCCATATGTGTAAACAATTACCTCATCAATATGCTTACTTGGCTCTATTGAACCCTTTTGAAAATTTGGTTGTGTTGAAACATATTAAATTTTATACAATTATCTAACTTTGCATCCCCATTTATTCAAGTACACACACTATGTGACTAGCTCTACCATATTCATTCACACATGGTAATGGTGATGTTAGCAATATGTCTTCTCATCTTTTCTTATCATAGACCAAAAATGACTATATGTTAATATGAAGAACCAAATGAATTCCATTCATGCACACAAGCATTCCAATCATCTTTAACCTATGATAGGATATTTTCAATATCCTCTAATAACCATATCCAATCTTGAACATGAATGACATATTCATAATGTCCCTTTTAACATTAATGACAATAATATTTCCAAAAAAATTGCATTTGAATTAGAAGGTCCAAGTAAAAGATCAAGCTAGGGTTTTAAAATATTAATCAATTATAGACTAAGGCTAGTTAAAAAGATAAATCAAACATGGAAGCATAAAAACCCTAAACATGTTCATTTCTATATGGGCTCTATTAAATAAGTAACTTGAAACACAAATATCCTTATGTTAGCACTTTAGGTAAGGTTAAATTAGAATAATGAAAAAATTAAGTCATCTAGACCATGGTGTGGATGGTCTTCAAATACAAATAATGTGTAAACATACTAGTGATACTTTGGTCAAGTGGATTTTGAATTTTAGGATACAAATTTTCACATTTTGACACATGGGTCCCCATTTTTAGTAATGGGGGTATGTTGACCTCAAAAAATGGCAACTTTTGGGGGGAACATAGTAATATGTTAGAATTTAGAGATTCTAGTTTAGACTAATAATTAAGATACTTTTTCAATTTGTTTAGGCACCATTATTTAGATTAGTTCATGGTTAAAATAAATATTACATATACAAGATTAGGATCAAACATCAAAACATAGTCATGTTGTGTATGTGCTTTGATTCCACTTACTAATTTTTAGAGGATTAAGAGAACAACTTCAAAGTTCATGGCTTTGATCATTCACATTGTCTTTCAACATGTTTGAACATTAATTAAGATCAATGTTTTATCTCAAGGAAGGCTTGGGAATTATTTTACTACCATCCATCCATATCCCTAATAGATATGCCTTTAGATCCACTCAAGGCCTTGCTCCACTACAAGCTAGGCATCCATATCCCCAGCGGAGATTACCAAAACCACCTTTACTTAGAAAGCTTTGATTTTGTAATAAGCTCTTATTTTTTTAATTTTTTGATTATTTTGGATTTATAGAAAAGTTTAAGAACTAGGTTAGCTAGGTTTAGGGACTTTGTCGATTGTCTTATTTGTAGACAATCATCCTTGTCTATAAACTTTGTCCCAAGAAATTAATATTAATTTAAGTGCAAACACGACTGTGCTTCAATAATTTAAGTTTTCATCTTACTTGTGAAATCCTTATTAAAACCAAGCTTAGATTATAATAAGGTTTAAAAACTCAAGGAATAATTAATGTATTCATCAGTCCTTACTAGTTTCTCTAAACTACAACATCAAGATCACATTTCAATAATCTATGATTAATTAATGCTGAGAAGTCATACCTGCATTTTTGAAATGTGAAGCTATTGAGAAAAAATATAAAACTTGAGTTGAGAATTTTCTAAAAGGACTTATTTAAAAATTAAGGAACAAAGCAAGAGAAAATAAATAAATATAAATAGGCACTATATACAAACAAGGGATAGGAAGGAAAAAAGCAAGTCAAAAAGAATAGGAAGGAAACTAAACTAAGCCCTATACTAACTACACAAATTACTTACCTCTAGGATCAAATGGAAAGTTATTTAGTATAATATAGAGCCTTGAATCATGATTAATTCCATTCAATGTCCTCTTATTATGGATAAGATCACTTGTATTCTTGTCTCTTATAGGTGATGTATCTTGGTCTGCTATCAACATTCTCAAATGAATGGATCAAAGATATGAATCTAAAATCTATTCATCTTCTTCCCAAATTATCATAATTTGTAGGAGTGTTATTTCTATTTATTCCATAGATAAATAGTGGCTTATATCATCTTCACCCAATAATGGTAGCTAATTTAGTATCCTTATATTGATGTCTTTGTTAGTTTCTTTCTGAGGTGGACATACACTATTAATATTTGAAAAAAAATCTTCCAAGTATTCCTTAAATAATTATTCATCCTAATCAATTGAATGGCATTCATCTATAATCTCATCATCAAAAACATGTTGGTCCCATATTTTTGACCTCTTGATGAATTCACATGATAATCCCTGATCTAGTTCACTTGCTTCATCTTTATCTTCAATGAAGGAAGCCATCTCTTCTATCCAATTAGGCTCCAACTTATCCTGGTTTTAGACCTCCAAAATAATATCATCTTCTAGGAACTCTAGATCATTGGTGAATCTTTAGATTAAGCATCCATGTGTTGTTCCATCACATCATCTACCATCTCTAGCATTTTGATTTCATTTAATAAATCATGGTATGACCTTTTATAGTGATTATCTTCTTCAGGAGTATTTTCCATTTTAGAAATAAACCTATGTGGGATATTTTTTTCTACCTTTTGAAGAAAGATCATCTTTTACTTGATCCATATCCATTTATATCAACCTTTCTTCTTCATCTACAAATGTTCCAATGTTGATGCCTTGTTGGCCTTTAATTACAATATCTTGTACATCTTCAAGAATACAAGTTATCTCAAATGCAAATTATTCAATTATATCATCTTCATATTCAAATGGAAAATCAAAGGCTTGTATGAAACTTTGGGATTTCCCTACAATGCCAGATGTCCCTGCAATAAAGTCTTGATTAGGCATAATTTTAGAGGTTTCAAAAATATTATAATGATTAGCTAAAACAATATCATAGAAACTTATTTATATGATTTCAAATGATACATTTATGTTGTTATCATGAAACATGTTTCTATTCCTATTGAACTTTTGAGAATAATAATTTTTTTTAGAGCATTCCCCTTTATTTCTTACTTGTTTTTAAAATTGAATAAAGTTAGTACTCAATTTTTGTACCATTTCTAATATCAAATTATTTGATTTTTTTGGTGTCTTAGGCTCATGAGTTAAAACATTACTAATGGTTATAGGCATTAGATTTCTAGGATTTTTTGGATGGGATCCACCTTTGGTGCCATTAAAGAACTCTAATTTTTGTCTAGAATATGTATGACTCAAGGTAAATTGGTTATGAACTAGTGTTAAAATAGGTATACTAGGAATGACATTCTAAATGGGATAATTTGAATTGACATTAGGCATGGAATATTGTATTTGACCCTTAGGTTACATTTGGTCATTAATGATCATGGTTTCAAAGTAGTCTTGGGTCAATGTGTTTATGGCTAGAAGAGACCTTTTTAGGAACATGGAGGTCAAGGGATATATAAAATCCTTACAAATTTCTAAGGCTAAATCCTCATCAAGTCTATAAAGGTTTATAGTTTTGTTGAACATCTTTTGGAACTAAGTGTTAAAGGCTGTAATGGTTTCATTAACATCCATTTTAATTGTGGTAAACTACTAATATAAGAAATATAGACTAATAATTTGTCCAAATTGATCAATAAAAACATTTTTAAAGTCATCCCAACTGGCAATGTAATATTCTAGAAGGTTAAGAAACCATTCATATAAAACATCTTTTAAAGTAAAAGGGAACAATATACATGTTACATATTCATGGACTATATTTAACAATATTATTTTATCCTTGAATGACTTAATATGCTATTCATTAGTGACAACATTAGAATTGAAAGAAGATAAATATATTTTAAGATTTGAGGAATATCATGTATGATACCTTGCAAACATGAGTACCTTAAACTAGTGAAGTGTTTGAGACTTTGGGAATCTCGCTCACCTAAGACTTGACTTAGATAATTCTAAATTGTGACTTTGAAACCTATTTAAAATATGATGCATCAAACTAATCTTTGTAAAGCATAATGATTATGTTCACATGTTAAGCTAATTTTGCATAAATATATGTAAATCATGACTATTTATAATGAAACAAGATCAAAGATACATCTATAATAATGAATGAAAGGGATAATTACATTTATAAGCTTGAATAAAATCAAATTTTCAAAGAAACAGTCAATCTTTATAAAAAAAAATGATATTACTAACCTTAAATGCAAGAACTACACAAAGCATGAACTACCTTTGCACAAACATCTATGGATCTTCAATTAATATCAATCTTTGTCTAAAGGAAGCATAAATATTGGTATAAATCCATAAATATCAATGGATTTTACATATTTATGCTCAAAGAAGCATAAATATACAAAGAATACATCAATCTTTGGAAATAATTCACTAAAATGAGCAAAGATTCTACAAATTCTCAAAGATCTAATTGGCCCTCCTTCTAGCAGTAGGGAAGCTCCTCCTGTTGATGCCTAAATGTGTGCCATAGGTTCCCAAATCATTTAGAAAAACTTCTCATTTTAGAATTATATGAATTTAGTGCATGAGTTTTAGGTTATAATAATCTTGTTATCTATTGGTGGAATAGAGGTAGAACAAGTGATTGTTTCACAATATTTATAAAATTTGGTGTTTTGGAGCCACCATGGCCAAATTATAGATCTATGTAAAATATGTAGTATAATATGCTAAGAACAATGAATTATGATCAATAACTAATCTAATACTGATATTTATAATGACCATTAAATTAAGGTGATCAAGTTAAAAAAGAAGAAAAAGGAAGGGTAAGGCAAAAAGAAAGATGTTGGTTTTGTTCTAGACATTCTGACATAGTTCAATTCTCATCTAAACATGCAATTAACCAATATATGATATGAAATATGTTAAGCCAAAATCACAAAATACATTAGGAAATATTTAAAGCAAGGTATGAAATGACACAAATAGGAACTAGACTTACTTTAAAGACTCACTCCTAAAAGAAAACAACATTAGACCAAATAAAAAAGAAGTGAAGAAAATGAAATAAGCCTTAACACCTTCAACTAATCTAGCATAACCACAAATCAAAAAATATATAT
Source organism: Torreya grandis (assembly GCA_037957365.1). Classification (NCBI taxonomy): domain Eukaryota; kingdom Viridiplantae; phylum Streptophyta; class Pinopsida; order Cupressales; family Taxaceae; genus Torreya; species Torreya grandis. The sequence continues at coordinate 972,586 of JARHVA010003465.1, read as the reverse complement.
TCAAGATACACATCCCAAATCAATGGGAACCATTCAAATCTAAAAGTAAAACTAGACAACTGAGAGAGAAACCATATAGCGCTTCACAGAAGTAAATATTGGACAATCTTTATAGAATTCCTTGATTATATTAATTGCTCCTAGTTTAAAAAGTAATTTGGTTCTAAAAACTCCCCCCAATTTTTTTAATTGATAATGCTCATTTTATAGGATGTAAGGAAGCATGTCGATTAGTCTTAATCTAATTACATTAGAATATGTGTAGAGGATAGGTGTCCATTTTTGATACCTTCTGTAACAAATGATCTTTTCCTTTTAATTGATTTATGTATAGACAATGTGTTCTTAAAAATTGCACGTGTCTATGTAAAATAATATCCTATTTCAAGATATTATTCAATGTTGGATACAATAAGAATATTTTTATTTCACCTAATTTAAGACGTATTAGCTATTGATATGATCTATAATTATTGTAGGCTATTTTTTATTTATTTATGTTTCCCAATATAGGTATGGTCCCATCTTCAAGTTATAAATCCATTTAAAATTTCTCACCAATGGACAGTAGCTCAACTGCTTTGCATAGATGGAAATTTCATCTCTCCTTTACATTATTAGGTCCACAAGGTCTTTGATTAGGCTCATTGCATTTATATAGCCTCAAAATGGCATTTCCATGGCATCCTAGGTCATTCTAGTCATCACTATCCATTACCCATTAAAATTTGGGTGTCAGTTTACTATGTTAGAATTGATGTCCATGTAGCCATCATTTGATGTCTCTAAGAATATGTCTGATGTCGTGTGATCATCAATTTTTAACCACATGATAAAGGATCATTGCTTTGTTAAAATTGACATCCTCATGACTATCATTTAACATCTGTATGAACCTCTTTAATGGTTACATGACTATCAATTTTAAGAACATGGTATGGGCTTTTTAATATGTTAAAATTGACATCATCATGACCATCAATTTGATGGCCATGAGAACATATTTGATGGTCACATGACTATCAATTTTAATATAGTTATAGGGAATATTCACCAAGTCTACCACTTTCCATCTTCTAGTTTTCTCTACATTATATGTGTGTCATGTGTCAACTGCTTAGTGATTATGGGCTCTTTGTATTGGGATCCATGATTATGCCACATGGAAATCCTTATCAACTATAATGATTTTACCACATGGTGGTCTCATGAAACTTTGTTTGGAAATATTTGACTTGACTTGATCCACTTGATTAAGTGGGTATGAATCAACATGGGCCATTTATTTTCAAAAAGTGCTCGGTGTTTAGTTTGGGTCCACTATTTTCCATCATTTATCATGCTCTATTCAATCTGATATGTCTGATTAACCATGAGTCATTGATCCTACATAAATTCAAAAGGTTTAATTCAATCTCAAAGACATGACTTATGATAAACTCTTAATACTAAGGTCTTGTTTATGTTAATAAACATGAATGGGGCTTTAGGACTAAGACATTAGTCTGAATTTATAATAGAAGGAAAGTGCAAATAATTTAGCTAAACCAAGCTAGGAACATAATAAAAGGACCTTCTAAACATTAAAATGATGTAACCTAAGGGCCTAGAAAAAGGTTTTCATCATATTGATAAATACGATAAAACTTAGGATAAGGCTTTAGGCTACTCTTTATAACAAAGGGACCATGCAATTATTTTAGACCAAGTTAGGATTTTTAGCTTAAGGCTTCCTTATCTTGTAAAATGTGACTAGGTCTTAAGATAAAAATTAAACAAATTCCATGGCATTGGAATTATTCATGTTTAAAATTAAAATAAAATCTCCCACCATATTCAAATTTGAATTAGAATGTCCAAGTAAAAAATTAATCTAGGGTTTTAAAATATTAATTAATTATAGACCAAGGTTAGTTCAAAAGATAAATTAAAAATGGAATCACAAAAACCCTAAGCATGTTCATTCCCAAATGGGCTCCATTAAACCAATAGCCTAAAACATAAATATCCAAATGTCAATAATTTAGGTAAGGTTAAAGTAGAACCATGAAAAAATTAATTTAGTTAGACCATGGTGTGGATGATATTCAAATACAAATAATGTTTAAACATGCTAGATATACTCTGATCAAGTGGATTTTCAATTTTACGATAAATATTTTTACAATTTAACACATGGGTCCCCATTTTTAGAAATGGGGATACATTGACCTCAACATATGGTAAGTTTGTAGAAATTTTTTAGGAATAATGAATAAAATTATCAACACCTTCCACTCTATGTGTAGAATATTAAGGTTCCAAGAGAAGAAATCAGGAATATGACCTTCATATGTGCAATCATGAATCTTACATACTAACCTATAGGTTTGCCATAGGCCTAAATAGGAAAACCATTACCATGTGTGGTGTGAAATAAAATAATATAATATATGAAAATTCTAATATAATAATGATATATCTTATATCATCAATCAAAATCATCAAAAAAATGTGAAAAGGTACACCTTGTTTGCAGTCAAGAAGATCTAAAACACTACCTACATTCCTATTTAGGAGGATGGGAGAGAAGTGTGGGATTTGGTTGGAAAAAATGAAATATATGAGGAATAATAAGTAATTTTAACCTCAATATATATGCTAATATGAGCTTAATAGTGTTTCAAAATGTGACTGAAGGCAAAATAGAGAGAAAGATGCCTAATTAGACCTAGAAGACCTAAACATGCATACTCAAACCTATGTGTAAAAGTGTGAATAAATTTTTTATTTTGAGGGTGAAATAGAAGAATAAATAAATTTATAAGATGATAATTAATCCAATTAAATATTTTATGTAGTTTTGGACTCCTTCAATTGTGAGGAAAAAGGTAAACATAGGCTACTAGGGTTATTTGCACTAAATTGCATTAAGCCATAGATATGAGCTAACATATGTGGAACTAGGTTTTAAGGTTTAATTTATGGATAAAACCATTTTAAAACCTCATATTATGTTTCATAAACTCCAAGGATGACTTTAGATCTAAAACCAAGAATTTTTCACTTTTTTATGCACAATCACTCTTCTTGAGCTCTTAAGCAGTCCTAGACAATCAAAAATGGCCACTTTCATCACATGGGAAGTACAACCAAAAAATGCATGGGAACCTAATGTGATTGGGGAAATATTAGGAGGTTGTATAATGTATATTATTTTCATTTTTTCTCTAGTTATGTCCTTCAACTTTATGAATCATTTTTAAGACCCCAAACACTCTTAAACCATATTGAAACCCTCTAAAGATACCCGATGGAGGAGAGTGAATTCCTAAGTGCTTAAAATGGAAAAAATGGATTATAAAATTATTGGGTGATACCTAAAAATATATCAGAACCTAGATAATTCACTATTATGGCACATAGGAAGGATTTTTATACAAAATTTGACCTAATTAATTGCATGGCCTAAAAATTTAGTTTTTGATGGTTTATCATGAAGTTTGATCGAATACAAATATAATGGAGTTTATTGAAGCCATATGTGACCTTAAAAAGTAAATATAAGAGGTTTATAAATACTCATGAGGAGTTCAATAGTGAATTTAACACCACTTAAAGGCTTTAACAGACCTAATGGTAAGCAACATGTAATCAAGAGTTCTTAGCAGACCTAATGCACCTATGGCTCAATATTGAAGATGTTTTTGAGATTAAACAAAGACATAAGGAATAATAAAGGATGGTTTAAAGGTATTAAATATATGATAATAGTATCAAATAAATAAATATACCTAGGATGACACAATGGTCTTATCTTATGGTCTTCATTTCAAACAAGCAAACTTTTTAGTTAAATTATAGGTCTTCATCATTCTAAAAAATATTGAAACTTGATCCTCAACTCCACCAAATTAATAACAATAACTGAGAGGAATAGTATGGAATATAGGTTTATTCATTAATACATGATTCTATGTGTCAATTTGTAAAATTGTAACTACTCATTCAAGAAGTACATTGTAACTCTACATAAAAGAGCTCCTACATCACTTGGTGAAGTTCCTTGTCAAGTTGAGTAACACATGTTAAATATGATGATACAAATTCTCTTATTATCTTTTATATTTGGAATTTTAATATGATTTATGTGGATGACACTTGTCTATACATCTCTTAATCCTCTCTTTCTCTCTTTCCTTCTTACATTATCCTATATACACTACCTTGAATGGCTTGTTATGGATCCTTTGGATAAGTATGGTGAATCCCTACTCAACTAAACAATTATATTATGAATTTTAATGTTGAATAAAGTTAATTATTACCTTATCATATGCTTGAAAATAGTGTACTTATGTGATTGCTTATGAATGCTATCATTAGTGATTTTACTCTCTCTCATTTATCTTCTCCTACCTATTTACAAATGGATTGTCTTCTTACAGTTTATTATTTTTTCTTATTATAGGTCTATCTCACCCTTTTCCTTTTCAATAAATAGGTTTACTATTAATCTGAAGGGTGATAAAATCAAGGGATCTAATCCTATTTAGAGACACCTAATTGATTAGGCCACTCACAACCTAAAGGCATATCCATACTATCACTTAAGTGAGGAGGATTGAATAAAATCCTCAAGGGTGAAAATTTTGGTGATAATACTAAATTGAAAGTAATGTCATGTGATAAATACCTATACTTCATTACTACAAACTTGTGTTGTGCAACTCTGTTGAAATAAGACCTAAAATTAAAAAAACTAAACATAAGCATTAAATAACAAACAAAAGAATACAAATTGTTTATTTATTTACATTGTGTTTGTGACTTAAATTTTATATGTTCTTTCCTCATGACACAAGGTGATCTTGGAAATAAAAAATGGTTTAGTCATTTGTATCTCCTAAGTTAACATATTTATACTCTTTCCTCACACTACAATGCAATCTTGTAAATTAGAAATGGTTTGTACATTTTTATTTATATTTTTATTATGGTTTTAGGAACTCAGATTTCATCACCAAATGATATCCAAAATCAATGTTTTGATAACCTTTAAATATTCATTAGAGTTATTATTGTCATTAGATAAATATAAATCCAATTTTATTTGGTTTCCATTAAGTGAGGTGGTTTACCACAAATACCCATTCCTTTAAAAACACCTTTGTATCATGTATTTTTACCTTGAATACCCCAAGTTATATTGAATACTCCCTTACTAAGCTTGCTTGACCTTAGTATATGATCCATTTAACCATAATTGCATAGGTGTCTCAAGAAAAAAACTTTCCCTAAGATTACCCACAATGTGCCTTCATGGTATATTTGTGGGAAACTATTTCATTGTAATTACACTTTAGTAACATAGATTTTTATTTTGTGTGTTATCATTTTTACCCCTTGTGTGAAACTAGTTTGAAAACAAACCTAAACAAAATCAATGTAATAAACAATGAGATATCAAGCCATATTGAATCAAAACATTAATATGGAAAACCCTTTTCATCAAAATCCATTTAATTTTGATGAAAAATTTAATATAGATAAAATTCATGATGATTTTAATAATATTCTTGTGAAACAAAATGAATATAATGATAAAACCAATGTTTTGTTTAAACAAAACATGAACATGTCTATGTAGATCAGTTTCTATACAAAAACAAAGATGAAACCATTATGCAACTCATATAAATATGAGATAATACTCCATCATATTATAATATTGAAACCTTGAGTATCATAATAAGTAGGAAAGATATAATCCTTCCAAACTGATAACATGCTACTTCTATAAATCCCACTCACCAAAATAAAAAAATCTAGTGTCGACCAATGAAAATATTAATCCAAATTTTTGTCATGTCAACCTTGGTAAGGTAAAAAATAGCTGTATCACAACAAGATACTTAAGATTAAAATAAATTCATGTTTGACCAACTTCAACAACTAAGCCAATAGTTGGAAAATTTATCCTCCCATGTAAATCATTCAATATCAAAAACTTCAAGACAAAATTAATAATCCAATACCAATGAAGCCCTTAAGCCACCCAAACCTAACTTTATCCCACCCCCATCATTTATAGAAAAGGGTATATCATTTTACCAATAATTCAAAGATATGAAGGATTCTATTCAAGGACTATATGATGAAATGCATAATCAGAATAGAAAATACAAATTTATGGAGTTGTCCCCCTTTCCTTTTAATAGACAAATGATATGAACACCCTTTACCCCTTACTTACAACCACAAAAGTTTTAAAAATATAAAGGAAAGGATTATCCAAGAGATAATTTCAAAGAGTTATTCATCTCATGCCAAGAAGTGATATAAAATCACAACTAATTGATCAAACTATTCCCCTAGAGTGTGGGAGGCCAAGCTTTGGAATGGTTTGTATATCTATATTCATGTGAATAGAATATGCTAAATGGTCCACTTGACTCCTTGAGGTCTATCCAAGTCAATTTATGTAATGAATGTGGATATGGATTAGTTGGTTTTTTAGTGGAATGGGATTCAAAATGGGTGGTGGAAAGGGTTTATCACGATGGAACCAAAAGACCTCAATAGTGTCTCAATGCTTATTAAGAGAATCATGTTGTGTTTAAACAAAACTCCATGGTCCTTTAGTATCCAAAATAATAATAAGATAAAGCTCCTAGTCAATTCTAGGACTATGTAAAATGAGAAGATTTAGATGAATGAATCATGATAAAATGTTTATTCATTTGGTCTGGTTATGTTTAGTCAATATCATCCACAAAAAAAGTGAATGATACAGGATAAGGCTAGACCCAAGGATAAAAAGGGGCATGGGTGAGAAAATAGGACTAAATGATGTTATACTAACATGATCTATTCTAAATATGGGAGATTATGGGTGGAACAATAATTATTTATTATTCATATAAGGAATCAACAATAAAATTATGTATTGGGGTGGAGTGGAAAACCTCATGCCTTAATTTGATGTTAGTATTAGAATGTGTGGAAACTATAGGACCATGTACTCTAAACCTAGGGAATAAACCATGTTGGATAAGATCAAGGGTCTCAAAAATGTTTATCTAAAAGAGGTTAGGCAAAATCCAATGGGAATTTTTATGATCTTATTTATAAAATTTATTATTATGATTTCTTGTGTGGATGAGAAAGGCTTTGTATGGAGTGATTACACATATGAGAAATACTTGGACAGGATATGGATGCTTTCACATGTTGGAAGGATTGAATGGAATGTGGGTGTTTGCACTTGTTGACAAGTATTTAATGGAATGTGGATGATTAAACACGTTTTCAAGGATTAAATGGAATCTAAGTGCTTGCATGTATTATCAATACTATTTGACACTATTTTTGTTGAGTTTTTATTATTTTTAGTTTTTTTTTGGTTTTCTAAAGTAAATGTTTACTTGTTGAATGTGAAATATTGAAATCAAAAGGAACAATTTTTTTTAAATTAAGTGAAATCAAATCTAAAATTTAATGAAAACAAAACTTGTTTTTTAATCTTTTATAATGATTTGTAATGTATGAAAAAGGGAGAGGAATAAACCTATACTATTATGCAAAAACTGTTGATTTTTACTAGCAATGTCTAGATGTAAACTAGGTGGTGTTGTTTTTATATTTATATTTTCATGAGGTGGTCTAAGTATGAAATCTATGCAAAAATAAATATCATCTAAATTAGTAAAAACACAACACTTTATTCATTTGTTTTCAAATAAGCTAAACTAGCTTTCCAATTTTTCTAATCTTTTGTGAACAAGCTTTTTTTGAATGATTTGATAAGATGGAAACAAGAATTGTAAATTATGATTTTCTCTTTTAAATATTAAAACAACACTCGTAACTCAAAAAAATAAATAAAATCATAAATATACTAGTTTTGTTTAGACAACTATGACTATCTATGTTTTGATGATTGAATAGGTGATTTTTTGGAATGGAAGAAACTTGTTTTGGTATTGGAAATGAAATATTACATTAGAAATAAATGACTTGATAATTTCTTAAGATCTTCATATAAATTATTTTTGAAATTTTTTTCCAATTGAAAGAAAATAAATCTATTTGAATACGAACACAATAAAAAGTATTATTTTTGGTAGCAGAGAGAAATGAAAAGAAATATATCTCTTGCCATATCAAATTGATATTTTCATAAATAAATAAATTAATATAATATAATAAAAAATACACTAATATAATCTTAAAAATAAATAATATTGGAAATCACAAAAAAAAAACTCCTACTTGACAAGGCATAGATCAGTTTGAATGCATGCGGTATATTGATGAGAAATACTCTGTATGCTAGCTCCTTTTATCCTTATGTTGATTTTGGGACTATCTAACTAGATGATTCACAAAATATAGAAAAAATATGGAAATAAGAGGAGACACAACCACAAATAAGTGTAACTATATTGAGGTTGGATAATGCTTTGGCTTGAAACAATTGAGTTATTCATCCAATAACACTTATTCACCTATGGTAATGTATTAGACATGAAAACTATAGAGGATGGATCTTTAGGAAATTATGGTAGGATTTTGGCTGTAAGAGCTTCAAAAATATTTTTATTATGGTAATTTTTAGATCTAAAAGAAGACAATAAAATGGATTTCTTATAGAAAGAGTTGGGAACTTTCATAGATGAGTTTAACTAACTCAAATAGGGAGTTCAACTTGAGAGGAACTAATAACGATTAATAATATAAGAGGAATTGAATTGGTATTGATTATAATAAAATAAAAGGTGATAATATTAAGAAACATAACACTAAACATGACAAATGCATCAAAATAAGAGTTGTGTGAGCTAATTTTGGAATAAGATTATAAGGGGGTATAACTAATGTTTAATGTAAGGGTGGTTATGAAACTACCACCCTAAGTGATATAAATACCACCATAATTTACAAAATTGCCATTTTTTTAGTAAAAAACCACCACCTAAATGTGAAACATTTGCCTAAATTATAAAAACTACCATAACAATTATGTAATTGAAGGGGCAATTTTAAAATGGAGGGGGTAGTTTCATCACCTTGAGTGGTAGTTTCATCACAAATGGTCAATTTTTAAAACAAGCTAACAGAGTTTGTGGAAGTCAAAATTAAGTGGGGTAAATGGGGTGAAGTGAGTATTATGAAGGTAAAGGGATGGGAAATAACTATAGAGTTCCCTATGGAGCACAAAATAAAATATCACTCATCATCTTTAAATTTGTATCGAAAGTGTCACACCAAGTAAATTTTGGGTGAATATATATTTATCCCTTGAAAGGGTGCCTCATCATGAGTTAGAAATTTGTATTCCTAATTAATATGTATAAAAAGGAAACAAGAAGTTAGGAATACTTATCTTACCTACCTAAGCAATGGAGTGAAGCTAGTCAAGGCCCTATGCAACCTACAAACCCAAGACATGAATCAAGTTTAATTCTTGATAAAAATATGAAATCATACTACATAATCAAAACATGGAAAATAATACATATCATATAAGTGAGAAATATCATACTACCTGAAACATCCTATTGGAGGGACTAAATATAGTGCGAAGTCATTGTGTACCTTTAAAAGTTACCACAAAAAAAGATAAGTTGTTAAAATGTTAGTTTTGAAATTTTATTCATGAAATCTAGGATAAATATGAATTATTAACATGATAATAAGCATTAAAAAAAATATTCTAGAATTAAAAATATTTTGAATTAAAATGGCTAGTTTGGGGCCTAATATATTCAAAAACTTGTCAAAACTAACTCATTTATTCCATTTGCTTTGAGAGATTTTTGAGATCTATATTTTTTTTAATCATTTTAAGTGATAAAGTAGTCAACATGATGAGGATGATGAGTAGATGGTGAACATACTAGATTAGAAGTTGTCGGGCATGATCATGTAGGTTTTGTTGACTTTTTCATTTTTTCCCCACATTTGGAATTTTGATCAAAACATAGCTAAAATCTAATGAATTTTGAAAATTTTATCTTTTAAGTGATTTACATGGGGTAGGTTAGGAATATATGAGTGTTTTTTGTGATTTTATGGGATTTAGGTGGATTTGGGAGGGTATGTCACTAGTATTTGGAACCATTGATCTTTGCAGGATGGCAATGAAACAACCCCTAAAGGTTAACTAGAGTTAGGTTAATTTTTTTAACTCAACTTCAAAATTAATTCAATATTAATGACACATAACTAAATGCATCAATTAATATAAAATAAATTATTAATGAGAAGGTTAATTATTTGGTTCTTTTAGCTAGTAATCAATATAACATGTGCTAATTTGCTCTCATAATTTCGAAAATATAATGTATAATAATAATTAAAGATAATAATTCGTCCACTATTTATTAAATAGTAAAATAGGTAGACATATATTATGTCCTTCTACTTCTATTTATAGTTTACATCAAATAGTACAACTATACAATAATACATATCTAAATAATAGATTACAATTATTGAATGTTCCACATAACATATGAGTCTCAAAGAACTTGTTAGTATATAAAAATAATCTTGAGTAAAGCCTATATTGATTGACTATTAAAAGGGGAGGGAGAGTATCATCTTAGTGATTTTCCACACCAATCATGGACTATTGATCCCTCACATAATCTCCTAACAAGGGAATGGCCCTCCCTTCATAGATGGGCTAATATTGATAGTGCAAAAATGGATAAAGTCAACTATAAACTAGTGTGCTTTAAGATAACTATCGCATGCATCATATCATAAAAAAAATGTTCTAACATTATATTTTAAAATACATGTAAACTAAATCAAATAGGTGAAATGACAATGTTCAAACCATAAATATTAAGTTGGCCAAAGTTTTAATATAGTTTTACAAATCTCAAGATCAGTCAATTTCACACACACAACTCATTTGAGAAACTCCAATCTGCCTATTAATGTCACTAAACAATTATGTGAATTCCAGTACAATTACTTATTTAATGTTGATAATAAAAAATAATCATAATAATGCTAAAATTCATATATTTTAATCATATAAATATTTACATAATGGAAGCCATAGTATATATGATTACAAAAACATCATAATCTTTCCTATTCATCATTATGAGAATCTATATATCGAAATTAGGTAATAGATATTCAAATAAACCTCTTTGATTAAAAAATTGATTCCATTTTAATATACAAACAACCATAATAAACATTTAACTCTCAACCCAAATTTAATGATCATTTATTTACAACCAATTATCGTATAGATCCATATTTATCTTAAATACTAATCTCAACATACATAATCCATTATCCTCATGATAGTCATTTTAATCTTAGAAATTATTTTATAAAAGTCTAACATAATCATTAATAAGTAATCATTTAATACTTACCAACAAGTCAAACAATGTTTGATTCCAATTAAGATTCAATTTTAATTTCAAAGAAATAAAGTTCAGGATTCAATTCCACACAAGAGTAATATCACACATAAAAAATTTCATATCTTTCAATATAAAACATTTGGTAATGAAAAACCACTTAAATCTTATACAATATTTAGTTGCATACACACACACACACACACACACACACACACACACACACACACACACACACACACACACACACACACACACACACACACACACACACACACACACACACACACACACACACACACACACACACACACACACACACACACACACACACACATGTATCTATACATATATATGTACGTATGCATGTATGTATGTATATACCATATAACATTCACATGAATGTTATAAGGTATATACATACATACATATGTATAGATACATGTGTGTGTGTGTATCTTAACTCAAAATATCATTTTAATATTATATTCAAGTAATTGTATTGAAATCAAACAATACTAATTGGTTTGACACAACTCCACAATATAAAAAGAAAACTTCATATCTCCATGAACTAATTATAGCTAAAAGCTTAACTATTAATAGTCAGTCCTCTAGTTCTTTGAAAAACTATATTATTCATAAGTAATGAAAAGAAAAAAACATTTATAACTTATTCAAACCATATAATTAAATGCTTAGTTCAAATATCCATGACCCTACAATCCAAAGACTAGGTAAATATAACAGAGCACAGATCTGAATGGTATTAACCAAAAAATGAATAATATTTATTCAAATGTTGAATGAATACAAGAATAATACATAGTGTATTTAATCAATCCCATATTTTATATATTATTTAATGAAACTACTTAAATAAGAAATGTTATTCAAAACTAATCTAGTCTATTCATATTATGTATCAATAAATCTGACTACTTATATACCCTATCCAAATCTTTATATATGGATCAACTGAAAGTAAAAATCCCAATTCAATATAAAAAGTATACACGTTCGATTAAATATTTAATTAAATATTCACTCCCATACACAATGTTTCTAGCCACTAGCTATTATAATAGGGGTTCATTCATATTTAACCTTGTGAATGGGTTGAATCCATCCCAAGGGTTACGTATGAATGACCTATGCGTGTATTTTTTAAACATCAACTCTAATACTACAAATGAATACATAGTTACCAAAATAAACATAATCTTTCAATTTTATGCATAAAATGGTAAGGATGACCTTATTGAAGGGTTAAACCATACAAATTACTAGAACCATTATAAACTGATGAATTTTAGTTATTCAAACAACTTATGTTACTTCAAAAATAATTGAAACAATTCCAAGGTCGAAACCCCTACACCATTTCCCTGAATATAAAAAATATTTACACTTTACACTTTATAACCCATAAATCTCTTGAAACCTTAGTTTAATTTCTAGGTTTTATTTTTATCATTATCAATCACAACATAATGCACACATATTTGGAGTCAAATGGAGGGTTTTATACTAAACATTTTAAATATAAAATAATTTATTTAGAGTCATTACCAATGTTTCTATTCAAATTTTTTGCTTTTTCAGATTCAAAGGAGAGAAGAAACTAAAGAAATAATGGACAAGGCATGTGAAGTACCTAGATGAAGATCGCGCACCGTAATCCAGACGCTTGTGAGCACCCCTCTTTGGCTGTGGAGGAATGACACCTGCAAAGAAGAACTTGGACAAGAAAACGTTAGATAGATAGACAGTGGGTTGCCAAGCGAAAGCTTGTTCCCAGAAGTATGAGAACTTCCTTGAGGGAGGTCAACCCACTATTTTGATAAAAGATAAATGACTGATAAATGACAGAATGATAAAATAGACTGAAATGATAGCAAACTGAAAGAGAAAAGGAAGCAAAGGCTTACCTGGAAGAAGCTGTCAAACTGGTTGCAGTCGCCGACGTCGGTGGTATTACCGGCGTCGGTTGTCAAAGATGCCGATGTCGGTTATGTGGCTGACGTCGGTCGGGGTAATGACCGGCGTCGGTTGGGGCAATAGGCTTGGACAGGGTTTAGGCAGATTCTGGTCGAGTTTTAGTCTGTCTCTGCTTGAGAGCTCTGTGGACGAAGGTCTGAGTCTGCTCTGGGTCTGGTTTGAGGATGGTCTTAGTCAGTTAGGGGGTCAAAAGGATAGAGAGGGATAGAGAAATAAAGGAAGCCAATCTGGGAGATAGGAATCCGGGTCTGGGTGACAGTCAGGTCTGAGGGTGTGCTAAATCTAGTTTAAAAGCAGATGACTAGAAAGCATAAAGAAAACAAATAGAGAACATACCTGTGCCCTACTGAAGAAGGTGGTGATCTTGTTGCTGATGATGCCGGATGTGAAGCTTATTGCTGATGGAGAATCCCTGTTGTTCACTTGCAAAAGTTTGCTGTGTACCTGAGGGAGAGAGTCAGATTGATTGGGAGAGAGGTCAAGTGGAAGGACGGATGCAAGGGTCTGATACGAGGGTTCAAGAGTCGGGATGCCAGAGAGAGAGACACCGAGAGCGAAGAGGAGGAGATAACAGTGAAGAAGCCGTTATGAAAGATGCTGATGCCGGTAATGTCTCTGACGTCGGTCGATGGTTGATCGACGTCGGTGGCTAAAAGGCCGGAGAAAGGCTAAAAATAGCCTTTCATCCGTTTCCCAACCGCCATGTCAAATGAATGCGAGGATGAAACGATCGACAGGGGTTAAATGGGCGAGTGAAGAGATTGGAATAGGAGTCTAAGGCATTAAATGGCCATGTGGGGAATAAAGGGGATCCAAGGAAGGTATCCTAGGGTGGCAAGGGTGAGGTGGAAAGGGGGCCACTCAATTAAAATACTTAAGTTATTTTAATCAAATGGAGGGGACCAAGGCCAAGGGTTAGGATAGGGGTCTAAGGCGAACAAGGGGGGGAGGACCAAGGTGCAGACACGTTTACGGTGTCTACATTTTGCCCCTTTTTGTCTTGTTGGTTGTTCTTGACGAACTGCACAACAAAAACAGGAGTTGGTTGCCCCAGGAAAAGGATGAGGTGTTCCCCCCTCAAAGCGATAGTCGAGAGAAGGGAATCAAAGATCGAGTGTTGATTTGACAGAGAAATGGATAGAAGAGAGTGAGTGAAAACGCTGCAGTAGTAATGATTGCACGTAGTCCACTTCACGGGAGGGTCAGGTCAAATTGTCGCATGTCGAGGGTCAAGGAGTGCCAAAATTGAGGTAACCGGGCCCCAGCATTTAGTCGTCTGCTGATCGGGTCACTCAATCTAAGCTGAAGCTCCAAATGGTCATCGTGTTCCAGGTATCCCAAGCTCAGGAAGTGCTCCTAGAGACACGAAAAAGCCACAAGTAGTAGGGATCAACTGGTTCGCAATCCTATTCTTGCGAAGGGTCAAAAATAGTCTGCGGACAATTTTGCTAACCAACCGTGAGGTAGCACACACGCAAAAACAACCAAGGCAACATTGTCTTGGAAGTGGTCGAAGGTCGAAGGATGGTCATTGGTCAAGGGGATGGATGGACGAAAGGATGTGGCCGAGCTAACCTCAGAAAACATCATGTGATCTGAGTGCTGCCTACATAGCCCTTGTGTGAAGGGCCTCAGGCCAATGTAGTTCTCCCTAAAAGGGAGGAAGGGTCAAAGAGATTGATTGGTCTTGGTCAAAGCAAATGATTGGTCTTGGTCAAAGAGAATGATTGGTCTTGGTCAAATAAAATGATTGATCTTGCTCAAAGAGAATGATTGGTCTTGGTCAAAGTTGTCGATAGACTGGGCGTGGTCAAGGTCAAGGTCGCAGAAGAGAAGGTTTGTCCATCAAAGAGATGAACAAACGGGGGTGGTCAAGCTAACCTTAGAGGATGTGTTATCTGAGTGCTGCCTACATAACCCTAGTCATAGGGCCTCAGACCAATGTAGTTCGGACTAAAGGTCTGATTGATCGATGATTGGATGTGGTCAAGTGTCAAAATGATGAGGGCAAGATGATGCTATAGATGTCACATGGGCTGAGGGGCTTTCATCCCTAGCAAGTTTCCATAGTCATGATGGATGTATGATAAAAATGAATGGAAGTCGATTTATGCTTCAGCAAGTATTGGTTTATGCCTAACATAAATTGGGTCTGGTCGGTAGTTTCCATGTGTATTGGTGTCCATGGAAACTATGTGAAATGGACTAGGATGATGTCAGCGGAAAATGATGAAAATGGCTTGGTTTGAGTTGAGTTGCCAATTGATGTGGTTAAATGTGACCAAAGTGTAGAGAAAAGATGAAAGGCAAATTGCTCTTTCATTGACAAGGACCAGAAAGGAAGCATAGATAGGGGTTACTATAACAAAAGCCCCGTTCATGCATTACGTCGGTGACCAGTGTTGTGTTAGAACGGTAATCGAATCACTTTGACATTAAAGTGAGCTTGAAGTCCCTTGAGCAGGTGAGAGGAAGAGGATAGGGTAACCTAGTCTAAGAGCAAGAATAACCTTGCCCCTTTTTATAGGAGACCCTGAGACAACTACAAGCCAAGTCCATGACCCATTTTTTTTTTTTTTTTGGTGCAGGCTGATCGATGCGGGAAGCCTACATAGAGATGTCTTTTGATGTAGTGGTCATGTTGCAAAGCTGATCAATGCAGGAAGCTTCTAAGAAAGGTTGCTGTTTGTAGCAAGATTTAGTCATAGCCATCCTTCGAGGGAGTGGTCTATATTTTTGCTTTATAATGTTTGATAAGTTGGCCTAGCTGTCCTTTGAGGGATCAGTCTAGTAATACAGCAATGATAGTAAAGCTATCCTTCGAGGGAGCAGTCTATCTTTTTGATTTTGACTTTGTGACCTTGAATATGTTTTGATATCTTGATATATTTCTTGATTTTTTTTTTTTTTTATTAGAGTCACGGACAAGGCTGTAGAAGTTCAAGGACTCCCCTTTTATTAGGACAGAGCATCCATGCGTCATAAAAGGGTTGTAGAGGAATCGTTAAAGGGGAATAGGGTTGAAAGGGATGAGGATTGCTCAAGGGACGAGCTCAAGTTATGTGTCAAGTAGACGAGCACTCGACTAACAGAAGAATGGTCGAAGAGGCAATGCAAAAAGGGGGGGCTCAAGGTCTGATAAGTCCCTGGGCCATGCTAGTGTGTTAAGGTCTAAGTCAATTAGGAGCGTACTTGCCCCATTTGGCTCTTTCCAAATTGGTCAGATGTTGATTGATGAGTGGATGTGAAGTTGACTGATATGGTTGTTGATTGGTCGAGACTTGGTTGAATATTTTAGATAAAAAGGATTGGTTGAATGATATTTGATTGTTGATTGGTCGAGAGTTGGTTGAAGTGTGGTAAAATGTTTGGTCAAAGTTTGTCGAAGGTTTGGTCAAAGGTTTGGTCAATGTCATGGTCGAGGGTTGGTTGAGACTTGGTCGAGGTTTGGTTGAATGTTTGATCGAAGTTAGGATAAGGTTGGATTCCCCCAGTCGCTTAAGGAGAATGTTGGATAGATTAGTCAAGGTTGACTGAGGCTTGGTGATTAAATGGATTGTGTTAATGTCAAATAATGGGGTCAAAGGCGGTAAAGGGACCATAATCTGTCGTGGAGATCCTGATTTAGGTGATGAGGTTGGAGAGGCATGGGTCGAGGTTGATGTTTTGTCGAAGAGGTGGTTAAGAGGGTCCTTTGTGAGAAGGAAAGCATTTCTCCATTGTTGACGAATGACAGCTTTGAGAGCACAACAATGCTCAGCGTCATGTCCCGGAGTGTGATGATAGTTCCAAAATTTAGAGTTGTCGAACCAAGATGGCCTTTTTTTTAGAGTTGATGAATGGGACAGTGTTGAAGGTTTGTTGATGACGTGGTTGAGAAGAGAGGTGTCATTCGCCAGACATTGGCGAATGGTAACCTTAAGGGCACAACAATGCTCCGTGTCGTGTCCAAGCATGCGATGATACACATAAATGCAAGTGTGGTCGAACCAAGGTGGTTTTGGTCCGAGCGATTGATATGGTCTGAGAGGCGGGAGGTCAAGGTGAGAGGACTGCAACAATGGCCGTAAAAGCAAGGTATAAGAACCTGCTAATGGGTCTAGATGTCTTATTGCAGTAGGGGTTGATGACTTTGGTTTAAGAGGCATAAGAGGTGTTGGTCGATGGTTTGAGGGAGATACATGTTTGATGGGTTGAGGGAGTAATGGAGGCGATGTGCCTCTGTGAAGGATGGGAGTAGGCAGTATTCCTATTAAAGTGGACAGATGCGGGCCTAAGATTGAGGGCAATGATGAAGGTGGGGGGGAAATTCTCTGATGTGGTCTAGTGGCTTTCGTTAGTTTGGGTCGAGGACCACTATTATGTGAGGCAAGGTTAGATGTGGGTTTGGGTTTGGATGTGGATGAAGGTGAGTGAGATGTAACAATCTCAGGTAAAGGGCAAGAGGAAACCGTGACTGGGTCTTTCTCGGTTGAAATGGGTAAAGAGACTGGTTCTTTTCTCGGTGGAGAAGAAATAGGAGAGTGTGGCTCCTCCAGATGGCAGGAGGCAAGGATGAGTATGCCTTTCGCTTGTGCTTGAGGAGTAGGCAAGGTATGGTCATTGGATGAAGGTGGGGCTAATGGTGTAGGTGTGGCCAAGGCGTCCCCCAATATAGGAGAAATAGATGGAGTACTAACAGGAGAAGAGGGTTCTTCATCTTGTGATAGACGAATAGGAGAAGACTCTTCTGCCTGTGAAAGAGATTGGTCAGAGACAAGAGGTAAGATAGTGTTAATCGTGTAAATGTCATGGTCATGAGAATCTTGGGTTATGGTTTGGACGTTGTTTTGAGTAGGTGGAAGATTTGGAAAAGGGTGTTTGAAGATGTCGATATGTTGATTGGGTGGGGCGTTCGGGTTATCTAAAATAAGATCCCCCTTGTCGATCATGTCTTGGACGATGTTTTTGAAAGTTCGGCAGTTGTCAATGTCATGGCCTTGGATGCGATGAAAGTGGCAAAAGTCAGCCTCTCTATACCATGTAGGGAGGGCTTTAGAGGGGTCAAATTGAGGTGGTCGGATTGGAGGGAGATTGAGGACCCCCTGCTTGAGAAGTTTTTCCAAAATGGAAGCGTATGGTTCTCCAAGTGGAGTGTAAGAATGCTGGATATACCGTTGTTGGAATTGTTTGGTAATGCTGGAAGATGTCGAAGGTTGGGAATAATTTGTTGTTGTTGAGGATGGTGATCTAACGACCACAGTGTTGGCCACTCCTTTGGACTTGGAGTTGGTAGAAGAAGAAGGTCTGGAAGAAGAATGGTCAGTAGATTTTGCGTTGGTATTACGCAATTTGACCTTGTCTTCTTCAAGGGCACGGAGTTCAAGCTTTCGAGCCATGATGAAAGCTTCGTCAAAAGTGCAGAATGTCTGAATCTGCAAGGTAGAAGAGATGTGGTTGGCACATGCTTGAGAAAAGAGCTCGATGAGCTCTGGTTGAGGCAAGAAGAAGGAGAGCTGGTTAATCAAACCTCTCCAACGAGCGACAAAATTGACTACAAATTCATCGTCAAATTGCCTGATGGAGTAGAGGTCTGTGATAGAGACTTGTTTAGTAATGTTAATAGAGAAATGGTCAAGAAATAATTGGGCAAGTTGGATGAATGAAAAGATAGAATGTCTGGTAAGAGAGCTATACCAGTCAAGGGCAGGGCCAAAAAGTGACATAGGAAACGTGCGTAATAATAACGCATCGTCGTGGGCAATAAGGTAACAGGCATGTCTGAATGCTCGTAGATGTTGCTGTGGGTCTTCCTTACTCTGAAAGTGAGTGAATTTAGGAAGCTCCCAATGGTTAGGGTATGGTCGAATAGGGACGGAAGGATGGATAGGCTCATTACAAATTTGCTCATATAACAAAGTATTGCTGGAACCAGAAATGGAGACTTCGAGATTGGACATTTTATCCATCAGCATCTTAATGATGTCTACTGACGGATTGGTGGGTTGGGTGCCCCCTAGGTTGTTAGGTGCTTGGAAGAGGCTAGAGGAGGTGTGTGACATAGTCGGTTGTACAATGTACAGATGACTAGTCGTAGGGGCAAAAGTGGAGGCTAAAGGTGGCTGCGTTATGAAGGTTGAAGGTATAAGTTGACTGGGCACTGCCAAAGGTGGTTGAATGGCGGCACTGGTAGCAAGATAGGTTAGCACTCCTACATTTGTGGGCCCAAGAGTGTGAGGGGTCGAGACAATCAAATTCTGATATGATGTAAAACTTGGTTGAATTGCAGGTGGTTGAGGGGGTAATGGAACCCCGATGGAGGTCGGTCTAAAAATAGACGGGGAGGCCAAACTTTGCGTATTGGCCATGATTGGGTTAATAGTTGAGGTGAAAGGCTGAGTCATAAAGGGTTGGGTGGTGAATGGTGTGGATGTCGTCGCCACGTCACCTGAAAGGTCTCGCGTTGGGTTTCTCGCGAGATAGTTTTGGAGGGCTGCGGTATTGAGGTCCAAGAATCTCTCAAAATCTTGGTCCCCTTTAGGGATGATGGGAATTTGAGTCGGGGTCGGGGTCGGGGTTGGTCCTATAGGAGTTCTTTCAGTCTCCGAGTGGAACTCCATGATAGGACTGGTTAGGGACGAGGGAGCGTGGTAAAAAAGGAGGGTCAGATTCCAGAAACTATGTTTTTGCAATTCCAAAAACTTGGAATGGAGTTTTTGACAGAGAAGGGACAGGTTTTAGGCTGCTAGTTTTGAAAAAAAAGGACAGTGATAGAGACCAACGTCAGTTTAAAAACTGATGTCGGTAAGGAAGATAGCCGACGTCGGTCAGATAATCGATGCCGGTAAGATATGAAAGACGACGTCGGTGAAAAGACCGATGCCGGTGACTGGGGAAAGCCGACGTCGGTGGAAGAACCGATGTCGGTGACTGTGTTTTCCAGAGAACCAAAAGATTTGAAGATTCTTGGAAAAACAATGAGGAAAGCATCCTCACTCACTCAAACAAACAGATGAGGAGAGGAAAACAGAGGGAGACAGACAAGCCTAAGCGATAAATCCTAGGAATTAACTTTAGAATCTTATGGCTTATGCCTTAGATGAATGTTTGGGGAGATTGGTTTCAAGAAGGGTCCTAGAAGAAGGCAGTCTAAAGATGGTTTCAGGTGTTGTTTTAGGTGCTCAAAAATCTGTGTTAGGGTCTGGTACGTGGCCTGGTGCTAAGGAGGAAGCTCCCCTCACTTCACGATTCCAGTGGTTAGCTGGTCTCGCTTAGCCAAGATATACCTCACCTAGAGTTTATCCTCTGCTAGAGAACGGAGTGGGCTTCCCCCTTGGTGATGAAATCCAAGTAGGGTCACCGGGACGGGTAAGGTATCCGCTGGGGGATGAAATCCCAGTCGGGCCTTGTCTCAAGTAAGTTTTATGTTCGTTTTAGTGCATGTGGTTTGGTAGTGTAACATCAAGTGTCTACGGTTCATTCAATATGCGTCTAAGTTACTAGATGTGGACTAAGAAGATGCAAGCACAAGCAAAAATGAATGCAAAGTGTTTTAATGCCCAAGTCGAAATGTGATGTTTGTTATGAAGACAAGTTTGAGAAACGGTTGAGAGTATGATGTTTAGACTAGTCTAGAAATGCAAGGAAGAAAGATTCGTTTTAGTCCTGCTTATAGTGTCATTGAGAAGAAAAGAAGGAGGAGAAAAGGTAAGAACCTAATGCTCCTAAATGAATGAAGAAGAAAAAGGAACCCAGGAGGAACCTAGGGTCCCACCGGGCGTGGCAGAATGTTTCTATTCAAATTTTTTGCTTTTTCAGATTCAAAGGAGAGAAGAAACTAAAGAAATAATGGACAAGGCATGTGAAGTACCTGGATGAAGATCGCGCACCGTAATCCAGACGCTTGTGAGCACCCCTCTTTGGTTGTGGAGGAATGACACCTACAAAGAAGAAGAACTTGGACAAGAAAACGTTAGATAGATAGACAGTGGGTTGCCAAGCGAAAGCTTATTCCCAGAAGTATGAGAACTTCCTTGAAGGAGGTCAACCCACTATTTTGATAAAAGATAAATGACTGATAAATGACAGAATGATAAAATAGACTGAAATGATAGCAAACTGAAAGAGAAAAGGAAGCAAAGGCTTACCTGGAAGAAGCTGTCAAACTGGTTGCAGTCGCCGGCGTCAGTGGTATTATCGGCGTCGGTTGTCGAAGATGCCGATGTCGGTTATGTGGCCGATGTCGGTCGGGGTAATGACCAGCGTCGGTTGGGGCAATAGGCTTGGACGGGGTTTAGGCAGATTTTGGTCGAGTTTTAGTCTGTCTCTGCTTGAGAGCTCTGTGGACGAAGGTCTGAGTCTGCTCTGGGTCTGGTTTGAGGATGGTCTTAGTCAGTTAGGGGGTCAAAAGGATAGAGAGGGACAGAGAAATAAAGGAAGCCAATCTGGGAGATAGGAATCTGGGTCTGGGCGACAGTCAGGTCTGAGGGTGTGCTAAATCTAGTTTAAAAGTAGATGACTAGAAAGCATAAAGAAAACAAATAGAGAACATACCTGTGCCCTTTTGAAGAAGGTGGTGATCTTGTTGCTGATGATGCCGGATGTGAAGCCTGTTGCTGATGGAGAATCCCTATTGTTCACTTGCAGAAGTTTGCTGTGTACCTGAGGGAGAGAGTTAGATTGATTGGGAGAGAGGTCAAGTGGAAGGACGGATGCAAGGGTCTGATACGAGGGTTCAAGAGTCAGGATGCCAGAGAGAGAGGCACCGAGAGCGAAGAGGAGGAGATAACAGTGAAGAAGCCGTTATGAAAGATGCCGACGCTGGTAATGTCTCCGACGTCGGTCGATGGTTGACCGACGTCGATGGCTAAAAGGCCGGAGAAAGGCTAAAAATAGCCTTTCATCCGTTTCCCAATCGCCATGTCAAATGAATGCAAGAATGAAACGGTTGACAGGGGTTAAATGGGCGAGTGAAGAGATTGGAATAGGAGTCTAAGGCATTAAATGGCCATGTGGGGAATAAAGGGGATCCAAAGAAGGTATCCTAGGGTGGCAAGGGTGAGGTGGAAAGGGGGCCACTCAATTAAAATACTTAAGTTATTTTAATCAAATGGAGGGGACCAAGGCCAAGGGTTAGGATAGGGGTCTAAGGCGAACAAGGGGGGGAGGACCAAGGTGCAGACACGTTTGCGGTGTCTACAACCAAATATAAGGCTTTTATATGTTTTCAGCCATATGGATGGGTCATACCCATCCTTAAGGTCGACCATCTATACCCAATTCAAATATTCATTTTAAAATCAACAATATAACTTCACCAATTTTGGGGTTATTTGACAAATGATAGACAATTTTCATTCAAAGTATGTATCTAAAATGATAAACCAAAAAATATCACAACACTCCCTACCTTAAATGTAGTTCTAGGTAAAAATGAAATACCAAAAACTATTTTTTAATATATTTATCCTCATCCCATGTTCCCCTTTCTCTTTATTTTTCCACTGTACTCTTCTCCATAGTTGATGGTTTCTATTTATTTCTAAAATTTTCCAATGTGCATTCAAATTTTTTGGCATAGTCGTCTCCTCTAATTTCTCAACATTCAGTTCACCAGTCAAAAATTTCATCATCATAAAATAATGCAAAACAAATAGTCCTATAATATTTTCATTATGAGTCAAAGTATCTAGAAACTCCATGATTCACAACCCTAAATTCTTTAATATTCCCAATATAATAATCATTTAAAGATTATAAAAATGAATGATAGTCAATGACTTAAGAAATGTCAATTATTACCATGAAAAGTGATATAGTTTGAAAGTGTATTAAATTTACATTATAATAATGACTCAATCAAAATTTAGCCCATTCCTTTGACTATACCTCAAATAATATGACTTAATTTAATATTCATAACCTAAACTTAGTCTAAGTATAGTCATCGGCTACACAAAAAAATAAAGTCCCTTTATTATAACAATGAAAATCAAATATGTCCTAAGGTTTATTCAAAAACCCTCTACTAAATAAATTTTATTGATAGACAATACATTAATTACCCTACATATATTTTTATTATTATATATGAATAGATATTACTAGAAATAATTACAAACATTTGCAAGATAATAGATTTAGACTTCACATCACAACAATATCATTTAAAGACTTAAGAAAAAAGGTATAATGATTATAAATACATGAATTAAACTAAGTAAAACATATTAATTTACCTCTAAAAACATAGGCTTAACTCATTCGACCTAAATGGTACATAGTTGTAGACAATGGAGTAAGATAAACATGTAAAAATATCAACCATCATATGATCTCATAAATTCAAACACACTACCAAGGTTGAAACAATATGCAAACACAAAAATAAAACATATCCAAATGCATAAAATACATTAATAACTAAATTCATCCTACAAGCAATATTAACGACCTAAAAATTACCAAATAGATTTCTACTCTATGTGGTGTGTGCAGGGTTCTTGTATCACTTTCCTCCCCCACTTATCTTTATCTACACCATATTCTCTGATGATACCTTCCATTAGTCATAGTTAGGATGGTGGAATCCATATTGCATCCACCTCAATAAAATTAATAGTAGTTAGATCATATCATGTAAAAAATATAATAAACTATTGTAACAAAATATATTGTATAATCATGATTAAAATATATCATAATAGAATAAAAATAACTACTTATCAGTTAATTATCATGACCATAAACAATAAACAATATCCATAATTAAATAATTATAGTTAATGCATCAAATAAACCAATCACTAACCATATAATAAGGAAAAATAAGTCGAGAGGAAAATCATGATTTAACATTTTTCCCCCTAAAGTGGGTCATCATCTCGATGACTCTTATTTCAACAAAAATTCTAAAATAAAAATAGTGTTTAGAAAAAAATTAACATAATATCTAAAAAATTATTAAGCAAACAAATAAGGAAATAACTTATAAACATTTTCATAATGTTCTTAAGTATCACTATCTTTAGAATATTTATCTCACTAGACATTGTACTGTGACACTTCTCTATTACACAAACTAAGTTTGCAAATGTCAATTATTTTGTCTAGTTCTACTGTAACCACCCTAGGATTTATAACCTATAAAGCATTCCAATCCAACATGTGAGAAGGATCAATAACATACTTTCTAAGATATAACATATGGAAAACATTATAAATGAGTGTTAAAATTGGTGGTAAATTAAGCATGTACACCAAAATATTGAAAAATTACAAGATCTCAAAGGGTCCCACATATTTAGGAGATAATTTGGTTAATTTACCAAATTTGATCGATATTTTCTAAGGTTTAACATGCATAAATACTTTATCTCCAACCAAAAACTACATTGTTTTTATTTTTAGATCACCATAGTTCTTCTACCTACCATTGGCTTTATCCAATCTCTAATTTATTAAATTAAACCACTCTTCCATTTTAAGAAGCATATCTAGACCAAAGACTAATCTATATTCTAACCTATCCAAGTTTATTGGTGTTTTACACCTTCTTCCATACAATTCCTCAAATGGAGCCATTTTTAGTGATGATTTATATGAGTTGTTGTAGGCAAAATCAACCAATAAAAGATATTCTTCCCACCTATACTTCTAATCCATGCAGTACATCCTTAAAAGCTCTTCTAACACCTAATTCACCCTCTATTTATCCATTTGTTTCTATATGGTATGTTTTACTAAAGTTCAACTAAGAACCCAAATCTAAATTGAGAGTCAATTAGAATTTAACATTCATTTTAGGGTGCTTATCTGAAATAATATTTTCCAAAAACCCATACAACCTATACACTTATTTATTAAATATTTTCACAAGCTTAAATCACTAACATTATAAACATCACAAAACAAAATAAGTTACATATTTATAATTTTTTTCTAGAAATATAATGGCCTTATCTATGTGAAGAGATTAGTCACATTTGGATGTCCTGAATAAGGAGCAGTGTGTAGTTCTTTGAGTACTACAGTCCTCAAATTCTCCTTATTAAATACATAAATCCATCATTTGTACCTCAACAAACCATCATATCTTAATTTTAATCCCTTTTACTTAGGATCCTGAATATTTTGAGCTAATGTTAACTTTACTAATTTTTAAAATTCATCTCCTAGAGAGAATTTCACCACTTGATCACAAAAGGTACTCCTAATAGTAGCCAATACTGCTATATACCTTACATAACTAAGGTCACCCAAAATGCTATTTTCCTTTCCACTAATGTAATTAATGTCAAAATAATTATCTAACAAGAACTCTAACCATCACCTCTAACATGAATTCAAGTTAGGTTGGGTGAAGATATACTTGAGCCCCAAGTTCTCAATCTTGAGCTCAAATAGTTTTGTAACAGATAACACCTCTAGACCTATAAGGCATGAGAAATTGCAACCATTTATAAATAATGTATGGCATAATTTTCCTCATATAGTTTCAAATTTATGGACTCATAAGTTAGAACAAAACCCTCTTGCATGAAAGCTCCTCTAATACCATCTCTTGAAGTTGTTAGTGCCCAAAATTGAACTAAAGTAATTGGGCCCTTATTAGTGAAAATGTCTAAGTCATTATCCCAACTAATATTTCAAAGTTATATTTTGAAAAGTTCAAGTCCATGTTTAAGATGCTAGGTGATTTAACATTGGTATTTACTTAGTGTATTTCCTTTGAGCTCTTTGCATTGGTTATTTCCTTATGTTAATTTGGTCTATTTTTGGTACAAAGTCCTTGACTTTTAGAGAAAGTGTTCATGTAAATTGTTCAAAGGCCAAATTATTTCATTTTTTTTGTCCATACAAAAATCTTGAAGGGCCATTTACTTTAGTCACTTTATCTACATAAAAACCTCAAAGGGATATTTCCTTTGTTTCAAGTCATTTATTTCAGACTTTTTGTCCATGATAAAAAGTCTAAAGGGAACTTTCCGTTCAGGTATTTTGCTCATAAAAAAAACCTAAAAGAATTGTAAGGACTTATTTATTTTGGCCAAAGTGCCTACAAATAGTCCAAAGGGTCATTTTTCCTTTGAAAAATTTCCTAAGGGTCATTTCCTTTAGGCATTTTGCCCTTACAAAATTCCTGAAGGGAACCTTCAAAAGGTCTTAAGGGAACTTTCAAAAGATCAGGAGGAAACTTTCAAAAAAATTGAAAGGCACTTTCAAGATATCTATTGGGCCATTCCAAAATGCTAAAGGGAAATTATGTAGGGCAAGTGCCCTTGATAAAATTTTTGAAGGGTATGTTCAAATGGTCAAAGGGCACTTTTGGAAAAGTTGATGTGGATCAAAAGTCCTATTTATTTTGGAAAAATTTCCTATGCAAAAATTCTAAAAGAATTGCATTTCTTCAAGATAAGTAGCAATTTTATTTTCTATGAGGAAATTATTTAAAATAAAGTGTCTGAAATAATTGTCTTGATGAAGACAGGAGTAAGTCTCAATTCTTTAGACAAAAGTGCAGAGGTCCATTTCATTCAACAAAAGTACATAGCTCAATTTATTTGGGGAATTATTTTAGAAAAAGTGTCCAAAAAAATTTGTCCCAATTAAGATAGAAGGAACTAAGTCTCAATTCTTCAAGAAAAAGTGCATAGGTCCATTTCCTTTGACATAACTGTATAGCTTAATTTATTTAGGGAAATTATTTCAGACAAAATGCCTCAAACAATTACCCTGATGAAGATAAAAGGCTGAAGACTCAATTCTTGTGGGAAATGTGTGAAGTTAAATCCTTCAGGGAAATTATCTCAGATATTTTATCTAAGACAATTATCCTAATAGAATGCCCAAATAAATTATTATGAGATAATTGTGCTAAAGAAAATCCCAAAGTAAAAGTGCCAAAGAAAATAGGATTGCCAAAGACAAGCACTCAAAAAAAAAATATCATGGAATAAATTCCTCAAAGAAATATTTATGAATTACATGTATGATGGCCTCATGTGAATCTTTTAATCAAAATGTGGATGTCAACTTTAAGCTTCAGAGACTAGCTATTGGGATTAAAATGTTCAAAGGTGGTCATGTGAGCATCAATTTTAGACCCTGTGAAGTAGCCATTTATTCTTAAATAGAGGTAGATCTAACGACAAACATTTTCATGGGGTAAGATGATCCAATAGTGTGTGATCAAAGCTAAAGAGTCAAAGGAGCATAATAATCTTGTGGGGATACCAAGTGGCATATCTTTAGAGACAAGAATAGGTAATATCTAATGATTCCCCACCCATCAGATCATGATTTGATGGAGCATGTTTGCTTAAGCACTCAAGATCAGATGGTTCAAGTTCAAAGTCAAAAAGTGAAGCTTGTAATGCATGATAAGGCTTTAACATGTTTTCATCGATTGATGGTATGAAATTGACCATAAAATTTATGATCAATGAGGTGAATTAAGTTAAGGTTTTGAATCAAGCCTAAAGTGAATTTAATGATGACACACATTGTAAGCATGTTAGATAGAGTATTGACCAATCAATGGCATTTGATCCTTTAGGTCAATATCACAACATGTGCTTTCTTGGGTGAGCAGATCTAATGGTACGATCCAAGACAAAATTCTAAAATATCCCATATTACATTAGGAAGTCACAAGTTCCCATATTGGAGCCAATCAATTGACTTAGTCACTCTTAGTCCCTAAAAGTGCCTAGTTGGATCTAATGTGTCATGCTAAATGTTAGTATTTGGTAATATTTGGTTTTAAATCTAAAATTGATGATTATTTCATGGACATAATAATCATTTGAAGTGTATAATATTTATAACTATCATCCCATAGTGAATATTTCTAATCATGATCATGGATGATTTTTTTTTCATGTCACAACCATATCAACTTTCTAGTCATCATTGTAGGTAATGGGCATTCCATGTCATGAAAAATAAGAGATTTCTTGTCCATAAGTTTCCATGATTTGCAATCAAGTAACAAGAAAGCATTTCCAAATAAGTTTCACATGAGGACAAAATTTGTTTATCTCTTCAAATGATTTTCTCCCTCGATCTATGAAATTTAATGGTCAAGATCATCTCCAAGTAGTTGAATATGATAGAAAATAGTTATTTGGGCCTTTGTTATGAGTTTTACCATCTAGATCATGAATTTATTAGAATCTTCAATCAAAATTTCAAAGGTTTGTTGCAAATCTTCATCATTCCTTGCAAAGGTAGTTTTAATAATGATGATGTTCTTGTAAGTAGATGAAGATCTCAGGCATGGCATAGAATATTTTCTATCTAGAAGTATATTGGTGGAATTGAAGGCTTGTTCTATAATTTTTCAAGTTGTGACCCACAGTTCCAAATTCAAAAATGTATAAGTAGGGGTTTTGTCCTCTATTATAGGTTTGTTTTTAGTTGTTGGTTGTTTTAGGTCTTTATTTTAGGTGTCCATTTTCTCTAAGTCTAGGTTCTACAAAAAATTTCCAAGATCAATTGTTGTATGTAGATTTTTTCTCCCTTACTAAGGTGGTTGCATCTGTATAACTATTAGCAAGATTTGAGAGCATGTTTATGTCTCCCATTTCAAAAGAACAATCTCACCATGCTTGTCCCCATGGTAGCATTTTGAAGTGTTGATGTTTGTAATATTTCTTTTCAAGTCACTAGAAAATATTTTTGGTTCTTTATTATATCCTATTAATGAAATGGAATAATATGTTTTAAAGTTTTTATTGATTGGATATTTGGGTTTGTGTTCATTACTAGTTTTCATTCTAAGCATGTACCTAGGTTATAAATCTCTCTTTATAGCTATATTTGGAAATTTTTTATTGAATACATTTTAAGGGCACCCTGGGTTCATGAATTTATGATGCAAAAGTATTTGAGATTCTAGTTTTAGTGTATGTCCTAGTATCTCAAGGATCATTTAGTGTTTATCATTGTCTTAAATTTGTATTTTTTTTTGCATCTTTACTAAATAACATTGTTATGAAATACTTTTAGATACCCAGTTGTCTAGAAGCCACCAGCATACCACCCTCCCTCTTTATAAGCACATAAATTTTCCTACCTTATCCTACCCTATATATAACATAATTTATTTCATATTATAAGTGTTAATTGCCTTGAAAATGCATAAAATATTTAATATTTGAAATGTGTTTTCAATTTGTGCTTTAAATTCTATTGCTACAGTTTTCCATTTTGGCCCTATTGTTGAATATTTTATAGAATGAAGATTGTAGTCATCCCCTCATCTGACTTTAGTAGCTTGCATATGACATAGATAATTTGTATGTTTTTTGTGATAATCCTTCATAGTTAAAGTGTGTAAACTTGGCTATGCCCTGGTCATATTTGTTCCTTGTGCCAAGAATCCCCATGGAGATTGAATTATGAAATCCCTCTATGTGAGCAAGCTACCCCATAGGTTCTCTCACCTTGGTTTAGGCAGATCCAAAAGTATCAGGGAGATAACCATCCCCTTTGTGGGTGCCTCTTAGTCATTTTATACATTTGGTTTAATATTTATGTCAAATCTTTCCTCAACTATAATGACATACTAGTGGGTTTTACATCATTATTTGTCATTTTATTTTCAAGTGTGCAAGGCTGAATGTATGATGTGTATAACTAGGAAAAACACTCTTTATGTCACTATTATTAGCGATTCTTTTAGAGAGACATGAGTATTTCATCTCATGAAGTTATCTACTATTACTACACTAATCTATCTTAGTTTTCAACATCACAACAGTCCACTAGGGACATGCTAAGGAGTTTTAAGGTTTGATAATTCAACTTCTACTAAGTATATTGAGAATAAATATTAACATTACATGTTGAAAGGTGTCTTTTATCTTTTGAAACATATTTTGAAAATGTAAATGTGTTTTTTCTATATCTCATTAAGATTTAACAAGTCTAATTTCAACATGTATCACAATAGTTTGTCAACTATTATATTCTAGAATATTGATTTTAGTGGGGACTCCAACTTTATTTTTTAATTTTAAGAAAGATTGGTGCCTATTCTATATATTATGCTAAATTTCAATTTTAGGTATCTTCTTGTTTGCAAATCTAGAAGGACTAAGATCATCTTTCAAAGGTGACCAATCTAAGAGTCTTGTTCCACCCTTAGGTTTCTTCAAAGAAGAAGGGGATAAGTCTAGAATCTTGTTGAAGGGAAAAGATCAACTGCCAAAGGTTGTCTAGTTTTTGATAATATTGAGATCTTTATTAACCCCACCCCCCCATTATTGAGGACAATCATAGATCTCCTAGTGATTCTAAAACACATAGTCCCA
The DNA here is from genome assembly GCA_037957365.1 of Torreya grandis. NCBI lineage: Eukaryota > Viridiplantae > Streptophyta > Pinopsida > Cupressales > Taxaceae > Torreya > Torreya grandis. Next base: position 941,913 of record JARHVA010003465.1, on the reverse strand, counting down.
TTTATTTTCTAGCTCGTTCTCAACCAATTGAATTCCCTCCTAAGTTTGATCCACCAAGTCCACCTTATTCATCCTCACATATCCTTTTTTCATTTATTCTTGAAAATATTATTAAACTAATCATGAGGTATAGGGACTAAGATGAGAATGTATGTCTTGCATTCCATATTCCCAGATTTAAGCCTATTAATTTGGATGATATGGTATGCTATCCTAATGAAGTCCCAAATGAAGTTAGGAAATTCCAACCAAAATTCCAAGGGAATAATGTGGTAAGTGATGATCAACATCTTAGGTATTTTCAAAATATTATTAAATAATATGAGGTTAAGTATGAGGATGTGTGTATAAAGTTATGTGTTCACACACTAGAGGATGATGCTCATAATGGTTTAATTCCCTTCTTGTTGGATATATTGATTCATGGAAAGAGATACAAATTGTTTTTAGAATTTAGTATGTTGCTAGGATTGATCCAAGGGTTCTCTTGGCTGAATTTGAAAATATCAAGAAGAATCCTAATGAGTGTTTAGAAGACTTCAAAACTTGGTTCAACAAGACCATGATGAAGCTACAAAAAAAAAATCAAGCCCAGTGATAGAGTGTGCTTGATAAAGTATTGTGATGCCTTTAATAAGAAGGTTATGTATTTCTTTAGGGATAAGGATCCCACTAACCTATAGTTGAAATTTAATATAGCCATCAAAATTGAGAACAACATAAGGGTTGTGGGAAAGCCCATGAATAAGTGGGCTGATGTGAAGCTAGTCAATTTGGAAAAGATAAAACCCATAAAGATATCCAACTTAGATGAAACTATCAAAAATTTGGCCTTTAATGTCAAAGAAATGTCATGTAAGTTGGTTAGAGCTAAAAAGGGGGTCACTTAGGTGTCTACTAGCTATGAATGGGTTCCAAATTTGAATAAAACATAAATTGGGCTTGCTTTCCAACATGGAGATAATGATAAATTAAATAAGCCTGCACATGAAGAAAGGATGGATAGAAAATAGAATAGAGGGTCTATAAATAAGGTGCCTGATCCTTTAAACACCAAGGTAAATGTTGTGAATTCTAGTTTAGATGTTGATTGGTTAGATTTATGCATCCTACCACACCCTCCATGTGATGTTATTAAACAATTTGATGAAGATCTAGATGAACCTAAGGATGCATCATTTGACTATGAGATTTTATGTTTGATTGTCAAAGACCTTAGATTAAATAGAATACCTCCATGGAATTACTAATTGACACTATGGTTGATTAGTTTTGGTGTGTTGTTGAAATGGAGAGTGTCACAACTTTTGAATTTTTTTATGATGTTAATATGGCACAAGCATATGAATTACCCATTCATGATTTTGATATATTGCACTCTATGATGATCAAGAAAAATCTTGGGTTAAATCCATAATTTTAGGATAGGTGGATGTTAATTAATGCATCAACTACCTAAAATAAGGAATACAACTTGAGAAGTAGGAAACCAAGTGATGCTCTTCAAGACACTACCCCTAAAAATCCAAAGGTAGGGAATGTAATCAAGGAAGTAAAAAAATCTACAATAGTCCCAAAAACTTCCAAGATAACACTTGTAACCCAAGCTACTAAGCCTAAAGGTGATCATACTAAGAATAATAAAACACCCTTATTGTTTAGTATCCCTAAGGGTGATAATGAATTCAAATGAAATCCACCTTTGAAGGTTACTATTAAAAATGTTAATCCATCCCATCCTAATCAACTTTAGACCTTGAGTGACTGTATTCTAGTTGAAAGTGTTTTTACCCTTTCACCAAATACACCTCTTCCTCATTATAGTGTGTGTGATATGGCTCAAGTGTTGAGTCAAATAAAAATCACCATGCCACTTGTTGAATTGTTGAGAGTACCTAAACATAAGAAAAGGGCCTTTGAAGATTTGGAGTTTGGTGAAAATTTAGCTACAAATGAAGTTGAGTTACCCTTAGCACCCCTAGAAGAAGATGCAGAATTAGAAGAGGTTGTTAAACCTATTCCAGAGTTTTATTTTTGGATGACATTAGTAGAGAGTTAGTTAAATTTGGATCTATTTTATATAACCCTATTAATCAATGGTCTGATTATTCATAACTAAATGTTTGATTCTGGCATTTATTATGATGTGATGCCCTTGGGTGTCCTCAATGAACTTGGAATGAAGATTACATTAACCCTTGGCAAGTGTTATGCCATGGAATCATGATAGGTTTTGGTGGTTAGACAAGTTAAGGGGTTGGTTTTATAGCTGGTTGTTCATTCAATAAAGCACTTGAACATGGATGTTGTAGTTGTAGACTACCTACCTAAATGGGGGATGTTGTTGTCACATAAGTGGGTTACTAGCATGGGTAGAATTGTGTATATGGAATTCTCATATGCCACCATTCCTTTGGAGGGTAAAATGGTCAGACTTTATAAAGAGCCAAAGATGTTACATGTGATTGAAGATCTGAATCATGCTCTTAATGAAGTGTTGTACATAGACATTGAGTTAGGCAAAAAAATTTGGAATGTTGATACTAGTGAATAGCCTATTATTCTTGATGTTGAAATTGACAAATAAAATGTATTTTGGAAGATGTGATTTGATGGATATTGCTCCAATATTGGAAACGGAATTGGGGTTATCTTCTATGCTCTTAATGGTAAATAGTTTATGTTTTATCTTTAGATTTATTTTAAGTGCATGAATAATACTATTGAGTATGAGGCACTCTTACTTGGTTTAAGGATTTATCATGAATATGTAATTAAGTGTTTAATTATCAAGGGTGATTCCAAGCTAGTTGTAAGTCAAGTCTACAATGCTTTTACCATAAAAATAAGAGGTTAATATAATATTAGAATGTTGTTTGGGATTTACTTGAATTTTTGATGATTTTTTTTGGTGCTATCATGATATATGTTTCAACTGAGGCTAAAAAAGTATAGGGCTAGGTGCTCAATTTGACATTGAAAATATGATCCCTTGCTATAAATATCAAGTGGAGGTGCTTATTAGGCCTTCAATCCTAGACAATTTTCATCATTGGTAGGTATTTGATGATGATGAATAGATTAGGAGGTTTTTAAATTATGAAGCTAAGTTTCATGATCAACTCATAAACCTAGGATGTATGGTTAGGTTAGTGATGGGAAAGAGACCTTGTTTGGGAAAGGCATTATGTAGCTAAAGATAAACAATATCCCAAGAGGATAGGTCATTTTGGAGGCATATTTTGATGGAGAAAATAGAATCAAGTCAAGAGACTCATTTATTTAAAAAGATGTGACTAGGTTTAGCTTGGGTTCTCATGAGAATCCAAGAAAGGTTTGACTAGGTACTCAGTTGCAGTTGATAAGAAATCTTACATGCAGTTGTTAAGGAAGTACTAGGATTGCTTAGTGTGGTCTTATTTTGAGTTAAAAACATATATGAAAGACTTATTCTATCACATCATCCCATTACAACCTGATAGTAAGTCTTTTAGGTAGAAATAAAAACCCATTAACCCAATCTTGGCCACCAATATGTGAGATGAATTAAATAAGATAAGGGGTAATGGTATCATTCAACTCATTAAGTATTCATCATAGGTTTCAAATTTAGTCCCTATAAGAAATAAAAATTGTGATATCCACTTATGTATGGATTTTATAAATTTGATTAAGGTTTATTTAAAAGATAATTATCCACTACCTAATATGGAAAACCTGCTATAAAGTGTCACTGGATCAAAAATGTTTTCCACATTACATGGATTCTCAGGTTAAAACAAGGTTGTCTTCAAGGAATCTGAGAGATCCAACACCATGTTCATAACACCTTGAGGAACATATGTATATATGAGGATACCTTTCAAGTTGATGAATGTTGGTGCAATGTTCTAGCAAGCTATGAACATCACTTTTATATGGATAATTAACTAGTTCATTTTTGTGTATTAGGATGACATCACTATATACGCCAAGACTAGATAACAACATTTGGAGCATTTGGAAAAGATGATAATTAGATGTAGGGAGTTTTGAATTTCACCCAATCTTAAGAAGTGCCACTTTGGATTTAAAAAGGATAAGTTACTGGGATATATAGTGTTCTAAGATGGTGTCAGGATTAACCTTGAAGGGTTGAATCCATTGACAAAATGCCTATCCCATAGTATAAGAAAGGAATCTAGTCTTTCTTTGGACAAATCAACTTTGTAAGGAGGTTTATGTCTAATTTTATAGAGATAACTCTTCCTATTACTTCTATGTTAAATAAGGACCAGACCATGAAATATGAGGGGAAGGTTATGCAAGTGTTCAATGACATAAAGGGAAATTTTAAATCTACCTTTATTTTGGCTATTCCTAGTTACACAAATCCATTCTAGATATTCTCTTTTACATCATAAAATACTACTGTTGTTGTCTTGTTGCAAAAAATGAGAAAGCTCATGATCAACCCATAGTTTTTTTAACAAATCTATGGAAGGTTTGAAATTGAACTATATTATCACGAAGAAACATGATTTTTCTCTCTTGAATGTTGTTAAAACATTTACGCCATATGTTTTGAGTTCAAAGATTATTTCTGTTAGGGTGTGGAGCTAAAAGCTACACCTTGTTGCAAACAGAGGTTTCTGAGAGTATGCAGTCACCGGCATCGACAGGCCAAAACCGACGTCGATCAGGGGACGTAGAAGGGAAACTGACATCGGTGGAGATCGGCTGGCATTGGTCACCTCTAGGAAGGTAGGGACCGACGTCAGTCGCCTGTGGTTTTTAGAACTACTATTGACGGATAGTCAGTTAAGTGAATGCATTTTTTGCATGATAAAGACTAGTTCGAGTCTTTGAGACACTTGTCTAAATTAAGTGTATGCATGATATCTATATAATAGACTCATGGGCTATATTGTTAAGTGTTGAACTTGCAAAATCCAAGTGTGGAGCTTGGATAGTTCTTCCCATGGTGGAATCAAGTAGGATTCCCCATGTATGTAAGATCAAGTTTGATATGGAAGGTGTTACAAGATTATGCAGGAGATCTATATGTGATAAGTGAGATCAGGTTGGTCTGCAGGGGATGTGTGTATGCGAGGGTCAGAACAGGATCAGTGGGGGAGCAAGATCAAGGTGACAGCAATACATCAGGAGCAGGATCATGGTGAGATCTACTTGGAGTATCGATTTGTACTTAGTTGTACTGGACATACAATGAGGTGAACAACGGCTTGTGTTAGTTGTTAGTTATGACCTATGAGAGAAGATTACTTAGGTGGGAAGATTACTTGGAGCCCTTGATGAGGAAGCCTCACAGAGGTGGAAGAAGAGTGTGATCTCTTTATTGTAATTTCCTTTGTAATGAGTTGAATACAATTGTGTGTTTTCTCATTGATAGTTATTTATTCTTCTGGTTATTTCCGCATGTAAGTTGATTATATATTGGTAATCATGTGTGATCTTAAATCTAACAAGTTGTGTCAGAGATTTGGGGAGTTTCGATCCTATCAGATGGTATCAGAGTGAGGTTGGACATTCTCAGAGTGAGTTTGAGTAACAGATGGCCCAGATCTATTAAGTGTTGTTGATTACAGGTTACTCACAGGGGTTGCTGACTGAGTGGGAGTATAGCAATGGTAGAAGAAGGTAAGCTAAGGATGAAGAAAGTCAGGCACAGGATTAACACCACAAGGAGTGTGGTGGGTTGTCTCCAAGTGGGAGCTTGAAGAAGAATACAAGCCAAGATGCAGATTGGATAGAGTACTGGTATGGGTATAGGTGTAGCTCTTTATCTCCAAGTGGGAGATTGTTAGGGTGTGGAGCTAAAAGCTACACCTTATTGCAAACAAAAGTTTTTGAGAGTATGCAGTCGCCAGCATTGGCAGGCCAAAATCGACTTCGGTCAAGGGACGCAGAAGGGAAACCAACATCGGTGGAGATCAACTGGCATCAGTCACCTCCAAGAAGGCAGGGACTGACATCAATCGCCTGTGGTGGTCAGAACTACTGTTGACGGATAGTCAGTTAAGTGAATGCATTGTTTGCATGATAAAGACTAGTTTGAGTCTTTGAGCTACTTGTCTAAGTTAAGTGTATGCATGAGATATATATAATAGACTCATAGGCTATATTGTTAAGTGTTGAACTTGCAGAATACAAGTGTGGAGCTTGGAGAGTTCTTCCCATGGTGGAATCAAGTAGGATTCCCCATGTATGTAAGATCAGGTTTGATATGCATGGTGTTACAGGATCATGGAGGAGATCTACATGTGATAAGTAAGATCAGGTTGGTCTGCAGGGGATGTGTGTATGTGAGGGTTAGAATAGGATCAGTGGGGGAGCAAGATCAAGGTGACAACAATACATTAGGAATAGGATCATGGTGAGATCTACTTGGAGTATCGGTTCGTACTCGGTTGTATTGGATGTACAATGAGGTGAACAACAGCTTGTGTTAGTTGTTAGTTGTGACCTATGAGAGAAGATTACTCAGGTGGGAAGATTACTTGGAGCCCTTGAGGAGGAAGCCTCATAGAGGTGGAAGAAGAGTGTGATCTCTTTATTGTAATTTCCTTTGTAATGAGTTGAATACAATTGTGTGTTTTCTCATTGATAGTTATTTGTTCTTCTGGTTATTTCTGCATGTAAGTTGTTTATACATTGGTAATCATGTGTGCTCTCAAATCTGACAAGTTGTGTCAGATCTTTGGGGATTTTTGGTCCTATCAATTTCTTACATCTCGCACACCATGGTGAAGAACATTGTAACTTAGATTGAAGTATCCAACAGGAGGTGTAGGTTGGTCAACAAGTTACAAGAGTATGACATGGATATCTAGACCACCAAGTTAGTAAGAGGGATGGCTATAAAAATCTTATGATTGAGACAAATTTCCAAGTTGTTGAGGTAAACACTACTATTTTTAATGTTAATTATGCCTTGAGTCAATTTAACACATATCCATAGTATAGAGACATTGTTTACTACTTATAAAATTTGAACTATCCCCCTAACTTGGATAAGAATCAAAGAATAACTCTCAATCTTTCTTCCTAAAAGTAACTATTGACTGAGGATGGACTATCATGGAAGAATCCAGATGGGGTTCTCCTAAGATGTGTACTAGAAGAACATATTGTTGTCCTAATTGAAGACTTCCATAGTGGATTTTATGGTGGCCATTTTGCACCTAAAGTTATATATCATAAAATTCTAAGAGATAGTTATTGGTGGCCATCACTATTTAAGGATGTTTCTCAGATAGTTATAAGGTGTGAGAAATGTCAGCTCTTTATTAAGAGGATTAAAGCTTTAGGTTCCCTTCCCTTGTAGCTTGTGATGATTGAAGGCCCATTTATATAATGGGGACTATCTTTCATTGGGTAAATTGTTGATTCATCAAGTTTTGGTCATAGATGGATACTAGTTGCAACTAAATACTTCATAAAATGGGTTGAGGTAGTCCCTACAAATAAAGAAACACACTAGGTAGTTATGGATTTTTTATTAAATTAGATTATTCATATATTTGGTGTGCCTATCAAAATAATTTTTGATAATGCCATGAGCTTAAAATCCAAACCATTAGTGGAATTATGCAAATACTATGGGATTAAATTGACATATACTTACAACTACAATCCTCAAGGTAATGGGAAAGCAAAATCAAATAACAAGAACTTCCTCAAGATCATCAAACAAACTTTGGAAGTAAAAAAGAAAAGGTGGGGTGAACAGATATAGTTTTCCTTATGGGATGATAGGATCATGCCTAAGAGAAATACATGTAAAATCCATTTTTAACTTTTTTATGGAGCTCAAGAAATTATGCCTATGAATTTATAACTACCTACTTATTAGCTCATGCAATAACTAGGTGATGATGATCAGATCCACCACTATGAAATCCAAATAAACTAGATTATTGAGATTGATGAAATTTGAAGACAAACTCATGAAAGACACCTAAATTTCAAGGAGAAGCTAAAGAAAATATTTTATTAGAAGGTCACTCCATGAACTTTCCAAGTAGGTGATCCAGTTCTACTTTGGGACAACATGCATGAGGAGAATGAAAAAAATGGCAAGTTTTATGCCTTGTGGATGGGTCCCTATTCCATTGACTATTAGATTGGGTATCATACTTTATTCTTAAGAGATCTAGATGGTGAAATACTGAAGCATCCAGTCAATGGTAGACATTTAAAACACTTACTTAATTGAGTAGGTTTATAATTGTGTACCATATTATAGTGTTTTGTTTCTTTGTATTTGTATTATTTTATTTCCCTTTTATTTTGGGATTTAATTGTATAGTTTCCATTTGTGTTAAATGGTGTCTTCATTTCTAGATCCTCCTAATCTATTTTTGTAAGTTTACCATGTTTTTTTTACCCTTCATGAATGTTTTCTGAAATTTTCTAAGTTGACTCCATATCCCAATAGATTGGCACATGTTCTTATGATTATGTGGTTCTTTTCACACCCATAGGGGTATGCATCCCTACGTAAGAGCTAGTGTTAGTGTCTAAATTTTCACTAAAGGAAATGGGCCCTTGTTAGTGAATATTTCTAAGTCATTAGCCCAATTATTGTTTCAAAGTGTTCTTTTAAAAAGGTCACATTCTTGTTTAAGAGGCTAGGTGATTTAACATTGGTCTTTACTTAGTGTATTTCCTTCATGCACTTTGCATCAGGTATTTCCTTGTGTTAATTTGGTTTATTTTTTGTACAAAGTCCTTATTTTTTAAATAAAGTGTTCACGTAAATTGTCTAAAGGCCATATTATTTTAGGTTTTTAGTCTACACTGAAAGCCCAAAAGAGCATTCCCTTCAGGAATTTTGTCCACACAAAAATCCCAAAGGGATATTTCCTTTGTTTTAGGTCATTTATTTCATAATTTTTTCCATGGTAAAAATTATAAAGGGAACATACCATGTAGGAATTTTTCTCACACAAAAATCCTATAATAATTATAAGGACTTATGTATTTTGGCCAAAGTGACTACAAACAGTCCAAAGGGTCATTTTGCCTTTGTAAAATTTCTGAAGGATCATTTCTTTCAGGAATTTTTCCCTTGAAAAATTCCTAAAGTGAAGCTTCAAAAGGTTTTAAGGGCACTTTGTGAAGATTAGGAGGACACTTTCAAAATATCTAAAGGGCCATTCCAAAAGGCCAAAGGAAAATTATGTAGGACAAGTGCCCTTCATAAATATTTCAAAGGGTATATTCAAATGGCTAAAGGGCCCATTTGGAAAATCTACTATAAAGAAAAAAATATTATTTATTTTAGACATTTTGCCCATGTAAAAAGTGCAAAAGAATTGCATTTCTTTGGGAGAAGTACCAAGTTTAATTTATATGAGGAAAGTATTTTAGAAAAAGTGTCTAAAATAATTGTCTTGACAAAGATAAAAAGAACTAAGTCTCAATTCTTTTAGAAAAAGTGTAGAGGTCCATTTCCTTTAGTAAAAGTGCATAGCTCAATTTGTTTGGGGAAATTATTTTAGATAAAGTGTCCCAAACAAGACAAAAGGAGTTAAGTCTTATTTCTTTTAGTAAAAGTGTAGAGGTCCATTTCCTTCGATAAAAGTGATAGCTCAATTTCTTTGGGGAAATCATTTTGAATAAAATGCCTAAACTAATTATCTCGATGAAGACTAAATTATTGTTGGAAAGGTGTGAATTCAAATCCTTTGGGGAAATTATCTTCGACATTTTATTTAAGATAATTGTCCTGATAGGATGCTTGAAAGAAATATTGTGAGATAATTGTGATGAATAAAAGCCCAAAGCAGAAGTATTGAAGTCAATAAGAATGCTAAATACAAGTAATTATACAAAAAAAAATTGGAACAAAGTCTTTCAAGAAATATTTTTTAATTGTAAGTATGATGGTCTCATGGACATCTTTTGACAGGCGTGCATATGTCAACTCTAAGCTACAAGGACTAGCTGTTGGGATTAAAATGTTTAAATATGGTCATGTGACCATAAATTTTAAAGCACTTAAAGTAGACATTTATTTTGAAATAGAGTAAAATATAATATCATGAATTTTCATGAGGTATGATGAATTGATGGTGCATGATCAAAGCTGAAGATTAAGAAGAACATAAGCACACAGGGCTACCAAGTGGCATATTCTTTGGGCTAAAAATAGGCAATATCCAATGATGCCCCAAACCTTTGATCATGATCCAATGGAGTGAATTTTATAAGACACTCAAGATTATATGGTGCAAGTTCAAATTAAAAATGTCAAGCTTGTGGTACATGATAAGGCTTGAGCATGTTCTCATCGATCGATGGTACATGGTTAAGCATACATATTCTAATTGATGGGTTGTATTAGGTCAAGGTTTTAAATCAAGCCCAAAGTGAACACAGTGATGACGTGCAATGTAGCCATATTATAAAAAGTATTGATAATCCAATGGCATTTAATCCTTTAGTTCAAGATCAATGGCACACACTTGCTTAGGCAAGTAGATCTAATAGTGTAATCCAAGATAGACTTTTTAAAGGGCATAGATTGTATAAAAAAGTGATAAGTGCCCATATTATAGCTAATCAATCAACTTAGTCACTCTTAGGCCTTATAATTTCCCAATTGGATCTAATGTGGCATCTTAAATGTCAACATGTGGTAAGATTTGGTTTAAAATCTAAAATTGATGGTTCTTTCATGGATGTGGCAACGATTCAAAGCATAGAATAACATCTAACTATGATTATAGAGTGAATATTTATAATCATGATCATGGAACATTTTTATTTCATTTCATAATTAGATCAAATCCTGAGCCATCGTTATAGGTAATGGGCTTTCCTTGGCATGCACAAAGAAAATATTTACTATTTGGAAGTTTCCATGATTTTAAATTGAGTAATAGGAAAGAATTTCCAAATAAATTACACATGAGGAAGAAATATATTCGGCTCTTCAAACAATTTTTTCCCTCTAGATGTGTGAGGGGTCAAGATAATCTCGAAGTAGTTGCATATGATGACAAATAGTTGTTTGGGCCTCCACTATAAATTTCACCATCTAGATCATGAATTAAATGGTATCCTTAGTCAAAATATCAAAGGCTTGTTGCAAATCTTCATCACTCCTTGAAAAGTTAGTTGTAACAATGATTTTTTTTCTTTCAAGTAGATGAAGACCTTAGGCATGGTATGGAATGTTTTCTAGATGGAAGTATCTCGGTAGACTTGAAGGCTTGTTTCAGAATATTGCAAGTTGTGATCCATAGTTCTAGATTAAAAATGTATAAATAGGGGTTTTTTCCTCTATTCTAAGGTTTTTATTAGTTGTTGGTTATTGTAGGTCACTATTTTAGGTGTCTATTTTCCATAAGTCTAGGTTCTACATAATTTGTTTGGGATCAATTACTGTGTGTAGATTTTATCTCCATTACTAAGGTGGTTGCATTTGTGCAACCATTAGCAAGATTTGAGAGAATGTTTATGTCTCTTTTGTCAAAAGAAAAATCTCACCATGCTTATCCCCATGGTAGCATTTTGAAGTGTTGATGTTTATAATATTTATTTTCAAATCACTAGAAAATATGTGGTTCTTTATTGTATCCTATTAATGAATGCAATAATATCTTTTAAAAATTTTGTTTATTAGATATTTGGGTTTGTGTTCATTATTGGATGTCATTCTGAGCATGTACCTAGGTTAGAAATCTCTCTCTAAAATTATATTTGGAAATGTGTTATTGAATACCTTTCAAAGGAACCCTGGGTTCATGAATTTAGTAGGAGAAAGTATTTGATATCACAGTTTTAGTGTATGTCCTAGTATTTTATGGATTATTTGGTGTTTATCATTGTCTTGCATTTGAAATTTTTTATGCATCTTTACTAAGTAATATTTTCATGAAATACTGATAGACACCCTATTATTTAGAATCCACCAACATGCCACCCTCCCTCTTTTAAATCATCTAGATTGTCCTACCTTATCCTACCCTTCAAATAAAATATCTTGTTACATACTATAAGTGTTACTTGCCTTGAAAATGCTTAAGATCTTGCATATTTGAAATGTGTTTGCAATTTGTACTTTAAATTTTCATGCTAAGGTTTTCCATCTGGGCCCTATTATTGAATATTTTATAGAATGAAGATTGCATTCATCCCCTTGTTTGCCTTTTGTAGATTTTGTATGACATAGAGAATTTTTACATTTTGTGTGACAACCCTTCGTGAGTAAAGTGTGCAAACTTGGTTATGCTATGATTATATTTGTTCCTTGTGCCAATAATTCCCATGGAGATTAAATTAAAAAATACCTCCATGTGAGTAAGCTACCCCAAAGGTCCTCTCACCTTGGTTTTAAATAAAGGAAAAAGTCTAACCATCCCATTTATAGGTGACTCTTAGTCATTTTCTACATTTGGTCTAATCTTGATGCCAAATCCTTCCTCAAATATAGTGACATACTAGTGGGTTTTTCATCATTTATTGCCATTTTATTTTCAAGTGTGTAAGGATGAGTGTATGAGGTGTATAAATAAGAACCAACAAAAGCATTAATTATTACTAAAAATTAGAAATTTGGATTAGGAACTCGCAACACTGATGCTGAGGCAATTATTTTTTTTAGGTCTTAAAAAGCTTCCTCATACTTAACTGACAACACAAACTTATAATTTTTTCATTGAAGAGAAGATATTATATTTTTTATCTTTGAAATGTTTAGAACAAAATTTATATAATATCCTACCAAACCCATAAAAATCTTAAATTCATGGAAATTTTTAGGTGTTGGCCATTCCATAATGGATTTAATCTTTGAAGGATCCATAGATATTACTTATACAAATATAATGTGCCCAAGGTATTATACCTTTTTCTAAAAGAAAGCATACTTTGAAAACTTCCCAAAAATTTTATGCTTCTAAAATAGTTAAAGAACCAACTTCAAATTATCTATGTGGTCCTCCTCAAATTAAAAATGGATGAGGATATCATCTAAAAATACTAACATAAAACAATATAGATAATCCCTAAACACATTGTTCATGAGATTTATAAATGTTGTTGGTAAATTTGTTAGACTAAACGGAAGAACTATGAACTCATAATGATCATATCAAGTTCTAAAGGTTGTTTTCAGAATGTCTTCCTCATTAATCCTTAATTGATTATATCTTTCTCAAAGATCAATCTTTGAGGAAAAATATGCTCCACGTATTTGATAAAAATGTTCATCAATGCAAGGTAATGGATACATTTTTTTAATAATTTAATTATTAAACATATTTTAATAAATATATATGTGAAGGGTTCCATCCTTATTATTTAACTAACACAACTATTGAACCACATGGTGACACACTTGATCAAATCAACCCTTTGGATAATAGCTCTTGAAGTTGAGCCTTCAACTCCACTAACTCAGTTGTCATCATTTTTTAAGGGGATATGAATTATGGTTCATACCCTAGAATTATTTCAAATGATAAATAAAATTCTTTCTTAGGTGGTAAACCCAACAATTATTCAATAAATACATCTCAAAAATCCTAGAGAATTGGATAATCTTTGATAGAAGGTTTCCTGGATTCCTCCATCTCATTTATTTTTATAATAAATGTTAGACACCCTTTCCTCTAAGATTTATTCAACTAAATAATTAAAATATGTATAAGCTTAAGGTCACTCTTTTCTTTTTAATTTTGGGTTTTATTACCCAAATCATTTGGATATTCAACCCTTTTAAGTATATAATCTACATTGGATTTATGTTGAACCAACCAATTTACTCCTAGGATCAAGTCATATGACCCCAATGAAGATGAAAATACATCTACTACCATAGTGAATTCATGTAGTTTGATCTTTACTTCAACCAAACATTTAACAACCTTGACCTTAGATTTGTTCATATATTGAATTGACCATGTATTTGTCATGACTCTAAACTTTCTAGACAACTTGTTAAGTATACTAGGAATAATAAAACATTCAGTAGTGCTAGTGTCCATCAAAATTAAAATTGTTTGACCAAATAAAGTACCTAACACCTCAATAGGATAAGCCTAAAACTCATTAAATGTCTACATCCACGTGAATTTTATATTATAAATATCCTTGATGCAATGCAAAATCTTTATTTTTACCATCTAATTTACCTTGAGTGCATTCCCTAATGTAATGATCACCTCCAAAAATGAAGCATCCACCAAGTGGTCATTTATTATTAGAATTTTTATTTCCCCTAAAACCTACTTGAAAACCATTACCTACTTTCCTATTTCTTAAATCACTTATAAAATTGGCATTTTGATTCTTGAACGGGTTTTTAGAGTCTCCACTCCTTTTTCAATTTTTATGTTTGAAATTCATTTGGGGACCTCCAAATTTTTCTTGAATTTCTCTCTAACTTTTGAAAGTGACTTTAGTTTCTACTCCTTATTAACCACTTTTTTGAAGACTTGATTCATAGTATATGGCCCATGTAAATCCACTTCGCATTCAATTTAGGTTTTTAATCCCATAATGAATTTCTTGATGTGTAACCTCTCATCTTCTTGATATTGAAGAACATACTTTAGGATCTTAGTGAATTTCTCCCAATACTCATTCATTGAAAAGTCTCCATGCTTTAGATTCTAAAAATCTATCAACTTCTATTTAAATAAAGTTGGGGAAACCATCATGATCCAAACAAGGTCATAAATTATTCCCACATGGTGGTGGTAGATTTAAGGTTCATATCTAACTTCTTTTTTACCCACCATGTAGCTACTTCACCAACCAACTGGTAAGCTTCCCAAACTATTTTTATAACTTCAAAATAATTTTATATCTCAAAATTATTTTCCATCTCAACTAGCCACACTTTAGCTCCATCTCCTAGAATGGATACATTGAACTTGGGTGGATTTACCTTCTTTGTGTCTTTTGAAAGCTTAGAAATAATATGTGCCCTTGCATATTGAGGTACCTCCTCTTGTCTAAATTCCTAATGAACTTATTTCTCAATAGGATGTTCTTCAGGTTTATTCTGATTGTTCTCTTCAACATGGCCATGAAATATTTTTGAAGGGTGGTTAAATGGTCCCTAATCTCATTCAAGGATATAAGAATCTGATCAAGCTTTACATATTTTATATTGGAAAACTTATTTAGGTTAACTAGAGGGTAAGCATTATTAGGATTGGATTTACCCTCACCAATTGGACTTCAACATGCCATTCTTATTTTGGAATACAAAAGAATAGTAATACATTAGTGAAATAATTAAATCCAATATTTTGAGCCTTAGCTCTAATGACATAATGAATTAACCCCTCAGGGTTAACTAGAGTTAGATTATTTTTTTTTAAATCAAATTCAAAATTAATTCAACATTAATGATCCCTAACTAAATGCATCAATTGAGATAAACTAAACTATTGACTATTGAGGTATGTTCTTATTGGCATGATTATGTAATTAAGGTTGTAATTTATGTCAAAGGTATTCAAATGTAATTTATGTCCCAAAGGTGATCATGTGAAGTTACATGGTAAGTATTCATGATGGATCAAGCATGGTCTAGTAAATTCTTGAGTTATGTATGAAGTATTGGATCTATGTTGTGATGTGACAAGCTTGTGAGAATATGTGTGACATTATTTAAGCATGGTATGAAAGTGGTTTATCATGATAATTAATCTTAAATACATATACAATTTTAGGTATTTCTCAAAGAGGTATGGAACCTAGTAAGTTTGTTTAAAAGACTAGCTCTTACACATGAACATAGCTTGTGCTTGTAAACACATGATGGTGAAAAGATTGAAGGTGTTACATGAAGAATTATATAATATGAGAAGATGTTAGAGAATGTGAAAAAATGTGTATAAGGCAAAGAAGCTTTCAAGGTCAGGTATTGAGTTCTAGTTCTTGCATGAGAGACCTAGAGTGAAGGTATAGGCTTGGTATCTTGTTGAGAAGAGAAATGTGAGTCTTATGTGGAAAAGTTTGATATCTTTTGAGCATGGTATAGAGTTATATGACATTTTTATGATGTTTTTTAGAAAAATTCAAGAGTTTTCTAAGTGTTTTGAAGATCCAAACATGATTGGCATTTTTAGACTTAGTGTGCATAAGAGACCTAGTGAGGCATAATGAAGGGTAAATATGAGTTTATAAGGTGTTTAAGCATAGGTGATCATGGAATGAGGTTTTATAGGTTATATAAAGGCATTTTAGAAATTTTTAGGTTGTAATTTGAAGGATAAAGTAATAAAACACATTTGAAGGTCTCATATGCATGTAGAATGAAGAGATGAGAGCCTAATAAGTAAGTTTATATGCTCATTGGCACATGTGATAGTTGCATGGGAAGATAACCATTTAATTAGAGATGGAAAAGGTTACTAATAATTAGTTACAATAATTAGTTACAATAATTATGAGGTGGTTTCAAGGACAAAGCTATATGAATAAATGTTAAGAAGGTAAACTGGTCTAAAACCCTCTTAATGACCTGATTTGAGATATCTTGATTGAAAGTTAAAAAAATAGTTTGGTTAAAATATTTTTATGATTTAATTGAATCTAAAAATCCTTCACACATCTCTAGGTGGAAGTTGTGTGTTAGGGTAGCGAGTAAAAATAACAAAAAACTACTTGTTTCTAAAGATTTGATGATACATGTAGAGTTGACTAGGTAATTACATACAAGTGAATGGAGGTTTAATGTAAAGACTTATTATTTATGTCAATTATTTCTTTGAAAATATATATCCTCTATGTTAACTATTTTGGTCACTCAATTTGACCTATCACTAAACTGGCTAAGAGTGAAAACTAGTGAAAAAATTAGTCAAAGTGAGAAAGAGATTAGGGAGTGGTTGAAAAGGATTAAGGATGAATAAAAATGATTGAGGTTATTTTTAAATAACTATACCTCGAGTAAATTCTGGTTATACTATTTGTAATTCATTTAAAATGGGGAAAATAGTGTTCTCAAGATGGCTTATTTGAGTGGAGATGGACAGTGAAAGAGTATATTTTAGATATTGGTGTGTGTGTGTGTGTGTGTGTGTGTGTGTGTGTGTGTGTGTATCTCATATTTACCATTACACCTATTCACATATGTGTTTTAATATGATTTTTTTATGTTTAAGGATCACATTAATGATTTATAATTTATTTTAAGTGGTTATACATGTGTTGTAAGTCATGTTCACCATGACTAGTTTTTAAGGTAGTTAGATAGCTCTATGTTTACAAGTTAGAATGGTAAGCTAGAGGATCTATACACTTAGATAAATCATCCTATGAATATTATTTTGTTTTAGGGCTAAAATTAAATATAAAATCTTGAAGGAAGGTTTTGAGTTACTCTAAGTTGTTAATATGAATAAGCCAAAATGGTTTATCAAACTGTGTAAGGACTATGAGAGAGTAGCTTGAGAGATCGGTCTATAAGACCAATGGTTGTCACTAGTGTTTGAGATATAAATATTGGATGATCTTATATATACCTCAAAATATATATTAATGTTAATTATATGACTTGGAATAACTCTTTTAATTATTAAATAAAAACTTATACATGACTATGTTTCTAAAGCTATAGGAGGTTTTGAGTAGTCATCTTGAAGAGATGATTTTGGGGTGTTTCACTCATATTTGAAGAATATATTAAATATGGTTATGTTATATAAGTATAAAATGTTCATGGTAATTTCTTTTTCTTCATGAAAATTTCATATGCATTTGTTGATGATCAAGTGTTCTTGACTATACTTTGGTAGTTTTTGACCATTTTGAGTGGTCATATTGTAAGAGTTGGTTTGAGGCTTGTTATCTTGTTTTATAATGTCCATTAGACATGATGGTGAACATGAATAATTATTTTATGTTATTTTATCATATGGTTTTTTGATAATAAAAAATTTATGCTTCAGTTTTATGAGACATAATTTTTTTGTGTATAAAGGGCTAATGGTGAGTAGGCCTAATAGCTTGGTTCAAGTGATGAATTTGAATTATAGGTGGTATATACCTATATGGAAGTTATAAATGGAATATTTAAGAATTTTTTTAAGTTTTTAAAGTGTTTATGAAGGATAAATATGGTACAAGAGGTCAAAAGTGTAATGTGTGCTTAAGATAGACCTAATTGCATTATGTCTCTTTTAGGCTTAATGGAGGCTTTGACCATTAATGGGTATGACTAACCAATAGGATGATTTATTATTGTGTGAATAAATTTATTATAATATTTCAAGTATTATTAAATTATGTTAAATATATTGGTCAACCAAGATGAGTTAAAGTAATTATTTGGTGTAAAAGCAAGGCCTAATTGGCCTATTTGAGCTAGTTAGAGTAGAGTGGACTTAAGAAAATAAGAGAAATATTAGAGGAGAATAAGTAGGTCATTGAAGAAAATAATAATGAAATATAAATCATGCTGAAAATATAACATATAGTCTACAATTGGATTACAAGGTAAATGTACCTAATGAGCCTAAAAGAGGCTTGTTGAGCGTGTGAGCCTAAAAGGTTGTTTGAGAAGGGTATAAGGTTGAAGTGAGCTTAATGAGGTGAGAAAAAATTATTATATTAATAAGGGGATTTGTATAGGTATATTATAGATATTATAACATAGATATATAAGAGAGAGAGATTAATAAGAGATCACCATCAATTGAGAGATCACCAAGGTGTCTTGAGGTGATTAAGCTTGTCTTGGATGGGTTGGTGCTTGGTCAAGAGGGAGTTGGACCTGAATTTTAGGTTGGATATTTAAGAACTATCCTTTAAGTGTTTTGGTTTGTGATAAGTGACTTATGGGGTTGGATCCTCCTTTCAATTTGGATCTTGATAAATTAGTAGTGGGGTTGGTGCTTAATTAGTGAGGGGTTAGTATCCTTTATGGGGTTGGTGCCTCACTAAATATTGTTTAATTACCTATAGGATAGTAGTCCAAGTGGTGTGATAATGTTTTTTATCCCCCATGAGGGTTTCCTACATAGATATGGTGTTCATTTATTGGTATCTTGCTTTTTTCTTATATGATTTTTTTAATGCATTGTTATATCTCTATGCTTATTTGAATGGTTAAAGAATGATGAATGTAATTAAATGAAATGTTTGCACACTAATCCACCACCTTTTAGCTTTTGTGACTCTAAAAATTGGTATCATAAATGGTCCTTTAGATGTGGCTTGATATCTTGAAGGTGATCTTAAAAGCACAAAATGGCTATGCTTGTGAAAATGAGTTTCAAAATCAATATGTTGTTTAGTTTGTGGAAAAAGATAGATTGGTGGATGATTGTTAAATCTTGGAACATGTTTCATGAATAAGATGTTTGCATCAAAATAATTTCAAAATGGTCTAGTTGGTCAGCTATCATGGTAGATAGAAAGTGTTGCTTGGTTTAGGTCTACATATAGACTTAAGTCCTAGACCTTGTTAGGTCTATTGAAGCATGATGAATGTAAGCAAGTATTATTTTATAGTGAGATTTGAAAAGCTATTCTAAAGGTGTTCATGAAAATTGAGGTTGGAATAGTCTTGTCTTGGTCTTGAAATAATATACCATGAATTGATATGTATCATCAAAAAGAGGTTTACAAGTGAAGGACAAGTATATCATCAAACAAGAGAAGCTAAGTTGAGTTTGTGAAGTTGTCTTAGATGAGAAGAGGTTTGTTAGAAGCTTGAGTATGTTGATGAGAACTATTTTAGGTCTATTTGAGCCTTTATGAGGTATAAAGGTATGAACATGTATCTTATTTATGCATGTATATTTGTTTAGCATATACATACTTTGAGGTGCCAATATTCAATGGAGGAGTTATGAGAAGGAATATGATATATAGATTGGTCTACAAGGCTGATCAAGATATGAAGGTTCAATAAGATTATTTTACCTCATAGGAATATTCAGTGATGAAAAAGGTTAGTTTGGATGATGATACAGGTGCTTGAAACATTTGACATGATTATCATGAATAAGTTTTTAAAGATTTCATGGGCCAATAAGATAATGAGAATATAGTGAATTGTATGAGGACCTTAAAAAAGTTTGATGATGATTTGACAAAGGCATGCCACATAAATTGAGGTCTCATAACACCTAATTAATATTTTGCTAGGTGGAAGTTATTTTGAGATGGTCTAAGCCATGATGGATTGTGAAACATAAATAAAATAGATTATTTCATGAAGAAAATATTGTTATGACATGTGTTTGGACATCTAATATTGTTCTTTAGAATAATTCCATTATTGTAGATAGGCCTAGTGTATGTAGGTCTCTATAAGATAAAATTGAATATGGTTTCAAGAATATTGATGTTATTATGTAAGGATATTAATGATATGTTGGGAAAAAATGAAAGGAGAATCATGATATTAAGGGGAAATTTGAAGCTCTATGATTAAAAAGTTGTTTACTACAGTAGATGTGAGCCTAAGGTGAGGTAATTTTTTAATTTGATTGATCAAAGGGATATTAGTATTATGAATACAATATGAGGACAAAGGAGGAGATTATTATCTTGTCTAGAAGAAGTCTAAGTCAAGTAACATATGGTCTTGACATGTGCTCAAAGTTAGACAAGGGAAAATATTGAGGATCTATGAGTAATCAAGAAAATAACTTTGAGATACATGTCTACTTGTCAAAGTCTAGGGCTTGTAATGAGAATGAAGTCAAGGGAAGATTATGTAGGGCTTAAAGAAATATCTAAGTAGGTAGTCATCAAGTTTAGGTCCAAGGATCTGGTAGTAAGGTATGAAGAGATGAATGCTTTTAGATAATGAGTAGATGAGTGAGCTCAAGATATTGTCTAAGAAGCAAAGATAGTGCTTGTAAAGTGAGAGTTAAAGATTGATCTACAAGACCAATGTTATCAAATGTAGAGAATATTTGATTGAGTATTCTGAGGAATTTTTTGTGTTCTAAGAGTGACATGAAAATTTGCTTGTGCCAAGAAGAAGATCACAATAGTATTTCACTATAAATGGTTGACTCAGTAGGCAGAGTACACCAAGAAGGTTGTTATGATCTTGTCAAAGCTAGGATGGCTTGTTAACCATAAATAATATATATTTATGTAATATACCTATTGAATATTATGCTCAGATGCAGAAATCATATTGTTCTTATAGGAATAATGCTTATAAAGCCTTATGTAGACCTAGTTGGTTGAGATGATTTGTTGAAGGTGTCATGAGCTGAGTTAAGCTCTAGTGACTTGAGGAGTCTATTTGATACCTATGGAGTTTTTTAATTTAATTAGATGTGTTGTGTGTTTATTTTAACTAGTTGTTATGTAGTTTCAAATGACTTGATCTAGGTAAAGCATGGAGTTAGTAGGAGATAACTTAGATGGCTTAAGAAGATTGAAGAGAAGTGTGCATATACAAAGGGGGAGCTTGCTTGATAAGTGAAATGATTAAATAATAGAAATAATAAACTGAGTTGATAATACCTTTGTCATTAATTTCAAAGGGGGAGAAAGACTAGATTGGGAGAAAGACCAACTTGGAGAGATGAGAATGATCAACTATGTTATAATGTTTGCCATCAATGACAAAGAGGGAGATTATTGAGGTATGTTCCTATTGGTGTGATTGTGGAATTAAGATTTTAATTAATTTCAAATTTATTAAAAAGTCATTATTATCCCAAAGGTGTTGATGATAAGTTGCATGGTAAGTATTCATGATGGCTCAAACATGGTCTAGTAGATTCTTGAGTTCTATATGAAGTATTGACACTATGTTATGGTGTGACAAGCTTGTGAGAATATGTGTGACATTAGTTAAGCATGGAATTAAAGTGTTGTTGAATTATAATTAATCACTAATTCATATATAGTGGTAGGTATGTCTCAAATAGGTATATCACCTGGTAAGTTTGTTTGATAGATTAGCTCTTAAGCATGAACATAGCTTGTTCTTATAAAGACATGATGACAATAATATTGAAGGTGATAAATTTAGTATTGTATAATATGACAAGATTTTTGACAATTTGAAACCATTTTTATAAGTAAAATAAGCTTTCAAGGTTAGGTATTGAGGCCTAGTCCTTTCATGAGACCTAGTGTTAAGGTACAGGCTTGGTAGCTTATTGACAATAACAATGTAAGTCTTATGTGGAGAATGTTGATATATTTAGATCATGATATGGAGTTATATGAAACATTTATTATGTTTTTATAAAAATTTAGTAGGTTTCTATCTATTTTTAATATCCAAGCATGATTGGTAGTTTTAGGCTTAGTGTGCATAAGAGGCCTAGTGAGGCATAATGAAGGGTCAAGATGTGTTTACAATATGTTGAAGAATAGGTTATAATGGATTGAAATTTTAAATTTATTTTAATTTACCACTTATTAGGTCATAATTTGAATGAGAAAGCAATAAAACATGTTAGTCTCTTATGCATTTAGAATAAAGAGATGAGACCCTGAGAAGGAAGTTTAGATGCTCATTGACACAAGTCTCACTTGCATGCAAAGTTATAAATTTTGGGAAAGATTTAAAATTTTCACAATAATTATTTAAAATCATTAGGATGTGGTTTCAAGGATAGAGTTGTATGAAGAAGGTAAACTATTTTAATGATTTGATTAGAGAGATCTCGCTAGAAAGTGCCTAGAATGGTTTATTTAAGATATTTTTATGATTTTATGTGATATATAACTAATATAGTCATATATATGTGGTATTGGTGTGTTAGGGCAATGAATAAAAACAATAAAAAATTGCTTGTTTCTAAGTAATTTCATGTTATAGGTAGAGTTGACTAGGTCAATGCATGAAGGTGGATGAATATTAAAGGTTAATAATTATTATTAAAGTACATGGTATTTTTTTTACAAAATGTATCCTCTAGGTCAACTATTTTTATCACTCAAGTTTTCCTATCACTAAATTGGCTAAGAGTGAAAACTATGAAGAAAACCAGTTAAAGTGAGAAAGAGATTAAGGAATGGTTACAATGTATAGGGATGAATAAAAATGATTTAGGTAATTTTTAAATAATTATAAATAAGTTTCATGTTGTTTATATTATTTTTAATTCATATCAAATGGTGAAAACAATGTTCTCAAGATGGCTTGTCTAAATGGAGATGGATGGTGGAAGAGCATGTTTCATATATTGGTCTATATATCTCATATTTACCATTAAAACTATATAATTGTGTGTTTTAATATTATATTATGATGTTAATTATAATATAAATTATTTATGATTTATTATAAGTGGTTATACATGTCTTGGAAGTCATGTTCACCATGACTAGTTCTTAAGGTAGTTTGGCAACTCTGTGCATATAAGTGAGAATGGTAAGTTGGAAGATATTTAAGCTTAGATAAATCATCCTATAAATATTATGTTGTGTTTTATGAACTAAATTAACTATAAAATATTTATGTAATGTTTTTAATTACTCTAAGGTGTTAATATGAGGAATCCAAAATGGTTTATCAAACTATGTAAGGACTGTGAGAGGTGGCTTGAGAGATTGCTCTGTAAGAGCAATGGTTGTCACTAGTGTTTGAGATATAAATATTGTTTTATGATATATATAAAAAAATTATAAATTAATTTTAATAATATTTCATTTAAACACTCCTAAAAGTGTTAAATAAAAACTTCTACATGATTATATTTTTGAAGCTACAAGAGGTTTTGAGTAGTAATCATGAAGATATGAGTTTTGGGTGTTTCACTTATATTTTAAGAATATATTGAATATTATGATGTTATATAAGTATAATAGGTTAATTTTAATGTATTTTTATTCATTAAAAGTTCATTTGAAGATGTTGGTGATCAATTTTTCTTGAATGTACTTTAGTAGTGTTTGACCATTCTGAGTATTCATATTACAAGAGTTGGTTTGAGGCCTATTTACCTATTTTGTGATGTATAATGGACATTTTGGTGACAATGAGTTCATGAATAATATTTTAATTTGATTTTATCTTCTTTTTTTTTGATAAAATTAAAAATATGCTTTAGTTTTATGAGATAGATTTTTCCTATGTATAAATGGCTAATGGTGAGTAGGCATAATAGCTTGGTTCGAGTGATATATTTGATTTACAGGTCATATAAAAATATATGGAAGTTATAAAGGGTATATTTAATATTTTTTTAAGTTTTTAAATATTTGGTTATGGCTGATGATGCTCCAAGAGTTTAGAAGTGTAATGTGTGCTTAAGATAGATCTAACTACATTAGGTCTCCTTTAGGCCTAATGGAGTCTTTGGACCTTAAGGGGCATGACCAACATATGGGGTAATTTTTTATTATGTTAAAATTTTTCTTGGACATATTTAAATTATTATACAATTGGTTTAAATTTATTTTGCAATAAAGATGATGGAAATAAACTGTTTGGTATAAAAGCAAGGCATAAT